>JAMWET010006882.1:140000-187500 GCA_024036415.1 Prochilodus magdalenae | reverse complement strand
AGTTGAAGGGGGTGTGTTAAAGCAGGGAATCCACTAGGTGTCCAGGACAGGGTGCCGCAAGGCCTGGGTTGAGAAACACCGTTCTAGCACTTCAATTTTACATTATAAATTAAATTTTAACTATAAATCCAGAAAAAAGCCTTAATAGAAATGCACCTCACCAAACAAAAGTGCTGGGACGATGATTCGAGTACGCTGTTCACATATGTGTGTTGTATCAACTTACCGCAGGGCAGAACGATGACTCCGGAGCGAGCTCGACCATTGCCAAACATCTTCCGAAGGCTCTTCTCCTGGTACGGTCTGAGCACAGCTGTGGGCTTCAAGTCCATGTTAATGTCGGGGTTGACTGTGTCATTGCGGAAATCATACTCAGCCAGCAGAGGATATTCCAGCTGGATACAGCGCTTCTGCAACTCCTCAATCATCTCCTGAAAGGGGGAAAAACCACCAGTATATACACGTCAGGTTACCGGAGGGGTCGTAGAAGACCACTACAGGAACACACATCCACGTCACTGGCTTCTTTGATACTGAAGTCATTTATATCCTTCCATTTTAACTATCTGCAACTAATCTAACTAACCTTCACCGGAATGGCACACTAACGGTCACCACCACATTGTTTTGATGATTAGGATACATTTAGCTATGTTGTAAAACAACTGTCCAGGTCTAGAATGCAGGCATGTGGGTCAGGGGTCATGACTTTGGGAACTTTGACAACTCTTCTTACAAGGGTTACAGACTTTGCTGGAAGAAACCAATCCACCTCTGAATTAAGCAAACCTAAATATCACATGCTTCTGCTACTCTGAATGTACAATCATTCATTTAGTGTGGACAGCAATGCAAAGCAAAACACCCACATGGTTGCCGAATACCTACAGGAGAATTCGGCTGGCACGGGAACAGTATAGCACTGGCATACTGTTTAAAGCTGTGGTACAAACATAGTCTACACATTAAGGACATCAGGAGGTAACCTTAATTCCCAACATCTGAAGTATGCAACATACAAGATAAATACTGTAACACTGATATATATTAACGTATATTAATATATTATATTACCCTAAAAGTAAGCCCATAGACGTACATTATTTCTAGAGTTATAAGCCAATAAATAAATAAATAAATAAATAAATAAATAAAATGTTATGTGATACTGTATTGTTTCTATTTAAAAAAAATATAAATAGTATAATATATTTTATATATATATTGATAAAACAAGGGTACACTACATATCATTTGCATTAGCCAATGTATGGTGATGAGTTTTTAATACTGTGACATATATAATTTTTTTTTTTTAAATCACCATACACTATGTCAATATATCGCAATATATCGAACCCTAATTCCATTTTCATGATACACATCATATTAGCAGGTTCTTGCCAATACACAGCCTTAATTATTTCAGGCTCACGTCCATGTTTTGGGCTTTTTTGCCAATATTTGCCATAAACCAGATACATAGTTATAATCTTTTGCAGATACTCTTGGATCATTTTTTATTAATCAGAAAAGTACATCTCTGAATGTACAAAATTCTGTTGCCGAGTCCCAAATGAACAAACATGCTTATTAATTCTAAAAACAAATCTGGGCCTCCAGGGTCCCTCACACCAACATACACTGCCGCAACAGTACCTGCCGAATCTCAAATGAGACCGTCTGAGTCTCCTCTTCTTCCTCCTCCTCTTTGTCCATCTGTTCGTAGTAGCTGAAGATGTCCTCGGGGACCTGCTCACCGGATTTTTGTCCCTCCGCAGGCTGGGAGGTGGACGCACCCCCGCTGTCCTGTTGAGACTTTGAAATCTGGATAGGCAAAAGAACAGACATCAGATACACGTCTGGAGTCCATTTGGCACGTTCGCCATTGTGAAGCACAACTTACTACTAACCATACTGTTGTGTGTGTGTGTGTGTGTGTGTGTGTGTGTGTGTGTGTGTGTGTGTAGGTGTGTGTGTGTTCGTGCAGACTCACTGCAGGCTTGCTGGAGATGACCTCAGTGATGAGCTCGGTCTCCTCTCCCTCACCAGTGCGCAGACGGCAGTCCCGAATCACATGATCCTGCAGCAGCTTCTGGATAACATCAGGAAAGGCACTCTCCACAAAATACCTGCCGGCACCAGAGAAGTCCGATCATTACACGTCATTTAACATTCACGTCAAAGAACCTGCAATCACACATCACACTGAGAACACAGACTTGATTGTTTTAGTAGCATTGTAATGGAAAGTGTTATGTTGTCCACCTTTCCCTTAAGTCATTCAGGACTAGCATGTAGCTATTTTCATTTTTCTATATCATTTGAGCACACCAGGCACCGTTTACATTGTGTGACTACTAACTCAGTCACTGTTCCCTTACTTTCCAAATCACCCTGCCAAATCTTTTATTGATAAACCTTTTATTCTTAACTCGACCAGGAGTCTTGCCCATAGACTCTTATTGGTATAGCTCAGCATTTGCTACCTAGACTGGGATTCCAACACCCATCTCCCACATGGGGTGGTAGGTCCCTGGTGGGTAGTGGTGACCTACACCAACCACGTCTGTTGTCCCACTAATCTGTTCAGCTCTATACATTGTAAACCTACTTCTCCTCTAGAGGCTACGGGGAGCAGGAGTTAGGGGCTAACAATGCAGAAGAGGAACGGACCGCTGCTCCTAAACAGGTACACTCGTCTTCCATCTGTGCTAGACACTGCCTTGCGCACTATAAGAAATGATCGAGGTAATTTCATATGAGGCCTCTTTCATATAACTCAGTGCTTCATATGACTCCCTGGCCTAACACAACCCCTCAAACTCTGAAAGGGCTTGCTAATGAGCTGATAAGTTGAATCAGGTTTGTTGGGAACAGGCATAGCACTGAAATGTGCAGGGCAAGGTGCCTCCAGGACCAGGGCAGAGGAACACTGATATAATTCATGATGATGATTCTATAAAATATATATATATATATATATAAAACACCCTCTTATTATAGTCTTATTAATATCTCCATTGCAAGATATGCTTGTTAATATTCAATAGCAGAAAAGCCTGTGAGCTAGGCCAGGGTCACCAACACGGTGGTACACAAACCTGTTGTGCTTCAGTACCAGCTTGACTTTTCCATAGCTCACTGTGCACAACTGGAAAACAACAACACAACAACAACAACGGTTTTAATACACAGCACAGCTTCACATATCTGCTTTGGCAATATGCAAATGAGGCCTCTAGACTTTAAACAATGTTTTGGTTCTCTCTGTAAAGGAAAATTTTAGGCCGAATTGTTTGAGAAACATTTTAGAGAAACTTGCTGAATCAGAATTGTTTACAGTGGTGGTGACTGGAACCATCAAAATGCTGGTTTTCACCCATATCACTGATTTACTCATGTGTTTCAACATACTATAGTATTGCAATACTGACATTTTGTCTGTCTCATGAAGCATATTACAATGTCACATAAGCTCTCAGAGTTGGCACTAGCTTTAGGCTCCTGCAGGTGGCACTACACAAGTATGACCTGCAGGGTGTGAGTGAGGGATTCATAGATTGAGAGAAGGTGGTGCAGTGCAGTGACTGTCTCATTCCATGTGTGGGAAATGGCTCCAGAGCAGATGTTAATGAATGGCTAAAAGGAGTGACTGCATGTGAGCGTGGCCACAGACTATAGTGTGAAGGAAGTAGCTAAGACTGCAGGTGTATGGAAGCGTACGGTCATACGGGTCTACCAGCAGTGGCTAAAATCCCAGTCTACAGGGAATTCTCCTCGGAATTGAGCCAGGGAAGGCATCCAGCAAATTTCGCCAACTGCGGAACTCTTTGACGCAAGCGTGGCTGAACACTGATGTCGCCTATATCCAGAAACGGTGACTTATTTATTGCCTGGCGAGTTTCATAAACACACACCTCCCTCTATAGTCCCCTGTTTGTTAGCATCCAAGCTCCATGTCATTTCACTTTCCTGATCCGTCCATCCCATGCTCACCTTTATGAACTGAATGATGCCATCGGGTACAGAGGTTTTGCTGAGTTTCTGGAGATACTCCACGATGTCCGAAGTCTGCAGGCCAACACTTACAGCAGCATACAGCGAGTAGGCGGTCAGCTTGTATTCATGCACATGAATGGGCCTGCACACCGGCTCGGCGATGGCCACCAGGAAGTCCTGAGCATACTTATACACTGGTGAGAAGGCTTCCAGGAAGATATGGCCATCAGGAGCCTG
Source organism: Prochilodus magdalenae (assembly GCA_024036415.1). Lineage (NCBI taxonomy): Eukaryota > Metazoa > Chordata > Actinopteri > Characiformes > Prochilodontidae > Prochilodus > Prochilodus magdalenae. The sequence continues at coordinate 183,261 of JAMWET010006882.1, read as the reverse complement.
ACAGAGACATAAAAGACACTTACGGCATGTTCTTCAAGCATGAGCTTTCCACACCCGAGCTCTGGCGTAAAACACTTCCTATAAAGATGCACTGCCACCACAAGGCAGTCACTGGTATGAACTCAAGGCATGTAATAGATAGATAGATACTTTATCGCTACTGGCTGCTAAATTACCTTCGAGTCCATCCATCCATTTATCCATCCATCCAAACAGACAAGACAGTCATTTTTAAACAGCCGTTCTGTCTGAGTAATTATACGTATACAATACATAAAATAAAACAGGCATTAATTAACTGGGGCTGGCGTGTGCCTCTTTGCTGGAACTCTCCTCCTACCTGCTCAGAAGACGGACCAGATCTTGTGATCAGAGCAGAAGAGTGAGGTGGGATTTTATGAAAGCAGATCTGATGTGTAAGGCATGTAAGGTATGATCAAAATCTACTCCATCTTACCACCCAGAGAGGTCGAGCAGAATGGTCATTCTTCAGTAGCATCTGTAAACGGTAGTCCTTAGCCCCATACTCATCAACTTTAGTACTGGACTCGTCAACTTGCTTGCCAGCTGCTGCAGGAATGGCCTCCTGCGACTCGCTTCCCATCGCTTCGTTGTCATCATCATCTTCATCGTGATACCGTTTCTTGAACTTTCTCTCTGATAAGGACATAAAGATAAAACAGATGTTTTCACAGGAACTCATTGGTGAAACGATGTGATGCAGAAACCCACCATACAATTAGCTAGTTAGTTTAAAACCTTGTTTCTTAACACTTTGTGCAGAACACCAACATTCATGCACCCACTACACTTCAAAAGTACACAGCAGCTGTACTCTGGATATTTCCTCTATTTTCACTTTAAAAAATCATCATCTGTCCGATTTAACTGTCCGAGGTCACACTGACCCAAAATACACCATATAAAACTACAGATCCCATTTAGAACTACAAATTCCAAAGCTAACTATAGATCCTATGTATGATAGGATCACAGATGTGACACAGAACTATAAATCTTATATGGAACTACATATTCCAGACTAAACTAAATCCTACATAGAACTGCAGATACCACACAAAGCACATGGCCATACAACTATAGAGCACATGCAGAGCTACGTTTCAGAATTACATGTTCCACACACAATTACAGACCCCCATATAGACCTGCATGTTCCACATACAATTACAGACCCCCATATAGACCTGCATGTTCCACATACAATTACAGACCCCCATATAGACCTGCATGTTCCACATGTAAATACAGACCCCATATAGACCTGCATGTTCCACATATAACTACAGACCCCCATAGAGACCTGCATGTTCCACATATAACTGCAGACCCCCATACAGACCTGCATGTTCCACATATAACTACAGACCCCCATAGAGACCTGCATCTTCCACATATAACTACAGACCCCCATAAAGACCTGCATGTTCCACATGTAACTACAGACCCTATACAGACCTGCATGTTCCACATATAACTACAGACCCCCATACAGACCTGCATGTTCCACATGTAACTACAGACCCCATATAGACCTGCATGTTCCACATGTAACTACAGACTCCCTTACAGACTTGCATGTTCCACATGTAACTACAGACCCCCATATAGACCTGCATGTTCCACATATAACTACAGACCCCCATACAGACCTGCATGTTCCACATGTAACTACAGACCCCTTATAGACCCGCATGTTCCACATATAACTACAGACCCCCATATAGACCTGCATGTTCCACATATAACTACAGACCCCCATACAGACCTGCATGTTCCACATGTAACTACAGACCCCTTATAGACCCGCATGTTCCACATATAACTACAGACCCCTTATAGACCCGCATGTTCCACATGTAACTACAGACCCCATATAGACCTGCATGTTCCACATGTAACTACAGACCCCTTATAGACCCGCATGTTCCACATGTAACTACAGACCCCATATAGACCTGCATGTTCCACATATAACTACAGACCCCCATATAGACCTGCATGTTCCACATATGATTAGACCCCATACAGATCTGCATGTTCCACATAGAACTACAGACCCCATATAGACCTGCATGTTCCACATGTGATTAGACCCCATATAGATCTGCATGTTCCACATAGAACTACAGACCCCATACAGACCTGCATGTTCCACATATAACTGTGGACTGCATGAAGACATGCATGTATACACCACATGTAACTACAGACCCTGTAGTGAAATACACATTCCACATATAACATCATATTGAACTATGACTGACAACATATTGAACTATGGATGCAACACAGCATCCATGCAGCTACACATTCCATACAGAACTAAACACACCATGCAGAATACAGATACAGAACTAAGGATGTAGAAAACTACACCCCCCATACAGACCCCCTACAGAAGTCCGATATAGACCTATGGATTCAGTATAGTATAGGACCAGAGATTTAATACATAAATACAGACTTCATACAGAATTATAGATCCCATATAGTAAACGTTCCCGCTGAACTCCTGTAAATAAACACACAGCTGTGAGCTGCTGCTATCAAACTCCCACAGCCCTTCACCAGACCAAACAGAGAGCTGTAGTTACCCCGGTCTCCCCTTTCCTTCTTCCCCATGGCGCTCGGCTGACAGAATGAAGGGCTTTAATGCGAATACGGTGGATATTAAACACATATAACCGGAACACAACACAAAAGGCTCCTGCGTGATCAGCCTTCCGCAGCCGTCCAGGACGCCATGTCTGCTCGACTCTTCTTCGGCAGGTGTGCAGCGCGCTGAGAGCGACACAGCTGCGCATCGCCCCCATCTGTCAGCAGTCGGAACTACACCTAAACCGCGGCTGTATGGCACTTGTGTTATGTTTCTTTCTTATATTATATATATATAAAATAATGAATGTCCATATAATATGGTCAAGAAACTAAACAAAAAGAAAAATGCCACACAGTTTGTTCCACTTAGCAGTACTATTTACATAATTATTAACTGGCTAACTGGGCACCAGCTGGACATTACACTTGTCCATACTCATATCGCTGTGCACTGCCACTTTGTCTATGCCCTATAAGTGTGCACATTTATTTATATTACCTTCTGTACTGTTGTTACAGGGTATAGCTGCCCGTTATTGTCATCTGGCTTTCTGATTGGACGGTTTTACATGACTTGTGAATGTGGAAATACACAGCTGCATGTTCTCCTGCATAATATTTATGCTTTATGCTTTTATTATTCTACATACAGGGGTTGGACAATGAAACTGAAACACCTGTCATTTTAGTGTGGGAGGTCTCATGGCTAAATTGGACCAGCCTGGTGGCCAATCTTCATTAATTGCACATTGCACCAGTAAGAGCAGAGTGTGAAGGTTCAGTTAGCAGGTAAGAGCACAGTTCTGCTCAAAATACTGCAATGCACACAACATTATGGGTGACATACCAGAGTTCAAAAGAGGACAAACTGTTGGTGCACGTCTTGCTGGAGCATCTGTGACCAAGACAGCAAGTCTTTGTGATGTATCAAGAGCCACGGTATCCAGGGTAATGTCAGCATACCACCAAGAAGGACGAACCTCCACCAGCATCACGTAGTGACCTGGCCACTATCCTGCAAGAAGAATGGCTTAAAATCCCTCTGACCACTGTGCAAGACGCAGTATATGTCATTCCCAAGACGAACTGACGCTGTATTGGCTGCAAAAGGAGGCCCTACACCATACTAATAAATGATTGTGGTTTAAAACCAGGTGTTTCAGTTACATTGTCCAACCCCTGTACATTCTTCATGGAAATAATACCTTCACAGCACTGTACTTTATATAGTCATGTCAAGTTTTACATCCATCCCACTCATAGAGGTGCTTATTATTATTATTATAATTAGACTACTTCTTTTTCTTCTTCTCTTTTAGTTATGTACATGTTATTATTGTTTTTCACTGTACCTGGGCTGCTGGAATATGTGATTTTCCCTCTGGGATTAATAAAGTGATCTATCTATTATAGTTATATTTAGGGTCTGACTGATTTGAACAATTTTTGCTCAAAAAACTGGACAAAGTAAAATTTTACATTTCAGAGACAGACCTTAATGGGTCAACACCAAAGGGATAAACTAAAGGAGAGGATATTATAACGCAGTGGGTCAGTTTCCTGACCGGGCTCCTGGACTCAATTTCATTGGTTAATTGGAATGCCTTCATTCAGATGTTCACTCCTGTCTATATATAACAGTATGAGAGATTAGGGCAACAAGCCAACACTGTCTTCTTTTCATCTGTTTAATTTTCTCAAATGAACTGCGATACACATCGGCACAAAACTGGATCCCAAACCGTTAGCCAGGGTTTTGGATAAAAGGCCTTTATTCAGCAGAGCTCATACAGAAACTTCAGGTTCTGGTATTGCTATATTGAAGATTTAACTCTTTGCACAAAGAGAAAGCACAGAAGCAGAATTCACCACTGAACACTGGTTTTATACAGATTATTTTCTGTACATTTATAGTTTTTCAATATGTATGAACAGAGAATACAGAGCTTTCCAACAGACGATTACCAAAACGACCAGTGAACGACTGACATTATAAGAGGCACTATAACCATGTTTCAATCTGCTAATGTCTTTCTTTAATCTCAATATAAAGGTGGTACAAAGGAGGAAAAAAAGAGGGAACACCAAAAGACAAAATCCAGGCATGTGGACCCCGTGTCTGTGTGTGGACCACACAGTGAATATCAAAAATATAAAATAATAAAAGTCAACGGTGTTGTTCCATTAGATACTAATTGCTATTCAGTCCTGATTTGGGGGATGCAGGGTCTTGTTGGCCGCTTTATGTGTTCTTCCACAGTGAGCCTCAGCGACACAGTCAGCGTGCACTGTGGGCAGGTGTGTCCAGGTCGGTGTTCGGCAACATGGGATTGCGTTCATGCCCCGGCATCAGACACGCAGGTCGAGTATCTGTATGTGTACAGCTTGTTGTCTGCCCCTCCGCTTAGAATCAGCTATAGAGAGCGAGACAGAGAACGAGAAAGCGAGAGAGGGAGAAAGAGAGAAAGAGAGAGCAAGAGTGAGAGCGAGATTAGATACATACCAGCACTTTCAGGCTCAATGGCCTAAATACAATACATGCTATTAAGCAAAGGCTTCCAAAATCTGCTATCAAAAGTACTGTGGAGCTTAACATAGCTTAACATAGCTTAACATAGATCAAAGATTCACATCAAACATCTGTGTAATTTTAAATACTATAATTACTTATGCAAAAAGGCCACTGAATAATTTAAACTACACTGTAAACAGGATATTACGTCTTATTCAAAGATTTAATAGGTACATTTACATATACTGTAAAATTCATACTGTAATTATCTATTTAAAATTTGTTATTAATTATTTCAGTTCAAAATCTTCAATAAATTTGTAATAAGGCACAGTGTATGTGTGCTTTGTTATACCTAGATCACAAAATTCTTCATTTGAGAAAATTCTACACCTCTTTTCCTCTTTCTTGTTCAATCCAACATTCTTTCTGCTTCGTTTGTACAATATCACCAGACTAATACTGAATTCATTTCATACTTAGAATTCCATAACTTCACACCTTTATCTAAACTAAACTCTATGTATATTATTCAAACATACTGCTAAAAACTTTATACCATCATCACAAACTTTTAAATAGTAGCATATCGTCGCTGTCCAAAGAAAAACATGTATCTCCATTTTTGGTGATTTTTACTTTTATGTCTCATTTGGTCACATGAGCTGCTGTCTACACTATGTGAAAATTTCATAAACAATGGACCAACAGAAATGTCCCACAGCTGCTTGGAAAGACGTCTGGTTCCATTGACTTCCATTCAAATTAAATGAGGTTTTTGTCCTCTCCTGTAAAGTTGCGATTTTGGAGATACCTGTTTTTCTTTGGACAGCGACGATATATTAGCATCCATCATGTCTTACCCCACTGTCTGTCCAGTCAGCACACAGGACTCTGTCCTCATGAGCCGCCAGATCATAAAGAGGAGCCTTACAGCTGCAGAGACGAGGACAGAAATGAACACAATAGAATTACTGAATCACAGTAAACACTCAATTCTGAAAACAGACTCCCCTTATGTTCTCACTGGAGAGCTAAAGGAACAGTATGAGGTACACACAGACAGACAGACAGACAGACAGACATGGACAGAAAGGCAGACAGGGAGAGACACAGACAGACAGACAGACAGACACAGACCTCCTGATGTCCCAAAGCTTCACTATGTTGTCAAATGAGCCGGAGACCAACTGGTGCTCGTGAGTGGGAGACCACCTGACTGCCGTCACCCAGCCAGTGTGTGACGTCAGAGACAGCAGAACCAGAGAGCCGTCTGTGTGAATGAGAGGGAGAAAGAGCTTAACGTCAGTGATAATGCCACACCCCCTTTATTCGGGAGTAGGTGAGTATGTGTTTGTAACCTCACCTTTAGACCGAGGGTCCCACAGACGCACATGTCTGTCTGTACTTCCTGAGGCCAGACGGCGACACAGCGGTGAGTAGGAGATACAGTTAAATACCTTACTGCCAGTCTACAACACAATCAGTGAAATCAGTTAGCTGAGCTATCTACCCAATCCTTTCAACCACCCCATCTCTTAGCCAAATCCTCCCAACAATCACATCTCCCTGACCCTCGATTACAGAGCCACCCCACCTCTCAGCCAAATCCTCCCAGCCACTCCACCTCCCGTCTAAACTACTATGCAACAACCTCATTTCTTAGGAAACCCTACTACCCGGTCGTCTAGCCCTCCAACCACATTCCAATGACCCCATCTCCCAACCACCGTAATTACCAGTCACCTCAGCTCCCAGTCTGCAGGAACTAACTCATTTCTGACAGGTACATGCAGCTGGGTAACTGAATGGACAGCAAATTAGTGTTTGTAGGGGCCGTCTCTCACCAGCGAGCTCCTCTGCCCACCGGTCTCAGCATCCCACAGCCGAATGGTGTGGTCCCATGACGCACTGCACACTTCCTCTGCATCCATCCAAAGCACACTGGACACGGCTTCGCTGTGGCCAGACAGAGTCATCAGAGGAGTCTAGACAGAGACAAGAGGAGTCAGAGGGCAGACATTTGAATCTATCACTTTGGTATCTTGTATGACACAGCACTGCATTTGCTTTTTTGCTCCATATCTGCTCACCCTTTTCCTGCTGCTAGTTATCCATACAGTTCATTTTCAGCTTTGCTCTATGTATCACTGTGAACAATTTATCACTGAACAAAAACTACACTGTATTGCCAAAAGTATTCACTCCCCCATCCTAATCAATACACCAGGGGGTTCCAATCACTTCCATGGCCACAGGTGTATAAAACTGAGCACCTAGGCATGTGGACTGCTTCTACAGACATTAGTGAGAGAATGGGTCGCTCTCAGGAGCTCAGTGAGTTCCAGCATGGTACCGTGATAGGATGCCACCTGTACAACAAGCCCAGTCGTGACATTGCCTCCCTACTAAAACATTCCACAGTCGACTGTCCATGGGATTACAACAAAGTGGAAGCGATTGGAAACAACAGCAACTCCATGTGGGGTCAGCAGAACACTCTTTATTCCAGCATTAGGCTTCCAAGAGGTACATGTGCTCACCCGCGTCAGTCCCAGCTGTTCAGTCTTCTGCTTTTTCCGTGGCCTGTTGGGCTCCTCCACCTCGTCCTCCTCCTCTGTGGGCACTGAAAATTAAGGGCAGCTTTAAAACACTTCAGTAGCCAGACAGAGAGCATGTACTACACTCTTCTGAATCCACAACCGCAAGTTTTTTTTTTTTTTTACAGCCCCAAGCCAAATCCCTCAAATCTCGCAGCATCTCACCTGCTGACCAGATCTTCAGCATTTTGTCCCAGGAGCCACTGCAAAACTGAGGCGAAAGGGAAAAAATGTGATTCACAAAACAAATCCCAGAAAAACCTGGATAGCTGGACAGTTGTTAGGGATGCAATACAGTAACGTGTCAATAATATTCAATATGTCTCCTCTACATACCTGCCAATGCAGATTCATAAACATTCATAAAATGCAGAATTGGGACTGATTTAACCTGAAGTACCTTACCAGACAGGAATCAGTATATTCATAATCAATTGTGTGAATCTGAGTTACAAATGCATTAAAATGAATTGATTAGCACAGGTGTGCTGATATCACCATGCATCCATAATATCCATGGTTCTGACTTGCTGAGCAATCTACAAACACAGTAAATGCACAATATGCTATATACACATTAATGATGCAGTGACTGAATTCTGAATTAACAAGGTTATTAATAAAACCATTGTGCCACATATATCTGTGGAGAAAAGTCATTTACACTGAGGTAGATGCGCTCTATATAAATCTATATAAATAAAAAATCCCTCTATATATATATATATATATATATATATATATATATATATATATATATATATATATATATATATATATATGTATAAAATGGAATGTTTTATACACATCAGGTTATCTTAAAAGGCCTCTGAAATAATTCAAACATGTGTATGATGGTATAATTCACCCACCTTAGTGTGTGTGGGATCGACCGCGATAGAATCTACACTCCCTGCGTGTCCACGGCAACAGTGACGGGCCTTCACTTTGTTCTGCTCAGAGTTCCACTCCCATAGCAGCACAGTCTGGTCCAGCGAAGCGGTCAGCAGCAGTGAGCTCAGACCATCTGACAACAGAACAAGAAGAACAAAAGGTCAGATCTGGAAACATGCATCTTGCTGTTGTAAAACTAACCGTGACTGTGTTTTGGGTTCAAATCCAACATTTCAGTCTGCATTGTTAAATAAAACAGGTCGGCAGGTGGGCAATATCAGCCCATACCACTGGCTAACCCATATACACATCTGTCTGGTCCTACTACATAGATGAACTAAATCTGAATTCTATCCCAGAACCTGTTTGAACACCTCACCTCGCTTCACCCAGGCCACATCCTTCACAACATCTGTATGTCCAGCCACAGTCATCACAGCCTTCCCTTCCAGAGACCAGATCCGTGCCGTCTTATCGTACGACCCTGTGAGGATCCTGAGGCAAGCAAGTTCAGTGTGAGAAGGAGAAAGGTAGATGCAGGACGATGCGAGACAAAATAATATCTCCTTACATATAAACATGCACATACGTAGGCTCACTGGTCATTCTGTACAGTTAATAAACTGGCACATGGTTCCCATCACCCCCATTATAAAGTTAATCAGTCATTATGTCAGTAAATCTCCAAAGCTCTCGGTTTACGCCTCTGCGTCTGAATTGTGCAGTCATTTTGAAAATCTGGTGGAGTTTTGCTGATGGAGGACAGATCAGACCCTTTATGTGGATGTGTATTATCCCTCTCACCACTCTGAGTCTGCCTCCACTGAGCTGATCCAGTCGTCATGCATTATGCATTCCTCTGGCTGCGGAGCTGTGAACTTCTGCACATACTCGATCTCCACAACTTCTTCCTGTTCAACACAAGCAGGTGTACATGCATCCACATCATCAAAGGGGCAGTAGACTTACATGGCACATTAATACTACACAAGGCTTGAAAGTAAAGCACTGACAATCACAGATTAGCTGATTTATGTGTCTGTCATACCGTCGAGATGTTCTCTGTCTCCATGTGGCTGGCCAAAGAGGAGCGCAGGAACTGTCCTCGAACCAGAAAGTCAAACTCCACATGTTTGTGATCCGCTGCAAAGATTTACAACAGTGAACAGCTGCACACTTATCAGCCATCACATTAAAACCACCTCCCTGTAACTAAACTCACTGTCCATTCTACCAGCACCACTTACCATATAGGAGCACACTGTAGTTCTACAGTTACGGACTGTAGACCATCGGATTCTCTGCTTTCTTTATTAGCTCCTTTCACTCTGTTCTTTAGGGATCTGGACCACCACCGGACCACCACAGAACAGATACCATGTGCTCTAGGTACCAGCACAGGGCCCTTGTTCGGGCAGTGTCTGAGTTCAACGGGCAGGCTCTAAACTTCCTATACTAGATCCAACGGAACACTAAGCACGCTTGTAAGTCGCTCTGGATAAGAGCCTCTGCTAAATGCCTTAAATGTAAATGGTGGATCATTCTCAGCACTGCAGTGACACTGACGTGGTGGTGGTGGGCTAGTGTGTGTTGTGCTGGTACAAAATGCTCAAGGGACATAGTTGCCTAAATAGTTTTGGTTAGTGGACCATTCACAGTCCAGCAACACTGCTGTCTCTGATCCACTCACAGGAGTTACTGCAGTGCTGAGAATGGTCCACTGCCCTCATAATACCTGCTCTGTGGTGGTCGTGTGGGGGTCCTGACCATTGGAGAACAGGGTAACGAAGTATACAGAGAATCATATGGAATACAGTATGTGTACAGTCTACAAAGTGCTCCTATATGGTAATTACTAATGAGTGCAGAAACACAAAGGAGGTGGTCGATCAGTGTTTAAAAACATAGGAGCAACTTATAACACTGTAGGCTACACTTTAAATATATATATACCACTAAAAGTAATATACCATAACAAGAACAGACTTGGAAATTAGTCAGACTGGCATAAACAAACTCTGATAGGCAATCAGCTCACCGATCCTGGCTTCCAGAAGCTTATTGATGACATTGCTCAGGTCTGTGACTTCAGAAGCAGCAGGGATGGAGAAAGGGACGTCATCTATAGCGTACCTGTACATACAGAGACATGATTACTGGAACATCATCCGGGCATATGTCTGAAACAGACTACTAGCTAATGTTTACACAGGGTCTTAATCACGACAGCACGGACGACGACTACTTATCTATTCTCAAAGGCCAAGACGACATACACATGGCTAGACTGGCTAAATATACGGATTCGTGTGGACTTAATCTGCGCAAAACCCCCCGAAATAACCACAGTTAGCTGGGAAGAAGCTAGCCGGACATCCCCGGCTTCGTGAACCAAAACTGCTAAATTAGCCATTGTTACCAAGAATGTCTTACTTTTTGTTTTCGGTGAAGAACCTCGCCTGAAGCTGCGACATCTTGGTCTACAAAGTATGTAGTTCAGAAATTATAAGTCATTAAATCGCTAAAACTTCATATGCAGTTAGACGTGCGGCGCACTGGAGTCCAGCCACCATGTGCTCAAATGTGCAGGCAGGAGCAATCGATCGCAGAAAGTCCCTACTCGATAAGGCTGATTGCCGCTAGTAATGCCTGCGTGTATTGTTGGACGAACAGAAGAAGTGTTTTTCTGTATTTTGTGGTTCTTTTATTGTGCCAACGTTCTGTGTAATAATAATAATAATAATAATAATAATAATAATAATAATAATCGTTTTTGGTTTATATTAAAGACCTGCTTATTTAAAAAATTACTAAAAGTAAAAAGTAATTAATTAATTTATCATCAAACAAATAGTTGCACAAATAGCTGCACCCAGGAGAAATCAACCCACAGGACTGAAATGAAACTGGTTAGCAGATTTGACCTTGTGGGACATGTGAATGATTCGCAGCCGCACATGTGACATAAGCCTGATCGCTGTACATGACTGACCTTACAGCACCATTGGCAGACAGCTTAATGACACAGGACTACATGCCGCAGACTGTTATGACCACTGGCCTTAGCACCACGTCAACATCATCAAGGACTGCAATGGTGTCGTGCCAGGCTGTCTGGAGTGACTCAGAATGGCAGCAGGTCATGTTCAGTGATGAGTCCTGGGTGTGGAGGCTCCGTGGTCATCGCCATGATGAATGGTTTGTTGTCACGTGTTAAATGTCCAGAAGGCCTGGCGCCACTCCATCTCCACCTCCACCGCACAACCTGTAGGAACTGTGTGAGAATATTCAAGTTGCATGAGATGTATTATCACATGACACCATTAGGAACCTCTACAACTCTATTTTATCCTCTCTGTGTGAAGTTTGGATGCTCTCCCTGTGTCTGCATTGGATTCTCCCCAGTCCAAAGACATGCTCTCAGGTGAATTAGAGATCCTGTGATGTGATGGACTGGTGGCCCCTGCCCAAAGAGCTTTGGGATAGACTCCAGCACCCCAGTGACCCAGAAAGGTAAGTGGCTCAGGAGATGAATAAATGAACGACTCCTTATGTAGACCATGTTTAGATGTTGGTATGTACAGTATGTAGTGGTTTGATGCGAAATGTTCTATTCAAAGCCAGTTTATCAGTTCAGAATTGTTCACAGTGGTGATAGGAGCCCGATATCTAAACATTTAATACCTCTCGGCTTTTTCAGAGAATAAGTCTGATGTAGAAACATTGTAGTACAATAGTTTAATGGAGATAATAAATTGGCATATGATGTATTTGTTAATGCTGGAGAGGTACACGCAGGGCAGCGTGAGGTAATATGGCCTGCATAGAAAGTATACTGTATTTACTTCTATATTACCATCATCAACCTTCTATATGAAAGTCTGACGGCACTTGTAGGTTCACTGGTCAATTTGGTAGTCAGTTAAATGGTCATATTAGCGTTCTAGACATCACCACCTCTGGGTTCTATTTCCACCAATGAAAATAGGTCTAGGTTCCTAAAAATGGAACACTTCACGCCCAACTCCTCTCTAACGCCTCAGCTATTTAATTATGCAGGGACATTGGAGTTCCTCCTTAATGTCATCCACAAAGTCATCCACTTAGTAGTACAGCTCATACCCTGTTTGGTAGCGACAGCACAGAGGAGACATTTTGGCCAGCATGATCTCTGCTCCCTGCTTACAGAACTAGGCCTGTTCCTGTTGTGCAAGAACAGAAGAACTTTGTTCCATTTTCCTGCCTTCTTTTAAAACGTCCCACCAACATCCATTATCAGCAGTTTTGCAAGTGATTTCTGCACCCGGCTATGGTCCATCTCTTTTAGTTGGTCAAATATTATAGCAGCTCAAGAGACGCCTTTCATACTCACTTGTAGATGGCCAGACTGTGGGCTCAGTGCATGCTTAACTGACCACTACTATGTGGGCTCTTCACACTGGAGACCAGGAATCTCTCCAGTCCTCAGTATATCATTGCTGTCCAAAGAAAAACATGTATCTCTATTTTTGTTGTTTTTTTATTTCTATGCCTCATTTGATCACATGAGCTGCTGTTTGGGAAGATGTCTGGTTCCATTGACTTCCATTCAAATTAAATGAGTTTTTGGCCTCTCCTGTAAAGTTGACCTTTTGGAGATACCTGTTTTTCTTTGTACAGCGATGATATGATAATCTAGCTCCTGCAAGCCCATAACAGTGGCAGGTATGGAGCCACAGGCCAGCAAGCATCTCATCTCAGTTTGCTTTAGGACCAAATCCGTAGTTGCTTTAGGAAGCACACCACAAAGCACTGTGAGAAGTTTACGGAACGTGAGCGGCACGTCCGGCTGTGCTGACACAGTCAGCGCTGTCAGTTCATATTGTTTAGGTCACTTTGTCCGCACAGGTCAGTGGGGCCAAGGCTGTGTCTGGGATGAGCCTGCAGCTGCGGAGGGGCTCTTTTACTTTTCCCAAGCCCCCCTCCATCCTTCCATCCCACCCGGGGACACCCTGCAACTCCCCTGAGCTTTTGCTCCCTTTGGCAGCGAGCGCCCGGGGGAGGCAGGGCGGGAAGATAACGGACCCGCTTGAAGATCCCCACATTACCTCACTAGATAAGGCAAAAGGGAGGGAGCCGGAGCTCCAACAGAGGAGAGGACCAAAGCCCCCATTTGCACAGTTCATCCGTGATACCCCCCGGGCACTGCCACAGAGAGGCCGCTCGCTGCTTGGTAGTTCCCGAATGGCGGACAGAGTTCTGGAGGAGGCTCCAACCGAAGAACAGGCAGAGATGGGAGGGGGAGGTCTGCCTCAGACGCTGCGGTGGACGCAGCCATGCATGAGACAGGCAGCGCACCGAGAGCCGAGGAAGTGGGTGAGTATAGGAATCTACAGGCATCGGCAAACAGGTACCCGGAAAGAAAGATAGAGATGGCTTCTATAACAGGAGCGGTGTGAGAAACCTTTAGATGGTAAGGACCCTGTATATTACGTAGAGGTTCTTTAGACTTTACAAAGGTTCTTCACACACATTCTGCTTCAGAGAACCAAAAGTTGTTCCTCTATGGCTCTAGTGGCACCTTTATTCTTAGGAGTGCAGTTTCTGTGTCTGTTTACTGCTTTGCACCAATTGCACCAAAATCCATTTGCTCACATATGACCTGCGTCAATTCAAGCTCCAAATACTGTACGTCTAAAAGACCACACTCATATTTGAGAAACCAGTGTCCTGAACATTCCAGGCTTCGTCCTGGGTTACATAGCAAGGCAATGGTTACACAGTGTCCTAAATTAAATGGTGTCAGAAGTGGGTCTCTGAACACGGCCATAGAAGAGACACTTTTGGTTCCCTAAAGGAGCTTTCAGTGAATGGATTTCAGCGGATGTGTTAGGCAAGGGACAAGTTTATCTGTATCGCACCTTTCATGCACAGTGGCAATTCTAAGTGCTTTACATAAAAGCATTAAAACAGAAAGGCTTTTTACAAATAAGGTTACAATTAACCAAACCAGACCAAATGAAAACCAGCCAGACAGAAAGTGATTTGAAAAGTAATACATGTAAAAAAATAAGAACCAAAAGCAAGTATACAGTAAAATGAGCTCATAAAAAGTGAGTGCAATAATATTTGATGGAATATAAAATAATAAAAAATACAATCAAGGTCAAAACTATAAAAATAATTAAGCTTATTATAGAAATAATTTAGTTTACTTATGAAACCTAAGGTGCAATACAAATCTAATCCGGAGCTCAATCACAGGCACAAGAAGAGAGAGAAGGCTTTAGCCTTAGATGTGCATGTGAGTCACATCTTTCTGGCGGTCTGTTCCAGGTATATGCAGCCTAACAGCTAAATGCTGCTCACCATGTTGAGTTACTGCATTAGGGTGTTTTCAGAGGTTGAAAAAAAACATGGTGTAAGCCTTTCAAGGGTTCCTCACACTCACAAAAGGAGTTTTTTGAAGGAAACCAGAAGGGCTTCTGGATGAGGGACGAGGATCCCGTTGTGGCACCCTTTATTTTAGGAGTGTATACAGTCATGTGCAGGTAAACGTTTGTTCATGGTTAGCTAAATGACAATAGGTTAACACATAATCCTAGACAGCATATTTGTTTTAGTATGCTAAATTCAGGCATTAATCAGCAGCACCAACTGAACCATCTGAATATGTAAATATGCCACACTTTTATTGAGCCCTGCTGCATCACAGTCATGTCAATGGTATGCAGCTGGAACAGTGGCGCGTATTACAGGATGTCATTATTATACATACAGATATCATAAGCTCACCGGACGAAAAATGAGTCACCTGTGACTGAAACGTACCTAGTAGCCTGTTTTACCTCCACAAGCGTTTCTGGATGTAGGCCACATCGATGTTCAGACACTCTTGCATCAAAGACCTTTGCAGTGGGTCAGATTTGGTGGACCCCTTCTCTGGTGTTCTACTGGTTGTTTCAGGTAGTCCTGAGAATTTTGTGAATGCTCCTCCTGAATGTTCATCATGCCAGTCAGTCAGTCACATCTGGAGCCCTGTGTACGCCCTGTGTACGCCCTGTACACGTCATCTTGGAATACAGGGATAGGAATGTTGTGTTTCTCAGTGAGAGGCAAAACCTGGCTGTCCAGCCGCTCAGCGCAGGCACCGTGGTTCAAATTTACAGTCATCTCAACCAAAGAACCGGCAGAGAGGAAGCTTATTAACTGAACAAGATTCACTGAACGGATATAACACTGTCCTCCTTTTTCCTGAAGCCTCAGACCAAGTCTGGACCTGGAGTACAAACCAGGCCCCCAAAGGCACAGAATTCCCCTGAAAACGCAGCCAGAGAGAGGAGTCGTGTCCGGAACCTTCGCCAGGCCTTCCAAAGCCTCCAGGCTGCTCTGCCGTCCGTTCCTCCAGACACTAAGCTCTCCAAGCTGGACGTGCTGGTCCTGGCCACTAATTACATTGCTCACCTGACTGAGACTCTGGACCAGGGGGGACAGCTGTGTGATCATCCAGCGCTGCAGAGAGCTGAAGGCTATCTACACCCTGTAAAGGTCAGATACATACTGCTGACCCAGCTTGTCTCTCTATAGAAGTAGATATGGCTCTGTATGAAACACAGGTTACACAGATGAGTAGGATTTACTTTGTATCATCTACATTATGAGATATAATAACTCCGGTCGTGTGTTATGTAGCTTTTGGTGTAAATGGTCTGCAAATGTATAAAGCCCAACGTACACACCAAAGGGAGAAGCTCTCTTCTCAGCGGCCTGAAATGCCCTGGAATTCCAACTCTTTTGCCAGTTACAAGGTGATGTCATCTCATAACACAGTCCTTGTTGCCCGCCCACTAGGTTTGCCACCCGTCCCGGGATACGATTACTGTATTTCCGTAAATGTCCAATACACACGTCTGTCACACACACCCCACCACCTCGAACTCAGGTCCTCTGTGTGTCTGTGCCTGGCTGCGGGCACCCCAACACGCAGGAGTCCGGCCTGTGGTGGTTATGGCCCAAGGAAGCCATGGTGGGCGTCCCTTATTTTAATTTCTGAAAGCTGGCAACCCACCCGCCCACCAACATGCTTAGCAAACCCTCACACAACACCTAGAGAGCTAAAACACCCCAACACATCCTGCTCCAGTCTAGCTTGCAGAGGTGGATCCACCGACTTGTTCTACAGGACTTTCAGGATCGGCTCAAACAGAAAGGGCAGAACCAAGGCCATTGTTACAATAGCCTCAGCGGTGTGCCGCTCTGGTGGTTGACCAGTCAGAGCAAGCTGGGCTTGTCAGGAGATGGGGTTAATGACACAGGAGCGTTTCAGACAGAGGGTGAATGCAGATGTACAGTGTGAGACACAGAATGTGTTTTGGAAACTTGAAGCAGGTAGATGTGGTATAGTAGACCCCAAAAACTCAGTTATACCCACTGAATAATGAATTAGGGTAGAGGGGCAGCATGGTGGCGCAGTGGGTAGCCATGTTGCTTCACAGGGCTTAGATCCAACTTCCTGCTGGTGCATCCAGGACCTTTGTAGATTTAGATTTTAATCCCTTGTTGATCCCACAGTGGGGAAATTTCGTATCCGCATTTAACCCATCCGTGAAGTGAAACACCCACAAACACACTCACTAGTGAACACACACACTTACCCAGAGCGGTGGGCAGCCCTATCCACGGCGCCCAGAGATCAGTTGGGGGTTAGGTGCCTTGCTCAAGGGCACCTCAGTCGTTACTGATAGTTCAGGGAATCAAACCGGCGTCCCTCCGGTCACAAGGCTTGTTCCCTAACCTCCAGCCACAACTGCCCAATGTATGTGGAGGTTGCATGTTTCCTCCCACAGTCAGGCTGACAGGAGACACTAAAGTGCCCATAGGTGTGAATGTGTCTGTCTGTCTGTCAGTCTGCCCTGCCATGTATGGGCAGTCTGTGAAGGTTTTCTGCCCTCTGCCTATAGACCACTGGGATATGCGCCAGCACCCACCGCGCCCCCGAAGGATTAAGTGATTTAGAAGATGAGTCAGAGAGTGAGTGAGAGAGAAAATGAGCATAAACCACTGAATTATATGTATTATATCTGTAAACTTTGGACACTGAACGCTGTGGGTGCGGGTGTAAATGGGTGTAGTAGTGTAAATGTGTGCACTCTGTTTTTGCCCATTTCTTGTGTGACTGTGTCGTATTGTCCTTTTCAGAAGTGGCCTATGCGCTCACTGCTGTACTGTGGGAGTATTGGAGAGCGATTGACAGTACCGTCCACCGATCAGGATGAGCCACACCCACCCGGGGGTACAGCTGAAGCCAAAGCAGACTGAATAAGGTTGACTGAGGGATGGATTAACATGTCAATGATATTACCTATTCTGTGTGACCACCACTACAGTGCCTTGGCCCCAGTTTTTTTTTCACAGTGCCTTAGTTGATCTAAAACTGTGGTCACCCTAGATCCTGCCGATCTGCCTTCCTGTGGAATCTACTGTAGCTCCACCAACAATCTAATGGACAACTAAACCAAACAGCTAATGGACTTCCTGAGTAAGTTCTTGATTGGCTGGATCAGATGCAGTAGTGTTATGTAAGAGGGGTGGGGGGGGGCAGCATGTTAGATACAGGCTGAAACTAAACTCTGAAGGAAAGTAGATCACCAGGAGGTGGGCTGGCGTCCACTGATCTGAGGGCCTAAACTAAAATTCTTGGACATTTGTTTCAGGTTAAGGTGATGCCTATGCATGAGCTTATTTAATTGTTTAATTAAAATGGTTTTTGTATATACAGTACTGTGCAAAAGTCAGAGAGCCCTGTTTCGTTTACCTGTTCAAGGGTATTTGGTGTATTCAGTAACCCCAAAGTAATCCCAATTACAGATGATTTAGACTCACCAGTCCACAAAACCATTACTCTGGCTCTGAGGTGTGCTGTTCTGAGGTTCAGTTTTGGTGTTCAGCTCTTTTCTCAGTTAGGAGAATAGCTACACATCCTTTCAGACCCACAGCACTGAGTTAAACACAATCACCTGTGGATGTTTTCATGTCTGAAGCAAGAGTGGAGCTTAATTTCCTCCTCTCGCTCAGCGTTGAAAGCTTGAAGTGCTGTTTACCTGATATGGATAGCTTTTGGTGGCCTACCAGGTCTCTAGTAAGCCCTATTTTCATAATTTCAACACTGGTTTAATTTCACTATTTTTACTTTCCATAGTTGGAGGCTTTTGCTGTGCTGTTTATTAAAAGTGCAATCAAAACAATCATATTCGAACATGAACTAAAAAATGATCAACAGAGTGTGAAGTAATACGTTTTGACTGTATGCCAAAGATGTCTGTGTACTGTGAAGCACAGATGTGTACTGAAGTTAGCATGCTAACCAGCTAGCCCCAGCTAATCCTGTCTCATAATACCACTTGGTACCTACAGAGCCATACTGAACCACTGAATTCAACATTCAGTCGAATCAGTCCAACATGAGAGGATTAGCACGGCTGGGCCAACAGCGATTTCTAATCTCATGTCAGTCATATTGATGAAGCTGTTCTCAGTTTGTTCATTTAAGAAGAGGTAGCCACTGAAAGGCAGAGTATGAAAGGGCGGGTAAGAAGCCGTGTTTAGCAGTAAGCAAAAGAAGTGGTATATAAATAGAAGGAAGACAAGAGCTAACACTGCACTGAGTCGGCTCTGCTTTCCACCACTTGAGGCGCTCTTGGCAAGGGAAGGGACGAATTTAAAGCCCAGAGTTTCTTCTCAAGTGAAGAGGGAGGAGGAGGGACTATGCAGTCCCCTGTTTCTTATGATAGGGGTGGACACCTCACCTCTCTGCAGATATGCTGCCCTTATTTGTTAGGAGTCTGAATTTGCCATCTCACTTCTTTAAATACGTGTCCTGCTGTTTTACACTGAATTAACCCTTATGAAACGATAATATATGGCAATGTATTAGAAAATATAGTGCAATATATTAAATAATGTAATGTCATATATGGGAAACAGGTGCATATATTTTGCATATATTTATATAGTGATAAATATATTACAATATATTGTTTAATACATAAGGAATTGCCGCTTTTCATATATTGTATGTATGGTAGTATAATATATATTTACTTATATATTGTAATATATATAGTATAATATATATATTTTAATATATGTGAGAATATATACATACTGTATATTGCCACATGTATGTATGAAAATATTCTCACATATATAAAACTATATATATTATCATATATGCAAACACATACGGAGAAATACATATGATGTCTATTACATATAAAATGAAATATATTACAATATATGAGTAAATATATATTATACTACCATACATACAATATATGAAAAGCGGCAATTCTTATGTATTAAACAATATTGTAATATATTTATCACTATATAAATATATGCAAAATATATACACTTGTTTCCCATATATGACATTATATATTTAATAATTATATAATTATATATTATTTAATATATTGCACTATATTTTCCAATACATTGCCATATATTATCGTTTCATAAGGGAATGAACAGCTTCTTAATAGGCCTTTAAACTAAATAAACGAGAAGCTGGTCTCTGACTTCTGCACTGTACTGGATGTGTCCATGCACTCGTTTCCTATCACTGCGTGTAAGGCCTGAGTAAACAGGATCAATCTGACCAAAACAACGTTGTGCGAATTCTTTCCGATTAGATCTCATGTCGGCAGCGTCGGGCTCATCTGCACTCTGGGAAGTTTGGGTTTAATTTGAGTGTCTTGTACTAAATGGGAGTGAATCAAGGTCTTGATTAGTAGAAGGGGAGGATTGTTATGGGGAACACTTGGCAACCACACACGAGAGGAGGACCCTCCATGTCTGCTTAATCATGTTCACCGCAGCAGGATCGCACATTAATTCCACAACAACTCACTTCACTTGGTCTAAGTGTATTAGTGAAGCAAATCCTCAGTAATAATTCAAACATGCAGAGATTTTATGACTCAAGATACGAGCAAAGCCTGCATAGCCCTCGTCAGGCTGGATGGCGTTGCCATATGGCAACAAGAGTTCTCTTTTCGGTTGTTGCACTACAGTATAATCTACCATATCAAAGTCCTCTGAGACTCTAAACACTTTATATGTACAATGTCAAACTGATCCAGTGTCTTCCAGTCTGCTGGCCTACTTTCCTTTAACCCATTAACGTCTGTAAAGTTCTTTATACAGCTTTATCCTTCACCTGAACACACAGAGTCCCTGAGTGACCTATACCCAACATCCTGGAGGCAGTCACATGACGGTGAACATATGACCTCAGTTAGTAAATGGTGATGTGCTTGGTTAGTTAGAGACAAATCCAGCTCATTTTAAAGTCTAGTTTTTGTACCTATAAGGTTTCAACCCATTTAAGAGCTTTAATGTTCATATACCCATATCTATATTACACATACCCGTATTCTATATTACACATTCCCATATTCTATATTACATATACCCCTATCTATATTACACATACCATATTCTATATAACACATACCCGTATTCTATATTACATATACCCATATCTATTTTACATATACCCATATTCTATATCACATATACCCATACTCTATCACATATACCCATATCTATATTACATATACCCATATTCTATATTACATATACCCATACTCTATATTACATATACCCATATTCTATATCACATATACCCATATTCTATATAACACATACCTGTATTCTATATCACATATACCCATATTCTATATTACATATACCCATATTCTATATAACACATACCTGTATTCTATATCACATATATCCATATCTATATTACATATACCCGTATTCTATATTACATATACCCATATTCTTTATTACATATACCCATATTCTATATTACATATACCCATATTCTATATTATATATACCCATATTCTTTATTACATATACCCATATTCTATATTACATATACCCATATTCTATATTATATATACCCATATTCTTTATTACATATACCCATATTCTTTATTACATATACCCATATTCTATATTACATATACCCATATTCTATATTACACATACCCGTATTCTATATTACATATACCCCTATTCTATATAACATACACCCATATTCTATATTACATATACTCACAGTCTATATTACATATACCCATATTCTATATAACATATACCCATATTCTATATTACATATACCTATATTATATATACATTCTGAAGCCATTTCTAGAACACCATGATGGAATACCAGTGATGAAATCGTTGTTGTTGTGACGTATGCTACCAGTATTATGACTCTATAATACTTACAGAAGATCCCATGTGACCTCTTTGTCACAATAAGACTGATCTTTTATGATCTTATAACTGACCCTTCATTATTTTCCCTTAACAGGAAATGGGTCTGGGCTCTTATGGGTTAAGTGATCCTCTGAAAGTGTGTTTATAAATCAAAATGTATACATAGTAACTTCAAGAAAAGCACTGAAGCACGATTTAGGGGCTGTTGCAATGTCTTGTTCATTATTGTACCAGTTTAGATGATTTTGATTTAAAATAAAATGATAGAAATCTACTTGTTGCCATATGACCACAGCCTGCTATAATAGAGCTACAGTCTGCAAAGTATACATTGGGGGTAAATGAATAGACTCCTATTAGATCCTCCTACACTGACTGAGTACTTGATGAGATACTCCTCCCTGTATCTGCACTAATTGTTCATTTTATGAGCTCCACGTACCAAATGAGGGCACTTTGTAGTCCTACGCTTACTGTAGTCCATCTGTTTCTCTATATACTTTATTACCCCGTTCTACAATGGTCAGAACCCCCGTAGGACCACCACAAAGCAGGTACTATATGGGTGGTAGATCATTCTCAGTACTGCAGTGAGACTGACTCGGTGGTGTGATAGCGTGTGAAGCGGATCAGTAGGGCATCTCAGTGTCACTGCTGGATTGAGAATTGTTCACCAACCAAAACTATCCAGCCAACAGCGTCCTGTGGCCACCGTCCTGTGGGCACTGTCCTGTGGGCACCGTCCTGTGGGCACTGTCCTGTGGGCACCGTCCTGTGGGCAGCGTCCTGGGACCACTGATGAAGGACTAGAGGATGACCAACACAAACATCTACAAGGTGGACCAGCAAGGTAGGAATGTCTAATAGAGTGGACAGTGAGTGGACACAGTGTTTAAACAGTCCAGCAGCCCTGCTGGGTCTGATCCACTCACACCAGCAGCACACACACTAACACAGCACCACCAGGTCAGTGTCACTGCAGTGCTGAGAATGATCCACCCCCCACCCGATACCTGCTCTGTGGTGGTCCTGTGAGGGTCCTGATCATTAAGGAGGCAGAGAATCAGACGGACTACAGTTTGTAACTGCAGAATAACAAAGGGCTCTTAAATGGACAGTGACTGCAGATACAAGGAGGCGTTTCTGATAAAGTGCTCAGTGAAATATTACCATAATAATTATTTTCATACTTTCCTGTATTCTTAAACATGTATACATACCTGCATGTTACACAGGATGTTATGCCCATGTGATGAATGCAGTCATGTCTCATGGCAGTAGTTTTGGTTTACTCTCACTTTCTACAAAGAGACAGATTGTAGCTTTATTGTGGGACACACAAATGCAAACCCCCCAAATACTTCCTTTAACTTGCCAACAGAAGACAAAGACAACAATAAAGACAATAATGCTAATAATCTTGGCATACATTTGGAGGGTTTTGCATTTTGAGTAAGTTGTTGAATCTAAGCCTGTATGAGTGCAGTCATCAAGCTGTTGTGCTCCTCATAAATTTATAGATGGTAAATAAATACAAACACCTAAAAGTAGCCCTAATGGCCTATCAGGGGTCTATAGGTATATATCCTACACACTGATTTGCCAAAGAAACATTTAATATATTTTAATATAAACATTTGAATATAACAACTTTTAATAATAATAATAATATATATATATATATATGCATGTATATTATTGTTTTATTAAAAGTTGTTATGTTCAAAATGTTTATATTAAAAGATATTAAATAAATGTATATATATGTATATAAGAAATAGTAAATAATAAATCATGGTAAGTGATAATTATGATGAATATATAATATTAATAGACCTTTAAATACAAATTGTGTGTTTTCTTTGATTGCTGAAAAATGTGTGGAATTTAATTTAAAAAATGTCTATTTGTCAAGATATAAGCACTTTTAGGCCGCTCCAATACAAACGTGTTTGGTGCCAGGACGATTCCAGCATAAGGTTTTTTAGCAAATGCCAAACTCAAAACAAACACTGCATTCAGCTGAACCCACCCAATGCCCACTAATCCCTGCACTATCAGCACGCTCTCTTGTGACATCGCTGAAGATAAGCATCCTCGGATATTCCCGTCCAAAGCCTCAGGTCTTCTTCTCTTGCTCAACATGGGCTCCGGTCCATTAGGAATGGTACAGTGGTCAAGGCTAACTCTATAAATCTGCTCAGCTGCCCGATAAAAGCCTTCTCGCTCATATTAATAGCCGAAGTGGACCGAAAAGAATCACTCCACTAAGGCAGGGGTTACAGTCCAAGAGAGCGAGGGCAGATGCTGGTTCCAAGCGGCGAGATTCATCAGCACCCTCGCTTCGTGTTTTCACCAATTAGGGTTATGTTATTACATGTTCCTCGTCCAAGAACACTGTGGTTCTCCAGTAAATCAAACACGAACCGTTTCTTGCCTTTTCGCATGAAGCTGATGCATGTCTGTTTTCCTGTGCACGCTGTGGATATGACTGAGGAGGTCCAGGTGTTTGGAGTTTGTTGAGGTGTTGACTGATCAGTGTATTGACTGGTAATGAACACCATAATGGGTATTATGTGTTAAAGTAATTTTATTTTTATGTTTTGACTGTGCATTTAAGCATAGTAGCGGCGTAGCAGGTCAGCAGTAGAGTAATAGAGTAACCTAAAGCAATATATATATAATATAATATTATATAATATATATATATAAATAAATAAAGGAGCTTCTTATTCTCATTAAACTTAAATCCAGCATGTATCAGCACCGGAAGTGAAGTTCGTATGATTTGATTGTAGTATCCTTGATTGTAGAATTTTAGTATTTTGGTTATAGTATATAAGCTAAGTGTTTCTTCAGCACGCCATGTAGCTGCTTCGTTGTTCCTCTTGGGCTCAGCTCAGTACCTGTGTCAAAGCAATGGAACCTTCTAGAACATCTTCCAGGCCAAACTGGAACTGTGCCTAAAGGGCAACATCTGGGTAATCTTCTGATAGACTGGAATGGTAATTGCTCTGGCATCCCAGGTAGTTGCTAGGTAGTTGCTGCTGGATGCTATGATATGAATTTCGAACAATTTGGTGCCGTGACCCGGATGGCATGCTGAAACCTACTTGTCTCCTGACTCCTGACTCTTCTCGAAGACCCGAGTTTCTAACAATTGTTATATGGGATATGAGCTAGATGCTTAAATCCCCCCCTTGTGCCGTAAGGAAAAGATCAGAACATCTTTCTGGTCAAATCTGAATTGTGCATAACGGGCACCATCTGAGTAATCTTCCAATAGACTTCAGGGATGTTTATCATGGACCCTCGGCCTATGTGTTCATCAGAGTAGCATATTTAATCAAATGCTGTCCCGGCATCCTTAAAAAAAAAAAAAAAAGGGAGCCAGTAGAGGAGCACAGAGACACAGAGTAACCAGAAACGGGAAGAGAGAAACCTCACTCTAGCAGAGACAAATCCGCAGCCGGAGGGTCTGTGTATAATGTACCCTGTAATAGGTACGTGTAGCAGCCCAGGGCGGAGATGTGCTTAGACAGGCAAAAGGAAACAGTGTATGAGCTGTTATCAGAGGCCCAGGGGCCAGTTAGGAGCCATCAGGTCAAACTGAGGTGGGACCAAAACCCCAGGCTCTTTATGTCACAGAGGGTGACTCAGGACGTAACAACACAGAAAGCGACAGTGGGAACTGTGAACCTCTTAATCTCAGATCTGAGTAATCCTCCCCGCCACTGTGGAGACCGAGCCTGGAGGCTGAGGAACTGAGGCTCATATTTACTATTTAGAATGAAACACGCAGGAAAGGAAAGGAGAGCGAATCCTGACCAGCAAAGAAGAGAAAACATGAGGAGGCAAACTAAAGAAAATGTGACGGCCCCTGTAGAATCCCAGCGCTGGTATATTGGGGGGCTTGTAGGTTCCATGCAGGGTCCATTCATTCTTTCATTTTCTAAGCTGCTTATCCCTCTGGGTTGAAGGGAGTGCCGAATCCTATCCCATCATTCATAACTCCAAAAGGAGGACATCATAAAATATCATCATAATCATAACCTAACTGGCGGTAGGCGAGTCATGATGTCACATGACCTTGGTAAACCAATGAAACGTAAGGCATGTCTTGTGTATTACCATGTATTACACAGATGTAAGGCAATGGCACACACAAGTATTGTCCTGGACTGTCTGGCCCAAAACTGGACATGTGGCCAAGATATCCTGCACAGGCTGCATCACAATCCAGACACTCATACATACACATTCACACCAAGGAGGGGGCAATGTAGCATCTCCAATTCACCTGACCACATGTCTTCGGACTCTGTGGAATGGGATTCAGTAGGTTGCAATAAACCACAGCACCACTAAAAAATTACACACGGCTCCTTTAAGTTTACTACAAGGTTCCAGTAGACTAATGTAACACACAGTCCATGCGATAGTGTTACTTACATCTCCCAACATTTTTAAATAAGAGCATCATCTCTTTACCACACTGTAAAAAGGAAAGGTGTCTCCCAGATTAACACAATAACCTGCTTTACATTCTGTTATGATTTAAAGAGGAGATCTTTTTAAGACACTTAAAACACTGTTTACATTGTAAAAACATTTTTACGTGTAAATTAAAATAATAAATACAGGTTAATATTCAGATCATTTCTGTGCTGTGTGTCCTCACCATTTAATCCAGCCTGAAAACTATTATTCAGCATTAAAGGGAAGGTCCATCCAATTTTCAACAATGACACATAATTAAATGAGATGTGAACTGAATCATTCAGAGCGCTTTGTGTGCAATCCGTTCTCCAGTCTGGCAGTGTGATGGGAAACAGACACCAGAAGAGCTTAATGCCTTTAAATTCTTACTCACAGAAATACCTGAGGCAGTTACATATACAGGGGTTGGACAATGAAACTGGAACACCTGTCATTTTAGTGTGGGAGGTCTCATGGCTAAATTGGACCAGCCTGGTGGCCAATCTTCATTAATTGCACATTGCACCAGTAAGAGCAGAGTGTGAAGGTTCAGTTAGCAGGTAAGAGCACAGTTCTGCTCAAAATACTGCAATGCACACAACATTATGGGTGACATACCAGAGTTCAAAAGAGGACAAACTGTTGGTGCATGTCTTGCTGGCGCATCTGTGACCAAGACAGCAAGTCTTTGTGATGTATCAAGAGCCACGGTATCCAGGGTAATGTCAGCATACCACCAAGAAGGACGAACCTCCACCAGCATCACGTAGTGACCTGGCCACTATCCTGCAAGAAGAATGGCTTAAACTCCCTCTGACCACTGTGCAGGACGCAGTATATGTCATTCCCAAGATGAACTGACGCTGTATTGGCCGCAAAAGGAGGCCCCACACCATACTAATAAATGATTGTGGTCTGAAACCAGGTGTTTCAGTTTCATTGTCCAACCCCTGTATGTCGCCTGCCTGACATAGTATATAAGAAAAGCTTATTAATTAGAAGACAGATATTTTGGCTTAATTATATATTTTAATCCACTCATGGCAGGTGAATACACACCGGGCATTTTAGGGGCAAAGTAGACCCCCCAAAAAACGTATTTACTTTTTTACCATCATCAACATTACATAGAAACACTTGGAGGGTTTACTGCTGGTTCTGGGTAGTGAATGAAATCGCTACATTCAAGCAGTAGACAAGACGAGCCCTGGTTCCCTTCACCACCACATTCAAGAAATCTCTGCAACCAACCACTTAATATCACACCTCTCTGTCCGCATCTCACAGAACAGCACTGCTCAGACATTTTGAAAACACTGGTGGATTTCTCCTTATAAACGCGCGCGCATGCACAGACACAGACACACGCGCGCGCGCACACACTTCCGCTTTAACTTCATGTTGTAGCAGCATCTTGTTCTGTACAAAGCTTCTACTGGATTATGAAATCCAGACCCAAACCTTCAGGTTCATCTTCAAAATATATCTTCTGCAAAAAGGACCCGCGGCTCATTAGCACCAGCACACGCTGATGGCCGGCTGAATTTATGTCGTTCTTTGGCCAGCTAGTCTGCACTAACTGCAGCAGGAGCGGAGGAGTCCGAGGAGCAGCTGGTGAGGAATGTAGCTCTCAGACACTGACACACTCTCAGACAGGAGACCGGATGCTCCAGATCTAAAAAAATGGCTAACATGTTGACCACCCTTTGCACTCCCTTAACCAGCAGCAGCAGCAGCGCAGGACCAGGCAAAAATACACCCTAAAATAAATAGCTCGATTAGTGAGTCATTTTAAAGGAGCAGTGAGTGAAATTCTAGTGGCATCTAGTGGTGAGGTTGCAAGTTGCAACCAAGCAAATAACCCTCCCTCACCACAGGGTTATTACAACTTACAGTGGCCATTGGGATTTCTGCTTTCATCCATCCTGATGTTGTTTGGCTTTCTCATGTTGCTTTTTTAACAATATTCATACCAACTTAAAAATTATTAAAAACAATAATGTACATAAAGTGGAATTCCCAACTACATACGTGGCAAACGCCGCCCGCCAAAAAACAAGTAATTAAACAAGGAACTTTTTCCCCCCTCCCATTCTTTGATAGATTCTGAAATAATTTAGTTTAATTTCTTAATTTAGTAACTTCATGATTTGGGATAAAAATCAAAGTGAATTTCTTCAAGATGCAACAAATAACCTCATGTTATTTTACATCTGAATAAACACAGGTCATCATAAAATTACTAACTCACTTTACTCAATACTGATTAAGCATTACTTTCAGATCCTAGGCCTATATTTGGAGCCACTGCAGCCAGAAAACCTGAGGAATTTTTTTAATTTTTCAGAAGGCAAAAAACCTCTATCCATGTAAAATGTGCTTCTAGTGTAATAATTAAAAAAAAAAAAAAAAAAACACCATTTTTGCATGCCATTGCATACATGCAACATCCCTCCCCCAACAGATTCTGCTGAAAAGGCTACATGATCAAACGAGCAACACATCAGGCACAGCTAGGTCTGCACAAGTGATTGTACTAGCTTGCACTGTGTAACTGATTCAGTCAGATCAGTAAAAACAACAAACACTGAGGATTAGACAACAAAATAGACATTTAATGATCGAGTCCCACAGCGGCCGCCTTTCATGCAGCGCACCTCTGTGACAGACTAAAGGCTAGTGCCCCTACATGGGAGCGAGGGCCTTTGATGGACACCTGCTTCTTCTTTTACTGAGCTACGAATAGAAGAAATTCTCAAAGTTCAAAAGAATGAAATCAGTCCTTTACAGTTGGTGAGCGTTAATCTGTCCAGTCGTAGTCATGTGGTCACCACATGACATCCAAACACAAGACGTATAAAATTTCACAAAACATACAAAAGAAAAAAAAAAAAAGTTGGAAGAAGCCTGTTTATTCTCCCTCCTCCTCTTTTACTTTCTTCTTCTTTTTCTTCTTCTTCTCTGTTGTCTAAAATGGGAGAGACAAAAAAAAAAAAAAAAAAAAAAACACATGAGGACAAATAAAGTGGTAACATGTCTGTTAAACTGTTTCACAGTGAAACATTAAGTTTCTTTCAATAGTAAACCCTTAAACCACCTGATCTTTCCAATCCCTCCCAATAGTCGCTCAGAAATGATAAACCATACGGGACCAGCACCATCTCCAATATGCATATGCTTTGTAGAAACTTGATTAGGAATAGTGGATATCGGCACTGGCATACAATTTCCCACATCAGTACATACGACGTAACAGTCCTGCGGACTATTAAAACGCACCTGTATATGCATTTATGATGTGCTAAATAAAAACACCAAAGTGCAAAACTCACCTCCTCTGTGGGAGTGACTAATGTTTCCTGTTCCTCCTCCTTGGCTTCATGTTTCTTTTCTTTCTTTTTCTTCTTCTTCTCTGGCTCTGTGGTCTGCAAATTTGTGGACAACCAAGCAACAATTACAGAGAGCACTTTAAATCCCATGTAACACATTTATTCCTTCTGTTGCTAAACCACCTATTCCAAGTCACCACACAAACAGCAGTCATCCTCACCTCTTCTACTGGACTGGTTTCCTCCTCCTCCTGTTTCTTTTCCTTCTTTTTCTTCTTCTTCTTCGGCGTCTCTGTTTCTACCTCGGCTGCTTCTTCTGTTTCTGTTTTTGGGGGTTAAAAGGAAGCAAATAAGTCAAACCTTCCATTTCGTTTAGGCTTTTCGTGTATCCTCACAAGATCTGACTCACTGGCTATGGACTGATTAAGACCTTCACCAGAGAACAGAGTAAATAGCCGTGTTGCTGCACCAGATCCAGGTAAAGGTTAAAGTTTAAGTGGAATTTTTTGGGGTGTGCAGTTGTGTCGTCTCACCTTCTGTTGGAATTTGTTTCTTTGCTTTTTTGGCCTTAACCTCCACTGGCTTGTCTTCTTCCTCCGCCTCCTCCACTTCCTCTATCTTCCTCTTCTTGGAGACAGAGGGGAGCGTAGAGTCGCCCGATGGGTCGTACACTTTTACGTCACTAAAGGGGGGAGCAAACGAAACCAAGCTCGTAAATAAGTCTTGCAACACTTTTATACTTAAAGGGGAATTCCACCAACTTTTCCAAAGTCCTGCAGAACTCAGACTGTGAGATGGAAAGAAGGTAGGGGTTCCAAGTGGTTTGCTGTAAAATGCTCCTTTCCAGAGAAACTAACTGACCGACATTCTTTACAGTGGTGGTAACAGGAACCAGCCAACCATGCAACACAACTGCAGGGCATATGAATTTTTATTTTTTCTAAATTATTTTCCCACAGCAGCGGTATTTACTTAGGGTTCAAATGAGATGGTACAGGAGCCAACAAAAAGGCTTCACAGATGGCCTGGAATAAAATCTCTTTACATTTACTCGCATTAAAAAATTTTCCCTTTCCGGTCAAATTCCTATTTGAGATTTTTCTGCACCAAAATGTAATATTGAAGAAATAATGCATCAAATCTGTAAAACACTTTTTTGGTAGTGTATTACCGTACAGGTACCTCTCTGCCATTAATAATCCCAAATATACACATTTAGGCCAACATTTTTCAAAGCTATTATAAAACAATGTCTCAGGCAATGCATTACTGATCATCCAGCATGTTACATTCATCTGAGGCAACTTTCAGCATACATGCTGCAGATGTTGGTTCTTATTCACCACCGTTTGGAAAATTCTAATTGTTCCTCCAGAAATTAGCATTTCAACTTACTAAGTACTTTAAATTAATGACGTACCTTCACAGATGTTTTAAAACATAATAGGTGAAATTCCCCTTTAAAAACCATGTATATTAACCATAAATATTTTTTCTTCAATGACTCAGGAAAACATACCTCTTATGCTGATACTTGTCTGCCCTGGCCAGAGCTTTGCCTGACCCACTAATGCGTCTGATCTGAAAAGGTGGGACAAAAAACAAATATACGTTAAAAAGCGAACTTCACTGCAGAATTGCGATGTAAACAAAAAAAATAAAAAGCTAATCTCTAAAATCTCCAACACAGAACCACTGGTCTTACTGTACAAGCTCAGATGAGGTAGTGACAAACCCACACGGAGTTTTCAGGACATGTGACATGACGTCATTATCATCACCGCTTGAAACATACAACGACTGAACTGCATTTCACAAACAAGAGACACGGAACTCACTCCTTTCTCCTCCAGCTGCCGCAGTCGAGCTTCCAGCTTGGCTCTGTTCTCCAACCCCATCTCTGCATTGGTGTCTTCACCCAGAGCATCGTAGCGGATGGCCAAGGCTGTCTTGGCTGCAAGTGTTCTGGATATCTTGCCCTTGTTTTTGGCTGTGGTCTGACCCACCAAGGAGGCGTGGTAGATCAAACCGTATTTAGGCGTGTCCCTCCGCGTCTTCAGGGCTCTGAACAAAGCTTTCTCGGCCCCCAGAATCTGCACTGTGGACGCTGGGTGCTTTGCCAAATTCAGCAGCGAACCTGTTTGAAGACAGCAAAGAGAACTCAATCCAAGATTCATTTGAAGCTGCTGCCCGTTTTCATCTAGAGACTTTTACTACATTCAGGTAGTTCACACTGGTAGTGAGAAACCACTATAGCAATGCCCAATTACTTAATGTGTCTAAAAGTTACATCAAAGGGGGGGAGGTACATAAAATGGTTATGATTAAATTACCCAACACCCAAAACACAGTAGCGACAGTTAAGAGGAAGTTGTGTCATTCACTTTAAAGCTCTGAATTACTGTTAGATCTCTTTGATTAAATAAAGTAGAAAATTTGGAAAAGAGGTGAAACTGCACTTAGTGCAGACACAACTGATCTGCCCAAGAAGATACCGAACTCACCAGCATGGGAGATGAGGCGGGCCCCCACCAGTTCTCCCACCATAACTGTGAGATTTGGTGCGATGGCCATCATGCGGTTTTTCAAGTAATCGTAGAGCTGAGCGCGATACTCCGAGATCTCGATCACCTACAGGAAATTAAATACACAAATAAAGCCATATAGAACAGTTTATTATTTTAATTTTGTGACTGTTTTAATAAACCTATAACAAGCATTACATGTTCCAAGTAAACTGGCTCCTTAACACACCTGGTCACACAGGTGCATGATGTTGCTGATGTCCTCCTCCGATACTTCTGTTCCCATAGAGATTTCTGCGGCCAATTTGACCTCTGCCTCCACCTCCTCCGGCAGCACATCAGACAAGTCAGTGGTCGCCACGTTCGTGCGGTCACCTACACAACAACAAGTTACAGAAAGACTGTTACAGAAAGTCTGGAACAAAAAGTTTTTTCTAAAACCACCATTTGCTGAAACAAATCCAAACAAACAAATCCCTTTTCCACCCTCTGTGGCACTTATTTCCCCCTCCTTTAAAAAAATAAAAAATAAAAAAAAAAAAAAAAAAAAAAAAAAAAAAATTCTTTCCATCCTAGATTTTCCTGAGATTTAATAAGACAATAGACCCAATGCACTCAGTGAGCCATATTTTGTCATTTATATGTCAAAATATATGAACCTAATGAGGAAGACTACAGGCTAAAATAAAAAAGGCAACGTTCCTACCTGGCTATCTAAATACCTCACCTCAGTCTGGTTTCTTTCATTTTTTTTGAAAAAATATTTGTGTATAGCGTCCATTTTGCTTCTAATAAGGAACCAATGTTTTCATAAAAAGATACTAAAAGGAGCTTGGCTAAATTTACTGGCTTACTGTCAGTGACTAGGCTAACACTCAGAAGTGGCCAAGATCACCAAGTAATTCCCAGTGACTGTTATAATACAAAATAAAAACTAAAAATCGTGAATTCTGTATACCGACACAAAGAAGGATTAGAAAGTTCTTAGAACAAATAATCACCCAGTTCATAGCTGATTATTAAGCTTGTCATGGTACACAAAGAAAATGTCTTATGATCTCCAATTCATAACCATTCATGTGCAAATTACCACAAAATCCTTTTAATAAATAAAAAACAACATAACGATGCATTAACCCTAATACCCACCAATCTTACGGACACTCTTGCAGTATGCCAAGTTGTCTGTGATGATCTTGCCAAGTTCAGGAAAGTGCCAGCCATACCACTCACGACAGCGCATGATGTAGTTATTCAGCTCTTTGTCCAGGTCATCGAGAAGAGCTGAAGAACGGGCAGAAGAGATACAGTAATGAAGAAAGATAAAAACTTTCAAGCGGTTCAAAGTCCCATTACTTAAAACAATTCCAAGCTCAGATGAGGTAGTGACAGACCCTCACAGTTGTCAGGAACTGACTCATGGTCATTATCATCAGCGCTCGTCAATTAACAAGTTACACCACAAAGCACAAATACAAATTCAGAAAAAAGAGAAACTCACAAATGGCTTGAACAATCATGGTGTCCACTTTGTCTGGGCTGAACTTCAGCTTGTACCGAGAGAGGCTAAAATGAGAACAAGAAATGAGTAGATGCACCAACACAAGTAAGAAGTCCTTCACATCTACTGGTCCGTTTACTGTCTCAGTGGTAGTGACGAAAAGTGATTAATCTCCTCAGAGCAGTCAGTAATACACATCAATCACTGACAGTGGGTTATTTTCCTATTCTAATTTAATCCAAGTATTAAAGTGTTTCTTACCTGTGTGCAAGACCCAGCGACATGGCACTGATCTCTCTGGGTGGGAGGCCGGTGATAAGACCCTCCATCTGATTCCTGATGCCCCTCATGAGCTCAGCTACAGCCGGACTGTGTACACAGCTCAGGTTCAGCTTTTCCTGGAGGGGGCGACAGAGAGCAAATGTTCACATTCAGACTCAGTGCACAGAGCAAGAAGTGTTCCCCTGTCCCTCATTGCTCAGTTCAGGGTTACGTACGTAAACACAAAGAGATGAACTGAATTAAAAAGTACAAGTCAAATTACTTGATCAGAAACAAGAGATGGTCATATACAAATTGTGGTGATCCACTGCAAGTACATGGCTGTCTCTGACTCAACCAGAAGCAGTCACAACTAGAGGCAAAGGCCCTAAGCTGTTGGAGCATGCAAAAGAAGTAAGGCATACTTTGTATTTATTTTATTTTTTTTTAATCCTAGCTTGATTTCAAATACACCTCATTAGTGACTAAAAGGAGAACGGCATATTAAAGAAAAAAAAGAAAAAGAAAAAAAGAACAAGAAGAAAAAAAAAAAAAGGTCTGACTTCCAATCACACCGCAAAAGTGAAAAATACTCTACCTCCTTCTAAAAAAAGTTTGTAATGAATGTTTTTACATTTAAAACCTATTTTGTTAGATAAATCCATAAAAGCATTCTCAAAAGCCACCATGTTGATTTTCTGTGGTGTCTATGCAAAAAGTTAACAAACCAAAAACGCGTAACAAATTTAACAATTCCTGCTAAATCTTATGCACTTTTTTTTTTATTTGCAAGAATACACCATAACATTACAGGCTCGTATGCTTTCTCTCAAGCATGTCAAATTCAATACAAATGATTCTGCATTTAAAAGGGCAGAAATATGTTTACTTCAACAAACCAGGCCATTCGGAGTGGCATCAAAAAATTTACATGAGAACATTGTTTGCAGGCAATCTGAAACAATGAACAAAAGGTCTAAGAAACGCCTGATTGTCATTTAGTGTACGGAATTAATTACTGTGCACAAAATTACAAATAATACACTTTGAGTGGTCGTGTATATACAGTCATTAGCTTTGTCACATCTGTGCAGCCAAAATAAATAAATTGTACACATCTTTAGAGCACTCTACTTACTTTGATGACTCCTCCCAGTTTAGCATCTGTTATTGCTAGCTGCTCGTGAGCATCTTTAGCCACCACTTTCTTTAGAACTTTCTTCAGACTCTTGCCGAGTTTCCCCTCTACCAAAGCAGTAGCCGCTATAGCAGCAATCAATGAAAGAGAGAATGGTGTTAAATGTCTTTTACAAAAAGAAAAGGCATGACCACAGAAAGCTTAAAAATGATTAAGCATCGTGTACATATTCACCTGCCACTTCATTAGGTACTTACCTTGTATCTACACTCAGACTCAGCTCCACTTACTATACAAGAGCACTCTGTGGTTCTACAGATCCAGTAGTCCACCTGATTCTCTACCTTTTCTCTAATGATCGGGATCTCCAGGTATCAGGTATTATGTGGAGCTTATGATGTGCTGGTGTAAGCAGATCAGAACTAAACCAAACCTATCCAGTAAACTGTTTCCCGAGATGAAGGCCTGGACGATGACCAATACATCCCATGTAGCAACAGAAACTACCATCTCCGACTTTACATCTATATTCATCCACCACCCAAAAAATGCCAGTTGGTAGTCCGGTCTACTGAAGAGCAGAGTGAAAGGGGATTAGCCAAGCATGTAGCGAAGCAGATGAACTACAGAGTGCTCCTATATGGTAAGTGGATTTGATAAAAATGGACTACAAGTGTAGCAAAGGTGTCCCTAATGAAGTGGCCAGTGTCTGCACATTAAATGTCAAAGGGCCTTAATCAGCAACCACACATTAGAAGAAATTGCTCCTTAAAATTCACATACTCTGATTTCTTGATTTGTTCTTAGGTAAGAGCAGAATCCACATGCACTCAATACTACAAGTGCAGACAAACCCGCAGGTTAAGAACGTCTTGAAACCACTATGGAAGACTTTGCTGAATGAGGCTCAATGACATTATTGATGTGCATTATCCTGACCCGCTGTTGTCTCAGTGGTAGTGACGAAATTACTGCTTAGTGACCTCATACTACAGTCAGATGAACAGATACATCATTGACAACAGCACTACGGCACATCTGGACTTATTCTTTAAGAAGCTTATTATTAATACTGACAGCTGCAAATGAAAACATGTTTACTGTACCTGCCAGAGCTTCTGTCGTGTCCTGAAACTTTTCGAAGTGTTTCAATTTCACTCTGCAAGATGGAAAAAATATCAATAAGCAACACTTGGATTACCGCCCATGACAAACAGTAACATGGTCATTTCTACACGTTGTAAACAACCATATAGGCTAAAGAAGCACAACTCAGATTTATCATATACCAGTTTAAGCCAGACACACTTATCCTCGATCAAACACGTGCAACTCACATTTTGTTAGCTTTTTCCGGCGTTTCAAACTCCTTCCACAGGCTGTCCACCTGCTGGAGTTTCTGTTCGTCGAGGACCTGCAAGAAGGAAAACAAAAAGGACTTTTCAAGAAAACACCACTTCTGCAGGACGTGTGTAAAGAGACCACCGCATGCCCCCAGCACCCCTGCTACATGTGGCCCACGCGTCTTTGGGCCACACATGCGTTAATGGAGACACATGGACTGCTGTGATCAAGCTAAATCAGTGAAACACGCAGTCGCAGTCCAAGTGCCATCAGTGTGGAAAACATTACATCCAATAAAAGAGAAGAAACGTCTCCATACACTGTAAAACAGCCCGCACGATGAAGCTGGCTAACTAGCCTAGCAGAATGTCACAACGTGGGTGCAAAGCAGGGCCGCATGCAGCTTAGCTAACGGTACAACTCATCTGTCATATCTATCGGTCTTAATTGGCTCACCTATTGAGATTTACTGTTATTAACACAGATATTCGTGAACCGAACCCTGTTTGTGTTGCAAAATGAGCGAATCCGGGTATTTTTCCTCAGTTTGCTAACTACCGACCTAACTCTGCTAGCTAGCTGCGCGGCTAACCAGTCATTTAACAGACCACAAGTAACTATAACGTTCATGTAAATGACCTAAAACACGCTTACCTTGAAAATGGCATAGCCAGCGGCTGTTTCAAACAACACCAACATTTTTACTCGCTCCCCACTTTGAGTTATTAGACCTAAAATGCGCTCCCGGAATGAGAGCTGCTCTCCAGCCTCGCTGAACGCATGAACTTCTCACCACGCGGCGCTCACGGTGGCTCTGTTGCGCATGCGCAGTCGGGCAGATAGGCGGTCTTCTTTTTCCATCAGAGATGAGCGCCAGTAATTTACTTGTAGCTTGTAACAGGCCACTACAAAAATAATTTGCAATCATAAATCATTTAGCAGCGACTTTAATATTATTAATTAATGTCACATACTACTATTTTGAAACGGCATCTCATTATTTGTAAATCTTTGATGATTGAAATGATTTAGAGTTATATTCCGATAATTCATTACTACATAAGCAATCAATTCACTTTAAAATGAAAAAAAAAAACCTTTAAATATACCTTGGAATATGTCTACTCTCCAAATATATACATAGACACATTCAACAATCAAAACCAAGCAAAATCATCCCAGTACAACCAAATCGCTTTCCCGCTTTCCAGTACTACCCAAACCGGTCAACATGCAGCACTTGAACAGGCACTGTGATCTAAGGAAGCTAATCAGAAAGAATGCACGTGGATCATAGTACTGTTTTCAGCTGCAGTCAGGGTCTTTACTACATTAATCAGTTGTTTTCTGATCAGCATGGACTTCAGAAACTGCTGACTTCCCATAAATTCCATAACAGCATGTCAAATTGTGAAGCTAGCTGCCATCTTTGGTATACCACAGGAAGAACGGACAAGCAGTTGGTAACTGGCTATGGTGTAAAGAGCGGATATGCATATTTCAGTCCGACTAATTAAATATCTATTTCACAACCAAATGGAAAAGTATGCGGCTAAAATCTTACCATTATACAATTGAGATACTAGTCACATTAAGTGGTCAGGGCTAAATGGAGTCAAAGTGGTTTTTGCATCACTTGCAATGTGATAAACAACAATATCAAATCCAGAGTGATGAAAGTGCTGGGATTTCTTTTGTGGTTACTGAGGCCTACACCTTGACCAGAGTACATAGTGCAGCGCCTCCCCTATTAGAATTAGTAAGAGTCTAGATGTACACAATTATATTCTCGAACCACCATCCCTGAGGACTCATGGACAATCCATACTCAATTGAGCTGATTTGAGAAACAAATCTGATTCACCTGCAGTCTGAACACACCCTGTGTAATGTTAAATTGGTAGGGTGTCTTAGATGTTGTTGTATTGCACTTATTGCCATCAAATTGTGTTGCTTAGAAGTGGCCCCCCTGTTCGGGCAGTGTCTGAGCTCATAGGCATTTGCATATTCTCCCAGTGTATGTGTGGGTTTGCTACGGTTTGTAAATGTAAAAAGTGACATGCAAGTCAGGTGAAATTGCAATGTGATAGCAGATGCTAATTAGTAATGTCTAGCACAATGTGACACTTATTTTCAATTGAGCTGATTTGAATAACAAATCTGTGCAGTGTGTGTGGTGTGAACAGCCATGTGCTTTTTGTGTGTATGTGTGCGTGACATGCAGTGGTTTGTAAAGTGTGTGTGTGTGTTTGTGTGTGTGCGTGTGTGTTTGTGTGTGCACGCCTGTCCCCTGCAATGGTTTGCCAGTCTGTCCAGGGTGTTTCCTGCTGTCTGTCTAGGCTCCAGCACACCCCAGAAGGACAAGTGGCTTGTGGGATGAATAAAATTGCATGCTGGGAGCACTTTGGTATATTGTCAGATGCAATAGACAATAATAGGTTTCATTTTAAGATCCTCAGTCTGCTGTTTAGAAGATGCCATGGTGTTGAGTGAGTTGAAGAGTAAGAGAATTTATTACACTCTGGAATTCTCATCAGCTCACAGTTCCTAATGACAGCTCCTGACCTGCCTAATGATTCAGGTATTAACGAATTAATTAATCAGTTAAAAGTCGTCTGCTAATCTCACAATCCGTATTTTTACTTACTGTTAGGTTTAAAATATGTAGTTAGCATTAGAGTTTGTGTTTCCTTCTTTTCATTAAAAGTTTTAATGAAAAGCTTGGAATAAAATCTCTTCTTATTAACTTACATTAGAAGCTAAGAACGGGTAAAGTTACAATTTTGGATTTTGTATTTTTATTTTTTGGTTTAATATACAACTGTGTACATAGCATCGAGACATCTGACTTGTTTCTGCTGAAGAGTGAATTCTGGTAATACAGCTGTTTAATTCTACAGATGTTCCCTCAGGTCTCATTGTTTTGTCATTCTGTGGTCAGGTCAGTGTCATGTCTATATAAAAGACTCTGGGTCTTTAAAAAATAAGCAGCTAAAGCACACTGTGGTTAACAGAACTGCTCCAAAGCCATTTTGGTGTTTGATGAGATTACCTCTCTTGCTGAGGTGGTCCTTACGGATCATGCCCCCTGCAGCCTAATGAAAACACACAATAGGTACACTGCATGTGTTGGTGTTAAATTACCTATTCTGAAACATATAGATGTTTTGGATGAGTGAGTGACGGGTGTGAGTGACGGGATCCATAGATTAAGAAGAGGTGGTGCAGTGAATGTCTCGTTCCATGTGTGGAAAATGGCTCCAGAGCAGATGTTAATAATTGGCTAAATGGAGTGACTGCATTTGGGCGTGTCAAAGACCATAGTGTGAAGGAAGTAGCTGAATCTGAACCTGTATGGGAGCATATGGTCATACAGGTGTACCAGCAGTGGCTAAAATCCACGTCTACAGGTAATTCTCCTCAGAATTGTTCCAGGAAAGGCATCTACCAAATCTGGCATGGCTGCCAAATTCTTTGATGCAGGTCTGAACACTGATGTGGCCTACATCCAGAAACTTGTCCAGTACATGCCCAATCCAACAGCTGTTATTGGTGCTTGTGAAGGTATTAGGAATGTTTCAATTACAGATAACTATGCAGGTAGCATGAGGATGAGGCTCATATCTGGAAAAGATATGCCACTGCTGGTTCACTTTCTGCACTGGCAATATGCATGTGAGCCAAAGCTGGCCCACATATTTACAAAATGCATTTGGCCCACCTGCCCCAAAACGGATCTGGTCCACCTCTGGCAGAGATACATCAGAGTTGCCTACTGTTGGCCCACATCTTGCAACTGGGAGTGCCATCTAACCATGCAAACCATTCAACACTGAACCTGCACATGTCTTCTGTATGTACTGTTGATGATGAAAAAATGACTGACTTCTATCAACAGTACAGGAAAAAGTATGTTTCTCCACAATGAACCATTTCACATCAAACCACGATGTATAGCGTACATCTCAAACCCTGAATTATATACATGTTATGGACACATGGCACCAGACTTCTGGCTCCTATCACCACCACTGTGAACAATTCTGAGCAGGTTTCTCTGGAACTGAGCATCTCATCCCAAACCACAGAAATGACAAGAATGGCAGGAAGTCATAGGAACTCCATTAGGAGCCTCTACACCTCTATGCCATCTGGCATGATGCATTAAGCAACATGGCAGCCCGAAAAATGTTGGTAATGTTAAAGACAGTGCTTCTGTAGTTGTAGCTCAATGAATATTGCCCATATGAGTATAAATTTATCATCATTTATTGTTATAAATATATATATATATATATATATATATATATATATATATATATATATATATATATATATATATATATATATACACAAACACACACATATATATATAGATTGCTCAAAAAAATAAAGGGAAAACTTTTTAATCAAAGTATAGCATCAACTCAGTTCAACTTCAGGGATATTGATCTGGTCAGTTAAGTAGTAGGGAGGGCCGTTAATCAGTTTTAGCTGCTTTGGTGTTAATGAAATTAACAACAGGTGCAGTAGAGGAGCAACAATGAGAAACCTCCCAAAACAGGAATGGTTTAAAAGGATAAGAGCATTGACATTTTGTCCCCCCTCATCTTTTCCCACTGATCTTTCACTAGTTCTGCAGTTGACTTGGGTCAGCGTCACTACTAGTACCATGGTTAGGTACCGGACCCTACAGAGGTTGCACAGGTAGTCCAACTACTGAAGGATGGCACATCAATATGCACCATTGCCACAAGGTTTGCTGTGTCTCCCAGCACTGTCTTAAGAGTACAGTGGAGATTCCAGGAGACAGGCAGTTACTCTAGGAGAGCTGGACAAGGCTGTAGAAGGGTCTTAACCCCTCAGAAGGACCTGTATCTGCTGTGAATGTGTCTGACTAAACAATCAGAAACAGGCCTCATGAGGGCGGCCTGAGGGCCCGACGTCCTGT
This sequence comes from Prochilodus magdalenae, assembly GCA_024036415.1. NCBI lineage: Eukaryota > Metazoa > Chordata > Actinopteri > Characiformes > Prochilodontidae > Prochilodus > Prochilodus magdalenae. The sequence goes on along the minus strand of JAMWET010006882.1, from coordinate 141,827 downwards.
AGTGGGCCCTGTACTCACTGTCCAGCACGGTAGAGCTCGATTGGCATTCGCCACAGCACACCAGAATTGGCAGATCCGCCACAGGCGCCTTGTGGTTTTCACAGATGAGAGCAGGTGTCACCTGAGCACATGTGACAGACGTGACAGGCTCTGGAGATGCCGTGAAAGATGTTATGCCGCCTGCAACATCATTTAGCATGACTGGTTTGGTGGTGGGTCAGTGATGGTCTGGGGAGGCATATCCCTGGAAGGCCGCACAGACCTCTACAGGCTAGACAACGGCACCCTGACTGCTATTAGGTATCAGGATGAAATCCTTGGACCCGTTGTCAGACCCTACGCTGGTGCAGTGGGTCCTGGGTTCCTCCTGGTGCACAACAATGCCTGGCCTCATGTGGCGAGAGTACCTCTGGGACATTATGTTGCTGCAGTGGAATTTCGTATATATATATAATGTATGTGTGTGTGTATATATATATATATATATATATATATATATATATATATATGCATTTGAAGACAAATGTTTCTGATTATATATTTATATATATATCATATTATATATATATATATATTATATATATATATGTATATATATTATATATATATATATATATATATTATTATTATATATATATATATATATTATATTTATGAATGTAATCACTGAGTTATAATATAAGAGCATACTTTTGTTTTGTTAAAGCCTCGCACGCGCTCTATGCGTGATTGTGTCACCACTGCCCCGCCCCTTATTCCAGTGACGTCAGCGCTGCTGTGAGTCTGTGCGAGAGAGGCAGCTGAAAGCATAACCTACATTACAGCCTCACTTACCTCCAAGAATAAAACAGTGTTCGGCTGAACGGTGTGGAGTACCATGTCGGACACGGTGAGTTTTAGGTGGACGTTTCTGTACTTCGGTGCGGCTTGGGAGAGGACGGCTGGCGTCTGTTCAGTGAGCTGAAATAGGAACATATGAGGGCCCGTTTAGTAACATTAGCTAACAGGCTACATTAGTCTTTCACTGTTGGACTGATTAGGCTGAGGCTAGATGAAGGAGCGAACTGGTAGCTACTCGCCTGTATGCCACTGTCCTTCCCTGTATTCCAGCATTAACCAGGCGGTTTGTCCTTAATGTATTTGGAAATGTTGCATTTTTTGTTTCGAGTCGTGTTAGCTAGTTTAGCTGCTTAGCATATTAGCATCGCATTCCAGTATACAGCCTTATAGGTTAGCATTCCAGCTAATAAGCTAACTTGTACGTTCGTGGGCCCAGAGAACAAAGTTTACAGTCTGTGTGGGTCAGTTGTTGCTCTTGTGTTGTGATACTGACATAGAGTCAGTTGGGTTTGACCGGTTATCAGCAGAAGGTATAACCCTGTTGGTGTACGAGGTGGTTAACAAATGTTCAGATGTTATCACAGACCGCTAGAATGCAGTCCGTTAGCGCAGAGCTAGCTAGCTGGTTAGCACGGCGCTCTGTAGGCATGTTTACAGTCACTCACAGCCCTGGCTTTCCTTGTGTTAAACCCTGTTCACTGGAAGTACAGAGTCGGTCTTGATTGTGCTCATGTCTACTTCCACAGGAGACCAAGCCTTCAGGTGAGGGGGGAGAAAAGAAGGATGGAGAGTACATTAAACTGAAAGTGATTGGTCAGGTAAGAGGGGACAGCTTTCATACTTGAGTACTGAAGTCTGGTGCAGCCTACAACGAGGCAAAACATGTAGCATCATGATACTTAAAGACACATTCAAGATTTATGAAGATTTGTGAAAGAACAGATCAGATGACTACAGTAAAATATAGACACATGTTTCATATACTGT
>JAMWET010006882.1:117500-135000 GCA_024036415.1 Prochilodus magdalenae | reverse complement strand
AAAATAATATACTCGTTTGAGTTTCTCTCTCTCTTTTTTCCCCTTTTCATGCAGGTTTCTTACTTTCTCTCCACATGTTCTCATCAACAAACACTGGTTGCAAAAATAGTTTAGAGCTGTTTACACTTTGGCCACTAGGTGGCAACAGGCAACCACACTGGAAGACGCATATTGAACTCCCTCTTGTGGAGTTACCTAAAGGGAGCATGTAGCAGCTGTGAACAGAAGGGCTCGTATAGCAGTAGGCCTGGTATCCAAACACAGCACCTCTTTGTGTAGAGCTGAACGGTGTTGGAGGAAATGTATATTATGATTGTGATTTTAAACTGCAGTTATTCTCTATAACGTGTTTTTGGCCAGGAGCGCCAGCATGTCCACTTTTCTGGCTTGACACCCAGAATCTCGTGGGGCATTCAAGTTTTTTAGGACTGCTCATCACTCCAGGCAAGTGTGCCTACTGCCCCTAGTGTGTGTATGTGGGTGCTTCACTTCACAGATGGGTTAAATGCGGAGGACAAATGCCTCTGTGTGTAAAAAGCATAAATGGCACAAAATGACTCAAAAACTCTACCCAGAGAATGATTGGCCTCACCGAATGGAATATGCGACAGTACTAGGAAGTTGTGGTTCTGATGTCACAACAGGTTTTAATTGGATCTGATTGGTCTTTAGATTTGAACAGACTGTTCACAACCCCTGTGTTATAATGTGTTTTCCTACTTAACATTATTCATAATCTAGCCTACAAGTTCATCACAGATTCTTGTGAAACTTCAGTCGTGTTAAACTGTGATTTTGATATAAAACTGATTAACCTGTGAGACCCGCTTTTGAGGTACTTTAATTCAAACCGATTTTTGAAAAATCATCCATATTGAATTATATTTGGTAGCACCTGTGAGCCAGCAGGACTGTGTGTGTTCTGAAATCCAGACTGCTGACTGTCTGTCTAAATAAGGCACTATGTGTGCATGCAATCAAGGCCAGCACTACTTGGTTGGTCTGTTACTGTGAGTAAACATACCAGTTCAGTCTTCTCACCCTTTTGTGGTCTAAGCCTCATTAGAGGAGAGCAGTGTGACAAAATGTTCTTCTTATAATAATACAATAATAATAAGGAGAATGTCGAATGTCTGCTTAGGCCTTGTTCAGACTGCCAGCCCAAATACAGTTTTTGGTGTATCCGTATTGCATCCTGAATGATTTATCTGGACAGCAAACAATAAAAAAAAAAAAACACATTACATCAGATCCAAAGCCAACTGCACTTTTACCGATGTCTTTTGTCCATTTACATGCACTTAATAATCTGATAACTGCAGAAAATCTGATTTTGTTAGCAACTGTGGTTACATTTATGGCATTTAGCTGACGCTCACTCCAGATTTACATGGTTAATCATTTACATTTATGGTATTTAGCTGACGCTCTTATCCAGAGCGACTTACAAGGTTAATCAGATTGCAGGTGGGCCAATGTAGTGTTAGGAGTCTTGCCCAAGGATGCTTATTGGTGTAGCACAGCACAGTCACCCAGACCGGGATTTAAACCCCAGTCTCCCACACGTGATGGTAGCGCCCTGGCGAGTGTTGTCCGCTCAGCTACACCAACCACGTGCACTTGGGTAATCGGATTCAGAAAACTCTGGGTCTGTATGAAGCAGGCGGTAATCAGATTTCTGCTTTGCAACCAGCCAATAAACTCACAGAAGAGGATGTGACATAATTGTAACATAAAACTCAAACCACACATACTTTTATTAATAACATCATCTAAAAGATGAAGAATATTTAAATTCTTTGTTTTGTTAAGCCTGGACTTCACCCCAGAAGTAGTTTGCTGCCATCTCACGGTTAACAAACAGTTTTTGTTTATTTCCGGTACCATGGTCTGTTTCTGCACATGCACAGAATGAGAAATCCAAGCGAACTCAGAAATTGATTACTGAGCTAAATCCACCTCTATCAGAATTCATAATCTGATTTCTAGACCTTACTTTCCAATCTTGGACATTAGGGTATGGTGTTTACATGGCCACTCGAACAATCAGATTATGAACTGCTTGTAAACACACTCAGTGTCTAATCTGGATGGATGTAAGTGCGGGGACTTGCTATGTACTTACTGACACCTACACTGGTGTCAGAGCAACCCCTGCAGATAGATTAGTGATGTCTGGACACACACAGCCGATCTGATTACTTACAAACCACAGTGCAGGTGGTCATCTCAAAAGATCTGATTTGAGACGCAACCAGTTTGCCTGCAGTCTGATCCCAGTTATTAGGAGTATCAGTTGTGTTTAACTGGAGTTAGTTTAGTGCAATATATGACCTATTAAAAATGATCACTCCATTCGTAATTTTTGGATGGCAGTTTATAAAAGTGACACTATTAATGTGTGCCAAAATGAGGAGATGTGTATAGTGAGCATCACCACTTTGAAATCACTGAAATGGGGGTATGGTATTGGTATACAAACAGATTCGAGTCACATTATTATGACCACTTCCTGTGACATGAAGGAAGCCACGTGTCACAAGTGGTGTGGTGGGCATGTGAATCCATCCTTGCGTAGGTATCACATACACCCATACATGCAGATTGTCTTCCCTGGGGTGGATGGGATCTTCCAGCAAGACGATGCAACATGCCACACAGCTCGTAATGTCTGATATTTGTTGGAAGAGCTTGACTACCCTGGCCCCTTACGTCCCCAGACCTGAACTGAACTGAGCATCTGTGGGACCACCTTGATTGTCCTGTTCAATCTGTGGATCCTCCTTTATGCTCCCTCCGTCAGCTGTGGGATGCACTGCAGTCAGCATGGCTCCAGATACCTGTGACAACCGAACACTCCCAGCCCATCTAACTGCCCATCGGTTACTCTGGATATTAGCGGTGGTCATAATAATGTGACTGGACTGTGTATGAAAGACTGATCCATACTCCTGGATGTTCACAGCATCCACTTTTGACTATAAGAGCACCTACTTACTGAGGGTAGAGCTGCAGGGTCTGACTGCAGTCAGTGTTGGATGTTAGCGGGAAGGGAAGGAGAACGTGTTACGAGAGAGCAATGGAGTGGAAAAAAGGGGGCAGAGTGGGGTGAGGGAGGAGGAATGCAGTGATAAAGATGGGGGTAGAGAAATGGAGGAGTAAAGATGGGTTTGGAGTCGTGGGAGTGAGAGGAAGTCAAAAAACACACAAGGACAACGCCCATCTGAATGTGAGCCGGCCCCAGGCTTCTTCGGGGTTTTGTGCCAAGGATGAGTTTCCTCTGCTGAGATTATGTTCTTCTGCTAGTTTCATTCTCAGAGCAAGTGTTGTTTTCCTTTCAGGCTTAATAGGAACCCTCCCGTGTTTACAGTACACAGCATGCTTGTGAAACATACAAGTGAAAGAGGCGCTGTACGGCGTTCGGGCTCTAGAACGCGAGGAGAGCTTACATACATACATACGAGACCTGTACGCTGGGCTCCTTTCTGCAAGGCTGTGTTATAGCTGAAACCCAAAGGGAAGATCGTATTTCTCACCAGCACACAAGGCCTGAACACTACCAGATGAGGGCTAGCTAGGAATGGGGGAAGGGGGTATGTGAGCGTGTGTTGGGGAGTGGGGGGATGGGTGTAGAATACCTATGAGCTCATGTCTGTGTCTAAGTAAAATTTCTTTGTATGGGAAACGAGTACAGTGAGGCAGGTTTTTAAGAAGGGCCCTCTGAACGTGTAGTCCCTGTTCCTCCGTCACCTGATTTGCGGGTCCTTGTGGGAAGAAGGGGTAAGGACAGGGGTGATTAAAGTCAGGGTTTGAAAATGAAATAAAGAGATGAGGAACTAACCCTGTTCACCAAGCACAAAACAGCACACGTTACAGAAACTGCTGCTCGGCGTTAAGGCATTATTATGTGCAGGCCTACGGAGCCTTGGGAGCCTTATAGGAAAATATTATATATCCGCCAAGAATGTAACTCAGGGCATTTCACAGCACTGTGTACAATGTCCTCGTTATAACTCTCTCAACAAGAGAACAGAAACTGGATAGCTAGTCATACCACTGGGGCCATCTGTTGGGACAACTCTCCACATTGGGTAAACATCCCTGAAACAATGCCTGACAAAAGTTAAGGCGGTGTCTCTGCACTTGGGTATCAATCCAATTTAGGGAATTGTATCTCGTGGGACCGAGGCAGGAAAACCTGGGGAAGGGGTTACAGTTACCTGAGACTCCGTCCATGTGTTTTTTCTCAGGGACGGCTGAGAAAGAGCAGCGGCCTGGAGGCACAAAAGCTTACGGATCTAAACACAAACCGACGTTTTCAGGCCATTGTAATCAGTTCGCCGAGGGCATGTTCCTACAGGAAGCTACCCAACAAATATGCCTTGTCAGTAAATAGATGCTGACGGGAGATTATGAATTGCTTTGGTTTGTACGTCTAGTGCTGGCCCTCAGTTTTGTCCTTCCTGACTAGGGCTGTGGAATTGCCCGCCCCTGCTATGGACAACTGGCAACTGCACCTGTGCTTGACCAGTTGTGGCACCTCCTACAAGGTCAGGTCAGTCTGCCTTTCAGGGCTCAAATGTACACCAACAGGCAGCACTGTGGCTACTTTAGGGCTCCGATTAGTCGATTCGATTATGGGAATATTCGATGCGCCGTTTACTGGAAAACAAGAGTGCTCTCTAATGTTTACATGATGCACGTGGTCGGACAAGCTGCAACAGAAAGAGGGATGGTAAATGACAGAAGACCTAATGCTTCGATTAGACGATTAATCGAAATATGATCAACTAATCGAACAATTGTGGAAACACATATCCGTTTGGCAGGATTATTTCTGTAAGCTATCAATCTGTCAGAAATTCCTGTTATGTTAATTACTTCCTGGAGTACGCGGGCGTGTAGCAGGCAAACTCGAGATGTTTAAAATTCTTGACTTGGTTGGCTTGCGTTAGCTTTAAGCAGGGATGATTCACAGGAATGAGTTTCAGTGGAATGCAGTAGAGTCCCTCATTTCTTGTCCACGGCCCTGGCTGGGTGGAGAGCCTGAGCGTGCAGTCTCTTCCGAGGACAGCCTTGTAGCCTCGGTTAGGAATCCCTGGGACATTTTGTGGCCATCACATGACAACACCACTAGAAGATATGGCCGAGTGTATGGTACTGCATGTGCTACGGATCATCAGTAGTCCCCATTTCATGATTTAACTACACGTCGTGCATCCAAACGGTCAGTTCAAGCTTCACCAACTGCCCAGGCAACCGAAACCCCCACCTCCTGCAACAAAAGCCCTCCCTCTGGATACTGTAACCCCAACAACCCCCCACCTACGCCTTCCCAAAACACAAAGCAAACAAAAGGGTTAAGACTTACCTTACGCTATCGCATTTCACCAGGAAAGGAAGGGTAAGGATTGTATGCCTCGGTGCACCTTAGGACTTCCTGTTGTCTTAAAGGCAGGGTGGCAAACTTCACGCCACCTCTGATTATCTCCTGTTATTCTTGGCTATTGTGTAACACCTCTCTCCTCACCCTCTTTCTCAAAAGAAACGTTTACTCTTCCTCCATAATTCACGCTCCTGTCCATTGCTCCGACCCTCTTTCTTAATTTCCTGACTCAGTTGACTGCCTAATGATACAGGAGTTGGGTAAAGTGAGCATTAAGTGCCTCATGTGTAGGCAATTAGTCCCTTTCTCCCCCCAAATATGCAAATTAAATACATTAATTAAAATAAAGTATCAGCATTAAATACAAATCTTAATTTAAATAGAGAAATAAAAGTTCAAAATCTGAAACATCTATATCTAAGGACCCAAGCCTACTTCAGTAATGAGTGAGGTCCAAACACTTCAGCTGCAGTATTTATCCAAATGTGAAACCTTACTGTTTAACACTCCACTGTTTTGGACTGACTGTAACATTATTAAAATATACGGTTCACTTTTTTAATGGGCACCTACTCTAAATGCTAATACGTTCAAAAGAACGCAACTACAGTCAGTAAAACAGTCAAAGGAACAAAAACAAAGCAGCCAGATCTAAAAATCTAGTCACTTTATTAAGTGAAACTGCTGAGTGGAGAGTATGATCTTAACAATGAGACTTTTAATAAATACATGTAGTCTTAGAACAGTAACATGATATTTAAACAAAAATCTGGTATGGGTTTGTCCCCCATATGTCTGTAGGAACTTGGTACCACTGTAGTCTGTACTCCATTTTTAATCCCGACAATCACGTGTGTCATTAAGGCCTACGTCAGTTTCAGTTTATACTGCAGTAAACTGTAGAAACTGACATTTCACACTCTGATGTACCTAATGTAACTAGTTCTAGCAACAGACACAGAGAGATACAAAAACCTGCACCGCCAAAAATGGATGAAGCAAAAACACTGAACTATATGGGCTGGTCATTATTACAAGGCACGAGATTAATATACAAACATTTTTGGCCACTGCGGAGATTAAAAAAAAAAAAAAAAAAATTTAAAACTCGTCATCAAAAATGTCATCGGTAAAATTTTCTCCATCAACATCATCAAGATATGAAATGTCCTCTTAGTGTTCAAACAAGTGTTGTCTTTTTTTAAAGGAGGCACCAGACAGTTATTTATAATAATAAAAAAAACAAAAAACATCTTTTGAGCATAAAAAAGTCCTTTAAAGTCATGCAAAAGGAGTTCAAAGAAAAGTGTAGGCAAAGTCAGGGCCAAAGTTCAAGTATTTAAGTGTCATAAGGCAAGCTTTTTTTGGTGTAAGTGGATTATCTGAGCGAGATCCTCCTTGGGGTCTCTGCTGGGTAATGTCATTCAGAACGGTCACGCTTTTTAAATCCACACTGTAGTTCATGACCTGTGGTCTGTCTCACAGTCCTGACTGATTATTATCCATTTCTGATGCCACTTCACACCGTCGTTTCTCCCTGGGCATTTCCCAGACGTTTGTAAAACCTGCGCCATGACTGAAGGGTCTTCCCGGACCAGATCCAGAACCCGGACGTGATTCCCACGATCATGGTCATGAGGTATTTAATCATGAAGACGGTAAAATCCGGTGACATGGGTGCAAAGTTGGAGGCCGGGCAAGGCACAGCAAAGCGCTTGCATGTCTGCATGTGCCATGTCTTCTCCCACTGCTGGCGGAAGGCCTGCTCATAGAAGTAGCAGGCGATGACGATGGTGGCCGGAACGGTGTAAAGCACACTGAAGACGCCGATACGCACCATCAGCTTCTCCAGCTTCTCTGTTTTAGTACCATCGTGCTTCATGATGGTCCTGATCCGGAAGAGAGACACGAAACCTGCTAGGAGGAAGGAGGTGCCGATGAAAAGGTAAACGAAGAGTGGGGCCAGTACAAAACCACGCAGAGCATCCACATTGTAGATTCCCACAAAGCACACCCCTGTAAGCAGGTCGCCATCCACCTGGCCCAGGGCAAGGATGGTGATAGTCTTTACAGCAGGCACGGCCCACGCCGCCAGGTGGAAGTACTGCGAGTTGGCCTCGATGGCCTCGTGGCCCCACTTCATGCCAGCTGAGAGGAACCAGGTGAGGGAGAGGATCACCCACCAGATGGAGCTGGCCATGCCAAAGAAGTAGAGAATCATGAACAGGATGGTGCATCCCTCCTTTTTAGTACCCTGAGCCACAGTCCTGTACGCATCCTCCCTAAACTTATCAATGCACACCACTTTGTCCTCCAGGAGAAATCCGGTGACGTAGGCCACCGCCACCATGAAGTAGCAGCCAGAGAGGAAAATGATGGGCCTCTCTGGATAGCGAAACCGCTGCATGTCCACAAGGTAGGTGAGGACCGTGAACAGGGTGCTCACGCAGCACAGGATGGACCAGATCCCGACCCAGAGGCGACCAAATTTCACCTCCTCCTCCCTGAAGTACATGAGGCCGTGTGGTTGTGAATGCTCGCACGGAGCCCCACAATCCTTGGCCCCCAAGAATTTGTAGTTGAGGTAGGAAGGCACAGCGAGCTGGAGTGGGCACGTAAAAGGCTGGCCCGAAAAATCCAAGTCTGGACGCTGTGTAAAGTGACCCGGGGCATAGAGCGTGGGCTCTGACGTGGGGCCACTGGGGTCTGAGGTGTTCTGGCCCACACAGATCTCCCCTGCACCATGTACGGGGAAAGCCTCGCAGCGCAGGCGCTCAGGCCACTGGAAGCCAAACTTGTTCATGAGCGCCTCGCAGCCATGGCGGGCGCGCTCGCACAGTGACCTGCACGGCGGGATGGCCTGCTCCAACACCGTACACACAGGCGCATACATGGAGCACAGGAAGAACTTGAGGTCCGCTGAGCACTGCACTTTGACCAGCGGGTAGAACTGGTGCACCTCTAGGCCGGCGTCCTCTTGGTTTGTGTGCCCCAACAGGTTGGGCATAATGGTCTGGTTGTACTGGATGTCCGTGCACAGGGGGATGGAGATGGGCTGGCAGAAGCCATGCTCGGGCACTGAGATGCCTTTCTCGCCGTGATGTTGGCCAGCACCACAGCAGAGCAAAAAGGCGAGCACGCAGAGAACCGCCTGGCTCGAACTGGCTCTCCAAACCGCCATCATCGGTAGTCTGGAAGGCAACGGTGTACAGAGCTTTTAACACAACGGCTACACCAAAAAGTCACACTAAAAATCAGCTGGGTTCGGCTTTAAACCAGAAGCGCAGCGATATCCATCTCATTGACCGGCTATCAGCAGCTAGCAAAACTTTAGCCCAAGTTTGAGCCCCCCTCCCCGCTTTAATACCCCATTATTGTGGACTTGGACCGCCTCTTGTGAACAACCACTAACCGTTTCTTGTCCTTTACCCCTGCTAAAGCACAGCAAGCTGTTTTATGTAGTACAGGAACAGAAAAACGACCACTTACAGGTAACGTAGCCGATGGAAAACAGGGTTTCAGCTCGAAAGTCCGTGTCTGCGCTGGTCGGGAACCGCAGATGGCAGCTAGCCGATCCCTCGTGGTACGTTACTCACAAACCCAACGTCCAGCTCGGTGATTTTTCACTCAGGTAACGTATTCGTGGCCCGTTTTCGCGACTCCTTCGGACATTTCATCGTAGGCGTCGAGGGATACCCGTCTCCTCGTACATCCGGCAGCATCCGTCGCCGATAAAAGCCGCTTTCGAACTTTTTTCTCCCCGAAAATGTCTAACTTTACCTCAGCTAAAGTTTATACAGAGACTCCACATAGCCCTAGGTCCGATGAGACGGTTTTCAGACGCCCCTTCATTCAAGCTCTGCGGCGCGTCTCTCCGCGGGGCGCCTTGAAACCCTCTCGTAGGCTGACCAATGCGAAGGTTTGTTTTTCTTAGCGCGCCGCTCCTGATTGGAGGAAGGGGAGCGCATCAAAATGGGCGTGGTCAATGGAAATCCTTTTTGTGTCTTTCTTGAAATCGCAGATTGAAACGTACAGTGGCCCTAAAACTGTCTGGACATCTGTAGCAAGTGCGTTTTTGTTAAGTACATATTGATAAGTACATTAAGTACATTTAGCAAAGGAAAGGAAATGACTGTGCACTGCATTCCTGTTTATTTGCAGAATTTAATATTAATAAAAAATACAATCTATAAAATATAAACAGGGCCTTACATTTGCAGTGAACAAAAAAAATATATATATATTACATTTTATGTTTTAATTTTTCCAATTTATCGAATAAATAGATACATAGCAATAAAAAAACTGTTTTCAGTTGAAGCTGTTAATCACCAACAACATCCATTTATTTGGGTGTGTCTAAACTGTTGACTGGTACTGTATATCCCTCTATAGCCCTCTATAACAGAAGGTCATACAAAGTACTGGTCAGTGGTTTATGTTGGAGATGGGCAACACCTTTTGATTTTCTTTATCACAGATTGAATGTGAATACACAGATACGGATACCCGTACTTTCCTGTACACATATAAGGCAGATCTTTGTGAAGGTGAGAGGCAGACATCAGCAAAAATATACTTCATATGATGATTAACCAAGTCTTCGAGCATGCATGTGTCCTCTCACTTACCTGCTGTGCTCCTTGCAGTTGTTCCAGGATATTACAGGTGTTAAATAAGTGGGTTTATTTTCTCACTTGCTGTTGATAGTTTTTAAAGCAGGGGTTAAATCTCCAAAGGGAGCATCATAATAAGAAGAATAAGGGCTTTCTGCCTGTCCCCAGTGTATCACCACAGGCTGCAGCTAAGCATTTCAATGGCACATTTAGGAACCTGGTCTTTTGTTATGCGGAACTTGTGATCTTTTCACCTAACTGGGAATTTTCCAGCACACAACCTGCAGCCATTTGTTGACGGAAAGGCGCCGCAATAAATTATCACACCGACAAAATCAAAAGCATGGTGATGTGTTAAGCTGAAATGTGTGACCTTATAGGGGCATTTGTCTGGTTTAGTTCCCATACACAAATGACTTCTATTATATGAGCAAAAACAATATGATATGACATATGATATATGAGATGAGATGAGATGAGATGAGACAAAATGATATATGAGATGATATGATATGATATATGATACATGATAGATGATATGATATGATATGATATGATATGATATGATATGATATGATATGATATGATATGATATGATATGATATGATTGGATAGGATAGGATATGATATGATATGACATGATATATGATATATGATACATGATAGATGGGATGATATGATATGATATGATATGATATGAGATTAAACGAGATGAAATTATATGATATAAGATGATGTGAGATGAGACGAGATGAGACGAAATGATATATGAGATGATATGACACGATATGATATGACATATGATATGATACATGATAGATGATATGATATGATATGATATGATATGATATGATATGATATGATATGATTGGACAGGATAGGATATGATATGATATGACATGATATATGATATATGATACATGATAGATGATATGATATGATATGATATGATATGATATGATATGATATATGATACATGATAGATGATATGATATTATATGATATGATATGATATGATACGAGATTAAATTATATGATATGAGATGAAATGAGACGAGACGATATGAAGTGATATAGGAGATGATATGATATATGAGACGATACGATACAATACGATACAATATGAAACGATTATGATAAGCTAAACTAAACTAAGATGAGATAATTTATTGATCTTGAAGGAACCTGCAGTGTCACTGTGCTATATATATTGCTGAAGAGAAGACATTTATTATAAGAATATATAAACTAAGAGTTACAAAAGAGCTATTAACATCAGACAATAACAGTGAGCAGGGTGCATGTGGATATAGGAGGTATGAAGCAGATTAAAAGAGCCAGGGTTACAGAGCAGCTATTAACCACATTCTGTAAAGGTCAAAGTGTACGTGTACATATATGAAGTATGTAATGTACTAGACATATGCAGGAGGAGCCTTGGTGGATATTGCACTAATAAACACATTCAGAGATGAGAGGTCTGTCTATATACATAACAAGCATGTACAAGACATCATCAACAAGAGCAGCATCTGTATTATTGCACTATTAGAGATATGAGGTAGTAAAGACAATCATCATATCTAATATTAATAAGATATTATTACCAGGAGCCACAGTGGCAGGAGTGGGGAAGTGGAAATGTAGTAGCGGTTATTGGGAACAGTTTGGTTTCTGAGGGGAGGATTAGGGTAGCATATTACGTAGATACAAAAGTCAATACTCAACAAAGGCACAGACTTGTGTGTGTGTGCAGCTGCTGGTTTGAAGAAATGCCTGGCCAGGGGTTGAAGACCACGGGCCGGGTCAGTGGCTGCAGTAATAATGGCTTTATTTATAGAGAAGTTCAGTGCCGGGAGTCATTGGTAAATCACCATGGTATGTTAGGACTGGGCCTCAGCTGCCAAGAACGCTCAACCCGTGACTGGAAACAGAGATGACCTGAGATGTAAGAGCACAGTTTACTTTTTATTATTGCTGAGCAGCTCTAACGAGTGTCAAAGACTCCATACAAGACTCTCTGAGCAATTTGTGAAGGGTAGCAGTGTCTCCAAGTGTTTCATCACAGGCCCGACTCGGTCATATTAGGAAAAGGCCGACATGCTTCAAATGCCGGACTGTGATTTCCGTACTAGCCAATCGAAAGACTCCAGGGCTGCGATAAGGCGGGAGCTACTGCTGTCAGTCAGGCCTACGTTTTGCGGTTCGTGGTGGTGACAAGGTGGGATTTACTGGCGTCGGCCAGATTTTGTCTGTGGTTCAGGGCGGACGGCACCGCTCAAATCCAGGCCAATTGTGCTCACAGCGAAATGATGTGGTATGCAGACTTTTAGGCTGAACCTGAATGTAACTGACAGCTAATGTTCATGTCAGGCCAAATAAAGGGAGCAGTTTTCAGTATGGCACAATCCCATGTGCTGATATCTCACTTTAGAGTCATTTTTGCATATTTACTGACTTTCCTAGCTCCCTCTTTCCCAGTACCGCTCCCCTCCCCCCCGTGTCTTTGGTACAGTACTGAGCAGGTTTCGGGGGAGATCACTGCAAAACCTCGCTGCATTGCAACACCTCAGCTCCAGCTGGGAATGGTTTCAACACAGAGACGTGGGTCTGAAAGCAAAGCCATTCAAAGACAACAGAGCATGCAGGAGCTGAGTACTGCGTGTGTGTGTGTGTGTGTGTGTGTCGGTGTGTGTGTGTGTGTGTGTGTGTGTCGGTGTGTGTGTGTGTGTGTGTGTGTGTGTGTCGGTGTGTGTGCGAGCCATTCCTTAATTTCACTGCAGAACGTCCATCATCATGTACTGCTGTAACTATTTGGAGGAGTTTTCAATACAGTACAATACAATCATTTCTTCTTTCTCTGCAGTAGCACAAGTCGGAGAAAGGCCTCATATCTCCACAATGAACAGTGTAATGTCAGTAAAGTCAGTGGAACCAGACTTTTTAGGTATTTTGGGAATGGAGATGCAATTTTTTTGTTTATATCTATCTATCTATCTATCTATCTATCTATCTATCTATCTATTTATCTATCTATCTATCAATAGAGAGAAAGAGATAGATAGATAGATAGATAGATGCCTGTCTGTCTATCTATCTATCTATCTATCTATCTATCTATCTATCTATCTATCTATCTATCTATCTATCTATCTATATATATATATATATATATATATATATATATATATATATATATATATATATATATATAGAAAGATAGAAAGAGAGAGAGAGAGAGATAGATAGATAGATATATGCCTGTCGGTCTGTCTGTCTGTCTGTCTATCTATCTATCTATCTATCTATCTATCTATCTATCTATCTATCTATCTATCTATCTGTCTGTCTGTCTGTCTGTCTGTCTGTCTGTCTGTCTGTCTGTTTATTTATGGAGCACCTTTCATAACTCACAGTACTTTACAGACCGTTGATATCAGTAATGGAGGGGGGCGGGTTCTAATAATGATGAAAAAAAAAAAAAAAAAAAAAAATATATATATATATATATATATATACACATATAAGTGAGTACATACGGTATGTATGTGTACAAAGCCTGCTGCTTAATTGTTTGTATTTCTACATGAACGTGACTTAAACATGCTCAGACCTTTATGTAACTTAAAAGGACGTTGCTATATGTAATTATGAAAGCTTATGTTAGCATGAAGCCGTTAGAATAGCTTGTGCTTGTCTGTATTTGAAAGCTGCATTTGAATTCAACTAAACAGGACTTGTTAGAAGAGGAATTCCACCAGTTTTTGGAAAATGTCTCAATAATTCTGTCACTGAGATGTAAACACAGTCATTCAGAGTGGTCTGATAGAAAACATACAGATCCCGATCTCTTGGCAATGTTGGTGATGGGAACCAGGGGTCTCCATGTCTACAACACAAATACAGCCATTATATTTCATTTCCAGAACCACCAGTGAACCTCCATGTGCTCGAAGTCTTTATACAGACTACAAACTTTAATTATAATAATATAGTACAATAATAACATCATTCTTTGAGGATGATTTTGCCCTGTAATGCCCTACACGTATCCCTCCATCATAAGTAGATTGGCATTAAAGATTGGACAAGAAGTAGATGGATTTAAGCTGTGTTGTTTCAAACTGTGAGGTGCCTGGTTTCCTGATGTGTTTTAAATTTCTGACCTAATTTGAAATATATCAGCTGGTATTTACATTACATTAAAACATGGTGAATGGAGAAATAACCCTGCTGAGAGAAAACATGAAGTCCACGCTGGTCTAAGCTGGTCTAAGCTGGTCTAAGCTGATTTATGCTGGTATGCTGCTGATTTGGAACAAAACTCTTATCTCTATTTTTATAATTTTTTCAGTTTTTGATATGATCCGGCAGTACCTGTTCCCCTTACATTGTGTGTAAAGTCCATAATGAATAGACCAAAACAAAAGCCCTAAAATGACTGAGAGAAAAGTATGGTTCCACTGACCTACACTAAAAGTAGAGTGTGTTTTGTCCTTCTCTTGTAAAGTTAGAGATACAAGGTTCTGTTCCGACAGCAGCACTGTGCTGGTTCCTGATGACCATGCCTGCTGACCACCATAGCAGCATCCAAAACCCAGCATATGCTGTTTTTGTTCCTACCAGGGAAATATAATCCAAAATGGCTTGGACACAAATATCTGCATATTATAAAAAAGCCTAGTTTAGTATGCAGACATTTTTATGAAGGTAAATTATATCAGTAATGCATATGACCTCTTTCTCTCCCTCCCTCTCTCTCTCTCTCTCTCTCTCGCTCTCTCTCTCCACACACTCTGACGACAATGTGTCACTCTTCACACTGCTCTGTAGTTTCCTCAGTGCCAGAGAACCATTTGCTCTTCCTGTGCAACTGGCCCATGTGTGCTGGGAACGAGCGCTGCTCCGATTAATTTGTTATATATCATTTACTGTAGTGAAGTGTAAAGGGCTCATTCTCGTGTTAGCCTAAACTGTTCAAACCATGCAGACCTCATGAGAAAAATGTTAACAAAGTGCAAAGTCATAAATTTAACCCACAAACTGTATATGATGGGGTCTGTTGCATATAGTATAGTATAGTATAGTATAGTATAGTATAGTAGAGTATAGTATAGTATAGTATAGTATAGTATAAATTAAGATAAGATCATTATTAGAATAAATAGAGCAAGAGTTTCAGAAGAGCTATTAACAACATATTAAGAGTGAGTATAGTATAGTATAGTATAGTATAGTATAGTATAGTATAGTATAGCACAGTACGGTACAGTACAGTATAGTACAGTATTATATAGTATGGTATAGTGTAGGGTAGAATAGTATAATATAGTATAGTGTAGTGTAGTGTAGTATAGTGTAGTATAGTCTAGTCTAGTATTATATTTTGTAGTGTAGAATAATACAATGTAATATAGTATAGTATAGTGTAGTGTAGTATTATATAATATGCTGTGGTATGGTATGTTATACTGTAGTGTAGAGTAATATAATGTAATCTTGTACAGTAGAGTATAGTATAGTATAATATATAGTATACTATTATATTCTATGGTATGTTATAGTGTAGTGTAGAATAATACAATATAGTATAGTATAGTATAGTATAGTATAGTATAGCATGGTATGGTATGGTATGGTATGGTATAGTGTAGTGTAGAATAATACAATGTAGTATAGTATAGTATTATATAGTATGGTATGGTATGGTATAGTGTAGTGTAGAATAATACAATATAGTATAGTATAGTATAGTATGGTATAGTATAGTATGGTATGGTATGGTATGGTATGGTATGGTATGGTATAGTGTAGTGTAGAATAATACAATGTAGTATAGTATAGTATAGTATAGTATAGTATAGTATAGTATAGAATGCTAATGGTCATTTAGGGTAGTGCAGGTTAAAGGTCTGCAAAGCAGCACACAAGCATGTTTTTAAACCATAGTTAGTGCTGATGCTGACCCTGACTATTATTTCATGCCTAAGTTTATAAACCTTCTCGCTCTCTGTTTGTCTCTCTCAGCTTCTATCTGGAGGTCACGGGAAGGTCAGAAAATGGCTTAAAGCATTTATTAACCACTCAGTCCTAATATGTCTGGATTCTGAAACATGTGCTTCTGAGTCATTTACACGTAGAGGCTGAAAACCCGACAATGCATCTTTCTCTCCTCTCCTGACCCGTCCAACTAGTGCTTGCATTCCTGCAGTTCATGGCTATTATGGAGAACAGGAAGCTCCGTAGATGCTCATTTTTTAACTGGATCTGTTTTCTGTTTGCCACCATCTGTTGAAACTGTTGCATGGCAGCCTTTAAGGAAAAGAAATAACAGAACCGTTGCTCGCTCGCTCGCTCGCTCCCTCACTCATTCTGAAACGGTGATGATGAATCACTCGGAGTGGCCTGTTGCCCTCTGGGTAATCCCTCTAATTTATTTTCTCCTCTCCCGGATCTGTAGCTGAAGCAGCGAGGAGTAAACAGACCAGGCCAAGAAGTCAAACAGAGCCACCAGGCCAAGTCCATTTTAGGCAAAACAGTGCACGCCAGCTCCGGACGAACGGCTGTGTGTAAGTATTGGTAACAGGTTGGTATACGTTGTACTTGATCTCTGGCCAGTCTTGATCTCATTTACCCTCTGCTTTGTCTTTGTCTCTCTCCCTTTCTCTCTCCTTCGTTTTTTTCTGTCTGGCAAAATACAAATGCAGTCATATGTCGTTGATCGCGATGATCCGGTGGGGGTGGCTGTATTATAACATGACCCAAGCAGGAGCCAGGTGAGTGTCTGGAGGAACCCAGGCCTCCAGATGGTCTAAATCTGTCCACAGTTTACTGGTGCCCGAGTGTATACAGTACAGGTCCAGCATACAGACCCTGTACGCCATTAAAAGATTCATGAGCTGCATGCTTTGGCTTTGTATAAGCTACATACATCATTGTAAGTTGAAGGGTAATGCAGCATCGACTAAATATGAAGTGCTACTTTGAGATCTTGAGTGGTCCTAGCGTTGAGCCTTGAGGAATGCCCTGCTTTACCTTTTGTGCATTTACAAACTTAGCAGACGTTCACAGAGTCATTTGTATATGTGTCCCATATATTGTTGTGGTTACATGTGTGTACCATATGTGTACGTGCCCTGGTTTCGGTCGCGCACAGCAAACTCCCAGGCTTTACCCCTGTGCCTACACTAACTCGTTCTCATAGCAACCGCCACAGAGTTCTCTCAGGAACTGTTTTTTTTCCTTTCTTTCTTCTGTTTCTCTGACTTTCCATCATCCAGTGGTTTCATTCACTTTCATCCCCCCTTTGGCTTGCTCTCTCAATCCCTCTGTCTCGTTCTCCCACTCTAAATTAGCCCACCGTCATTTCGCATTCCATCTCAGAGAAAGTGGAGCTGACGAAAGCCAGATGACAGTCTCGTCCGCCGGCATTCATCCCTCCCTGATCCACCCGTTCCATTGCTCTGTCCGTTCTCTCATCTACCCTCGTACTCATCCA
>JAMWET010006882.1:62500-112500 GCA_024036415.1 Prochilodus magdalenae | reverse complement strand
TGAAAGATGAGCTAACGGAGAGAGTCTACAAGCATAGAGACCTCAGAGTCTGGGGATCTAGAGAGGTTCTGTATGTAGGAATGGTCTTAGATCATGTGCCATGTGTCTACTTAAACTTTATAGAAGACTCAGAGCTGTTATCTTTGCAAAAAGTGAAACTGCTCAGACATGGTATCAACCATTGTGGCACATGTAGATTTGAAATCAACTATTTATATTTATTTTGCTCTTTGGTTGTGCTGGCCACTGGTTAACCAATGTTAATCCAATGGTTTTCAGTGTGTAGATAGTGGTTCCCACTGGTGCAGGGTTCTCCCAGAAATGGTTTCGTAACCCAACTTTTGGAATCATGGATGACTATGTGATCCTGTCTGTAAACAAGGCCTAAACAAGCCTGGCTTTGGTAAGCCTGACTGAGGTCCATCAACTGAATATCAAAATCATCATTATCACTGTAAAACAATGATGTAGCAGTTAAATGAACAAATGCAGTGAGTAGTAAAACCTACTATCATCTAATTATAACTAATAAAAGTTAAATAAGGTTGAGTTACACTGCAGGTCATAAATTAATGTCTAATATACGGGATATAACGAAGATATTAGCGCTGTGATTCAAACTGCAGTCATTTTCTTGGGTTTTCATTCTCACTGTTCCGTATATCCATTCCGATCTACAGTTTGCCTCCTTAATTCAGACCACATCTCAGAAACCAGGGAATGTGAGCCAGTTGATACAGATCAGCAGGGGTTCCCCCTGGACAAAAGCAGGAATGACAGAAGGTGTAAATGAGTCCATGAAAGACAAAAGAGCTCTCCCTTCCAAATCCCATTATCTTAGAGGAAACCTGCGCCCCTCCGCTAGGCCCCTAACCGCTAGGCCTCTTTCTCTCTCGCCCTCTAAATCACTCTATCATTTGCATGCTAAGTACGGGTGGGTATTCTGTTGGTAATGCCCATAGGCCAGTGATAAGAAGATTGAATTAACAGTTGAGTGGGGAGAGGGTGGAGGGAGGCTGCTATTGTCAACAGATTCAATCTCACAGAGAGATGGGAGAAGGGAGAGAACGAGAGATGAAGGTCATAGCAGAAAACAAAGACTTTCTGAGGACTTGGATACGGTGCAGGAATGTTATTCTTAGCTTTCTCTTCTCGCCGCGAGCAGCGGATGTTCCTAGAGATCCAAAAGGACGAGTTTGTTGTTGAAAACGGGAGGAGCAGGGGAAGGCAGGCTTAGTTCTTCACATGCTCGGGCCTCCTCTCACACTTTGCCCTCCATGCTAGCTGAGATGAAAGCCCAATCAAGCCCCACCCCCTCTTTTGACCCCCCACTCCACCTTCTTTTACACTTTACCCAGGACCCTCTGGCATGTTCCTGGACAGAAGCTAAATCTAGCCCCGGGCTGCGAGGCCTGCTCAGGCTAGAGGTTGTGTGTGTGGTACCAGCTGTCTCTCGCATCTGTCTGAGGGAGCCGTGAATAAACAGAGAGAGATAAACAGCGCGGTGTGGAGACACAGACCACACACCATGCTGACACACAATTGGTTAGCGCTAACGCGCGCTTACAACATATGACAAATGCTACCGAAAACCTACAAATGTAATTCAGCGACCCGGACGCCTTCCTACTGTTTATTCGGAGTGTCTTGTGAGTTACTGCGACACTTATTAGATTTCCATCGAGGCAGCAAAGGCTTCTGGGAAGGTCTGAGAAGTTCAGCCACAAGACAATAAGCATTGTGTGGTCAGATTTTCCATGGCCCAATTCTGGAGAGGGTGGTCAGGAGGATTGGTGGTGGAGGGTCCGGGGATTAGTTGATATACTAGTTGATTTTAACACAAACTGAGCTTGCAGTGTCATGAGTGGAACTCAATTGTCTATTACCTTCACCATTTAAAGCTTCCAAATACTGAGTCACCAAGTCTGTGTGTTTAATGATTTGTTGTTAAGACCATTAAAAGCTTCATGGTTTGACATTTTGAGCTTGGTCCGTTTTCTCATGGGACATTTTTTACACAAGCTTCCTATATATACAACATATCTGTATATACAACTCATATTTGGTCATATATGAACAAGGAAATACTGATAATGACATACACATCATATATACTCATATACTTCAAAAGTCTTTTGGTGTTGGTCAGACATTGGTCAGGTGTTGGTCAGACATTGGTCCATTTTGTACACCCAGTATATACAACATATCCCAATTTTTCAACTTACTATACATATCAGACATATTACTACCTTGATTAGTCGATATACTGTATATTTGAAGAGCTTTATGGTTAATGGTTATATTATCCATTTATAACAGCAGATGTGTGATTAGCAAAACACATTTTTAGTTCTCTAATAAAGGGACAAATCAACATATAGAAAGTGAAAACAGCATAAAATTTCATTAAAAGATAAGTTCCTGATAGACAAACACACACACACACACACACACACACACACACACACACACACACACATAGATATGTATCATTTCAGTAGGACTGAAGGAGCATTGCACTCCATCTGCCATCCAGACAACGTATCAGGGAGGGTCTTGCCTGATAATGCCAAACCACACTGCCTGCCCTCTTTGTGGAACCGGGCTATACATACAGCTGAGTCACAGAATTATGATAATCATTCCTATCTTCATGGCGGCAGCACGTAGCTCATAAAGGAAGTCACGTTTATGTGGCATTCTCTGGGCCTCACATCAATATGGAAGGCACTCTCAGCTGAGTTGGGCTTAAATCCATCCTTTGAGATCTCGTACACCTATACATGCTAATGGGATCTTCCAGCAAGACAATGTGACACATCACACAGCCAGAAATGTCTGACGTAATTTGGAAGAACATGACCAAGACCTCCAAGTACTACCCTGGCACCTCAATTTCCCAGACTTGAACCCAACTGAGCATCTGTGGAACCACCTCAGAGATCTGTGCTGCAGATTGCACAGCAGTTACTCTGGATATTAGCTGGTAGTCATAATAATGAGACCTAAGTGTATGTATGTATATATATATATATATATATATATATATAGAGAGAGAGAGAGAGATAGATAGATAGATAGATAGATAGATAGATAGATAGATATACTATATATATATATATTAAATCTGGACTCTGACCAGCCAAAACAACCAGTAAAACCTGTGTACTTTTGGCCTCTCTCTCTCTCTCTCTCTCTCTCTCTCTCTCTCTCTCTCTATATATATATATATATATATATATATATATATATATATATATATATATATATATGTCATCGGTGCTAAGTGGAACTTTATTGCCTCTTCTTTCTATAAAGGTCTGCAGGTTTAACCCACAAACCTTCACCACTGAAAGAAATTAAAAGGAGAGGCCTCCATACAGGGTCACTTTATCTGGGTCACTTTATCACTTTATCTGTTTGTTTAATAGTTTTTAGACCATTTAAAGGTTCATGTTTTGACATTTTGAGCTTGGTCCATTTTGTACACCCAGTACATACAACATGTCCCAATTTACAACATACATTTTATCACATATGAACAATAAAATACTGTGTAATATGTATTTATATAGATGGAAAAGTCGTTTGGTGTTTGTGTCGGACATATATCAGACATACAGTATATGTATGAGCCATATGTTATGCATGTATATATTCACTGACCTATTGAACATATTTGGTCCACTATCTGACCCTTACCAATACTGATACTACATATATGACCATATATTTTGAAATATATATATAACCCTTTATGATATACACAGACAAATAGTCATATTTGCCGTATGACATTTTTTATCCAGAGCTAATTTAAAAAGCAGCATTTAAAGAGAGTACTCTGTAGAGTCACAGCTACAGCGCACAAAACCTCTAAGGATAGTTCAACTGGTCAAACTTGTAAAGTGTTGTTGTGTTGTTGGCATTAAAAAAATAATAATGTTCATAATTATTAACATATTAACTTTGAGACCACTGATCCCACCCATTCTTTTGGAACATGGCTGCATATTGAAAGCAAAAGCAGAATATAGTTCTTTAGGCTATCAGTAGAAACAGAGAGCGGTAAACAAGGCTTAGCAGGGGAAGCAGCTGAAGTTTACCAGAACTGGAGAAACCTTACTCAAAATTGAATTTACATTGCTGCCTTCTCAGGCCAGATATAGTTTCAGCTGAGGAAGGTAGAGAGTTAGGACCACAAAGACTTGCATAACTGTTGCAGCATTAGGTTTGAAGCTTCAGGGCAAAATTAAATATGAAAATCAGCTAAAATATGTTTTTATGTAATCCCTGCTAGGAAAACCAGCAGAAGCTGTGGAAGCTAGACAGCGGTATAGGAAGTTAATATGCTGGCCACCCTACATTTTAGCTGACACTCTTGTCCAGGTTACAAGGTTAATCATATTACAGGTAGGCCAATGTGGTGTTGGGAGTCTTGCCCAAGGGCTCTTATAGGTGTAGCACAGCCTAGTCACCCAGACCTAGAATCAAACCCCAGTTTCCCCACATGGGACGGTAGTTTCCTGGTGGGTAGTGGTGTTACCAGCTGCACCACACCAAACCGAACACTATATTCAAAACCAGCATATGTTGTGTTATAAAAGCTGGTATGTTGGTCCAACAGCATGACCAAGCTGGGTGCCCAGCCAAATGAGCACCAGACCAGCACTAGACTAGTCACAAAAGCAGGCACCGTACAAACAGTGAGGACAAACTCGTAAGTGACTTGACACATAGAAAGAAGGCACATAATAAATGGTCATAATAAAAATATCGTCGCTGTCCAAAGAAAAACATGTATCTCCATTTTTGTTGATTTTTACTTTTATGCCTCATTTGATCACATGAGCTGCTATTCACACTGTGTGGAAATTCCATGAAGAATGGACCAACAGAAATGACCCAAACCTGCTTGGAAAGACGTCTGGTTCCATTGACTTCCATTCAAATGAAATGAGGTTTTTGGCCTCTCCTGTAAAGTTGCTATTTTGGAGATACCTGTATTTCTTTGGACAGCGACGATATTCTATAATAAAGCTCAAGAGCAGAATGAGGAAAGTCCCTCTTGACCAAATCCCACAAGGACATCGTCAGCTTGGTTCAAAAACATGACCAAAGAATCCCACCACCACATGGCACCAGTCAGACGCAACTAATGCCTCTGATGAGGTCCCGTCCCCACCACTGCACCTGCCTGGCTGAGGGCAAAGCTACGTCACATTCACCGATTACTCACACTACAAAGAGCTGATCTAACTGGTGGTCACGCACGTGCGCATCAGTGAGGCTGTGTGCACCTTGCATCAGCATGATTTCACTTCAGCACTGCAGGACATCCGTTGTGATCAGATTACAATCATCCCACATGGTCAGAGACATATCTCTACCGAATTTATTTTCTGTATGCATGTATAACTGCAGTCCTGACTTCCCTCTTGTGTCCAACAGAACAGAAATGTCACTGACCACCTCTGAAACCACACCAGCTAGACTGATCTCCCATCTTTGCCAGTGCACACGACTCGTTACCTGTTTTGAATGGGCTCTTATTTTGGTATGCCTATGACAGCAGCAGTTTGTAGGAACACGTCATAGGAGATTACTGGAAGTAAAACAGACATGATGCACTCATCCTCGAAACAAAACTCAACTGCCAGGAATGACACTTGGTGGGTAGCCAAGGAAGTGTGATCTGCGTGTCTTATCGATGTGTTGCACACCATACCAGTCGTGTGGAGGCTACCATAGCACACTGTTGGCAGCAGTGAATAGAAGAAGGTAGGTACCAGTGATATGAAGGATCTGGGAGACCTACACAAACTATGGAGAACCGGTAAACTGTCCGACAAGTACAGAGTGACCCAACATTAATGTTCAGCAAACACTGATGCCAAGCATGAGTCACCCTTATTTTTGCCAACACCACATCAACATCACCAAAGACTGCAATGGTGTCGTGTCAGACTGTCATGGAGTGACTCAGAATGGAAGTGGATCATCTTCAGTGATGAATCCCACTTTTGTCCTGGTGGGGACAACAAGCGGATCCGTGTGTGGAGGGACTGTGGTCATCACACGTCCAGAAGGCCTGGTGTCAATCCATCTCCACCCCTACCGCACCATCTGCAGGAACTGGACATGTCGTGATTGAATGTCTTAAAATAAAATTTCCATAGGACTAGTGGTGAGGTGGTGGGGTTGGGCGCTATGGTGAATGAGTTATCAGTCAGCCAACATGGGACCCCCCTGGATACCAGAGGGTGTTCGGGACACTACAACGGCGTATGTGTTATACAGAGAAGTAAAATCAGAGCAGTGGATAGAAAAGTGTCCGAGGTATATCCAGATTTGGATGTGAATTTGCAAGGTGTGAACAAGCTAAGGCTGTACAAAGCAACCTCATCTCAAATACACTCCAACTTTTAAAAGCGGTGGTTTGGTACACCTGAGACGAAGCTCAACTACGGGCCTGTCCCAGGAACTCCAGCTCTGTCAGTCACTCGAGATAATCAGCAGTGAGGAACAGCTTGCTCACGTTAGACGAGAAGCTTCACATGTGATTACTTATGTAAACGTAGCCATTTCGAGTGCAGAGGGAATGGTGGTGACAGATAGACGGATGGTTCGGCCTCTAAGCTCTGCCTGCATCAGTCATCAGCAGCTCAGAGAGGCTGACGTTTGAGCAGGCTTGGATCGGTTTCCTCTTTTATGATCGGTAATGCAGATATTCCATCTAGCGTATCTGTAAGAGGAGCCCAGCGGAACTTATAAATACGTGCACCCGCACGCATCCTCACACACACACACACACACACACACACACACACACACAAACGATGAGTGTCATTGTGCTTGTGGGTGACTGTTCCCCTAGGCTGCTTCAATGTTACACCACCTGTATGAAATGGATCCACATATCTGGCCTTGAGAATGGCATATGTCTGCGTGCGAACACGTGTTTAACCCTTGCAGTGCTCCGAAAACATGACTGCACAAACTATAGGTGCACTATTTGCAATGGGAATAATAATAATCATAATAATTATAATGATAATACTAGAAAAGGGCGTTTCCTGAAGAATACGTGGGTAGGTTGTGCAGCTTGCTATGGAAGGAACGAGAGATAAAGGGATGCAGGGCAGAATGTCTGGAGACTAAAGTTTGTGGTTCCACCCTTAGTGAGTATGTGAAGTATGGTGGCTGTCGGGAAACAGCAGGGTACGTGTGGGGCCAAAAATGAATGGGACACTAGGGCAGGAACAAGGGATGCGAAAGAAAGACAAACAGATGAGGGTGGGTCAAAATGACACTGAATTTATGCTCAGGGCTCACCCCAGAATCAATGTACCAATAGCGGTGTCTCTCAGTCGAGCCAGAGTAATTTTTTTTATCCGGTTCATTGTCACAGGGAAAAAATTCCCATACAATCTGTTCCTACACGGAATCCATACATCCGATCAAAAGGCTAAATGTAAGCCCGGATATCTCAAAAATGCACAACCATAATAATAACAACATTGAATTATAGCGGACATTGAATAGCGGACACTTTACAATTCATAATAAGAGACAGAGAACAAATGAGCATAAACAGATCAGAGGTAAAGGTGAAGGATGGTATCTGGACATCAAGGCAGAATGGTTATCAGGAATCATGAATGGTACTGAACCAGGAGCCAGTGCAAGTTATTTAACGTAGGAATTATGTATTCCCATGGTCGAGTGTGGAAAGTATTTCCCATCAGTCTAAAGCCATCATCATTTATTGTTCCTGGTAACCTTTATCTTCCTGCCCAACAGCACTGCAATCCCACACTTCCCTCTATAATAATTTCATTTATTTTTCATCATTTACTTTGTAGTCAAAAATGAAAATGACGTGACCCTTTTTTTTACCCTTTTTTTATTAGCTACTGTTGTAAAGTTGTGTCGTTTCAACAAAAATTGCAATGCTGTGGAAATGTATTTGTAAATATGTCACATGTCATTGTTTTAGAACCCCAAACTAAATGCAATAACATATAAGACAACCCGAATGAACACCAAATTTAGTTTTCGAATGATAATTTCATTTGCTCAGTGTGATAACTGGAATCAGTTACACTAGGCACTAGACAGGCTGGATTACTGCCAGCTGAATGTCACACAGGCAAAATGATTTCGACAAGCAACACTACACAGCGATCAAAATAAATTTCCCAAGAGAAAAAAGTTGGAACAGCAGTGAGTCTTCCAAGAAGTGGCCAGTGACGACCTTGACTTTCGGGAAGCCACAAAAGAGCATCTAAGGAACTGTAAGCCTTCCCCTCCTCAGAGAAGCTGAAGCAGGAATGCTATCCACGAGGAGAGTCGCAAGTCGCCAAGCAACCAAGGCTCGTATCACATGGCGACATGTCTCTATCCCTAACGTTTAGTGTGAAACCTGCGCCACTATGATGATGCAATAACCTTCCCAAGGGTGTAGCCACAGGCAGGTCTGGCTAGGCTTGGACCTCCCAGATTTATTACAGGTACCTTATTAAATGTCGATGGAATATTTGTTAAGGTGACTTAGGATCATGAAATGAGAAGTTCACTATGAGCGCTGTCACTGGGTTATGGCCAGTAAAGCTCATTATGCTTTTCTCTGCCTCAAAATTGCTGCTCGGCAATCGCTGCTATCTGTTATTGGCTCAAGTATTTGTTTGGCATAAGCAATTATCATGTCCATATCTAGTATAAGGACACTACGGTACTCCATATATGTTGAAGCATTTAGTGAGATTTAATGAGGAAGCAGTAAAGAGATTACCCAATTAGCAATGACTGGTTCTCAGTTGACCTCAGACCGACTGTGCTTTGGTCACAGACTGAACTGCCCGCTCTGTTTTTCTCTGTATGAGACGCTATGCCACCCAGACTTTGGCTTTGTG
The DNA here is from genome assembly GCA_024036415.1 of Prochilodus magdalenae. Classification (NCBI taxonomy): domain Eukaryota; kingdom Metazoa; phylum Chordata; class Actinopteri; order Characiformes; family Prochilodontidae; genus Prochilodus; species Prochilodus magdalenae. The sequence continues at coordinate 103,582 of JAMWET010006882.1, read as the reverse complement.
AGATGTTCACATATCCCAGATACATACTACAGGCAAAACGCAACTATACATCACAACTGTGATACAAACATGAGAGTTATTTGAGTTATTTAGCAGGTAATTAATAGACGATGCTTGTAAACACCATTATTTACATTTACATTTAAGGCATTTAGCAGACGCTCTTATCCAGAGCGACTTACAACCGTGCATAGTGTTCTGTTGGATAATATTCCAGCTAGTACAGGAAGTAGAGCCTAAAACTCACCACGAGCTCAGACACTGCCCGAACAGGGGGCCAGTGCTTGTAAAGCTGAGAGCTGAATCCGCATGCATGAGTCTAGCTGAAGTGAGCGCCCAGTTTAGGCTACAAGCTCAATAGTTGCTATATCAGCAATTAAACAACAAATGTATGGTAGTTCAAAAATTGTGTTGCTTACTCAAAGCATTCTACAACTAACCCTAGAAAGCCCTTTCATAGTTAGCACATGGCTGGCATAGTATCATCTGAACATGGAATAACTCAAGTTATCAACACAGAACATCAAGGATATCTATATATCGTGTTGTAGAGATATCTACTGATGTTAGCATGCTATCTAGCTAGCCCAGTCCATCTTGTAATACCACTTTGTACCTGAAGAGGCAACAGTGAATCACTGTAGTTGTCTTCCAATGGTGCTGGCGCTAACAGAATGACTCATGGAGGACATCAATGTAATCCTTGCTTAAGTCATATACGCAGCTAGGCGTTAAACTTGAATCATTCACATGTCTTACAATGTCAAACCTGCCCACCAATTCTCATTCCTGTTGGTTGATTCCTTTTGGGTGTAACTATTGGTGCAATGTAGATGTGTAGGTATTAGGCTGCTAGTGTTAAAACGTATTACTATATGATTTAAAATAAAACAATATGTGCTTTGTTCTGTCCCACTACCTAACTAATAATTCATAGCAGTAGCTCAATAATAAGTCTCAGGATGAATTACCCAAGACTATTCATAACCAATGTATTATATTTCCACAGCCTTGTACTTTAATATGAAAGAATATCTGAAGCTAAGGTTGGTTCTTGCTGGCGCAGCACTCTAAAAGGAACAGCCAGGTCGTAAGACCACATCTAAATGATTTAAGCCTAGCAAAACAAATGTGGAGAGAATTATGAGTAAGTGTGCAGCGCTTGCTTTTAATTTAACGGCCTTGAATGCCTCCATCAAAGCTCCCTGACTCCCTCGTGACGAGAGCCGCCCTGCAGAGGAAACTCAGCACTCAGTAAAGGGTGTGGATGTGCTGAGATCAGCTGTTAGGGTGGTGGGAAAGTCACAAGGAACATGTGTTAGTGAACAGATGTGTGGTAGAGCGCCCTCTCTTGGTTGGGACATCAGTGGTAGGAGCATCTAAAACCATACCTTTTACATGTGGCTTTTATTTCATTTTATTTTATTTATCTTTAACGTTTTTCAGTTGTTTTATTTAATTTTAAATGACTTTAAAGGGTCTACAACATGGAAAACTGAACATTCCTGATTTTGCTTTAATATAAGAGTGTAATAAAGCATGCCGATGTTAAACAAGATCCAAAAGGTGCTGTTCACTGCCCGGTCCAAACACATCTATAAAAACTATCTAGTGATGTCATAAACCTCCATATTTACTGTGCATACACTCGTCATCAAAAGAACAGTTGCTCAAAAAGGTGCACCCAGAAGGAGTCAACCATCAGGAATGAAACTTGGTGGGTAGGTTTGACATCCTGAGACATGCTAATGATTCAAGTTATATTGTCAGCCGTACATCTGACACAAGCAAGGACGGGCTTTATCGCTGACTCACCCAACGGTTGGTGTGGCGCAGTGGATAGCACCACTACCCACCAGGAAGCTTCCGTGTGGGAGACTTGGGTTTGATTCCCCGTCTGGGTGACTATGCAGTGCTACACCAATGGGTCCTTGGGCAAGACTTGGGCTAACACTACATTGGCCTACCTGTGATATGACTAACCTTGTAAGTCGCTCTGGATAAGAGCGTCAGCTAAATACCATTAATGTAAATGTAAACAGCCCTGATTGCAGACATTCAGTGAGCAGTGATGCCCTCTGTATGCCATCCTGTTGATGTGCAGCACCAACACAGGACTGCATGCAGACTGTTACAACCACTGCCCTTAACACAACGTCAGCATCAACAAAGACTGCAAAAGTGTTGTGCCAGACTACCATGGAGAGACTCAGAATAGCAGTGGGTCATCTTCAGTGACGAGTCCCACTCCAATATCTGCAGGAACGGTGTAAGAATATTCATGGGATGGATTATCACCGGACACCATCAGGAACCTCTACAACTCCATGCTGAGAATGTTGTGCTGGCAAACATGGTGACCTGACACCATACTGAGACAAACTGCTTCGGTATGTGTAGCTCAATAAATGTTGCCCACAGTCTACAATTAACATAATGTACTGTCTCTGGTAACCACAGCCTCTGGTTATAACCTTACGAACTGCACCAGAGACTGAGAGGAGACCAAAGAAGGCATTGTGAACGAGAAAGAGAGAGAACGACTGTGCAAACGACAGCACAAGTCAAGAGCTAAAAGAGATATAAGGATGCAGGACAGCCTCAAGGAGGAGAGTGCCTGTCTCTCCCAGTGATATTTATGAAAGATGATGTAGGTGGTTACCTTATCTTTATCATTCCTGCAGTTCTCTAGTTTTTCCAGATGCCAAAAACATTGGTCAGTCTTTGTCCATATAAGGCCGAATAAGCCTGGAACGTTTGCAGCATCCAGTAATACAACCAGTAATAACAATAATTTATCTTGTACCTCCACATGGTTCTTTCTCCTCTGATCGTCTTCTTGTCTTCATCAGTGTTGTACTGAATACTGACTCCCTGGGGGAATCTGTCTCCCCTTTGGATGTTTCAGAGGTCTCTATGTGTAAATAACCAAAATCATAAGTGCAATCTGTAGCGCCGATATGCCTCCAGTGACATGCACACAAAGACAACTCAGCACAACATCAGCAAACATGATGCAATATACCGTCCGAAGAAAAACAAGTATCTCCAAAATGGCAACTTTACAGGAGAGGCCAAAAACCTCATTCAATTTTAATGTAAGTCAGTGGAACCAGATGTCCTTCCGAGCACTTCTGGGCCATTTCTGTTGGTCCGTTCATCATGCAAATCTCACCAAGTGTAAACGGCAGCGGCTGTTTTCAAATGATGCATAAAAGTCAAAATGGACAAAAATGGAGATACATGTTTTTCATTGAACAGCGACGATATGTATATCACACTCACTTAATAACCACGTGACTCGCTGGAGAATGAGAACAAGGAGCCGCAGGCTGGCCAACGTAGATATTTATTTCTGTTCGGACAAACAACAGATTTGCCAACAAATGTGGACAGACACACGCACGCACCAGCTGTGAGCTCCGCTCATGCGCTACACACCTGGAAGGATATGAAATCATCATGGTGACTCAGGCCTGCTATGTGTGCAGATGATAATCAGCTTCGGCTCTCATTAACCTCTGCTTCCACGGGAGGTTCCGGCTCGAACGAAGGACCCTCAAACATCTGTTTATCTTTGATGAAAAGGACGATAGCTTTCCATCGAAGAGTAGGTGCTAATTAGCATGATGTCATTCCCATCACGCTAATTTATGGCTGTCCGTGTCCATTTATAGTGCTCTGAAGTCATGCATCATTTTGTAGTTGGTGGTATGCCCATCATAGGAACTCCTGGTATGTGTGCCCTTCCCCCTGAATGTCTCTGGATCCCCACATTACAAGGCTGAGTGGAAATGCAATGCTACATGCTACAGGCTAACTCACGCTGAAATGACATTGACTGAAATCAAGTCTACCATTAAACTGTAGTTGAGCTAGGTATGCTAAAGCAACATCATGTGGAGTGTAACTACACTTCGGGCCCCTAGCTAGTAGGAAATCTGTCGCAATGGGCTTATGATCGAAACTAGCAGGTTGACATCTTTGGTAGACAGAGAAACGTCAATCAAGCGCAACAACACAGGACAGTTAACAAGCTAATCAGTTATTACCAGCTCGCCCAACTGGAAGAAGACGAGCTCGGCATCTGTCCGGCATTCTTTTATCTCTTTTAGCGCTCGCCCATGAGGTAAAACTAGCCGAGGCTTAACTCTCATCTTGTCTTTTCCAAGCTAGCTTCTTCTTGGGGTGGCCACATGTCCGGTTTTAGGCCGGACAGTCTGTTTTTTAACTCCCAGTCCACCGTCTGGACACCTATTAGTCCTTTTTTGGGATGAACTATTTAAAATGTTAACTCCCAAACAATATTGTGTGTGCCATTGGCTCACGTCCATGTCAAAAGACATGCCTTGCATTTCATTGGTTTACCAAGGTCATGTGACATCATGAGTCGCCTGCTGGCTAACCACACACCAGTCCTCTAAATGGTAGTCATTTAGTAAGCTGACTCACAAATGTCATCCATGCCAAGGAGGACACCTCCACACCCCACTCCTACGCCACACCCTTTATGCTCTACTACTTTTGGGGGTGTGTTTGTGGAGGTGTCCTCCTTTTTGGGGTTATGGGAGTGGCCACCCTACTTCTTCTTATAGCCAGTTGCAAATTCATAGTAGTTGGTGTGTGACGTGGTGCCATAAAGCGATATACGCTTCTCCCTGTAGTATGGGTTCCGGGGCCAGAGTTGCACTTACAGAGATGCCATTCTCCCTGTTATAAGTTGGTGTACCATCAAATGACGTTTTAGGTAACATCGCTGCGTAATGTTGCTTTAGCTACGCCTGCTGGTTTGCGCTGGGTGCTTTAGTGAGACTGTCGGGTCTTATTTGCTGGAGCTTAAGCTTGCATGTAGCAATATTTGTATTTCAGCTCCTTAATAACTACATGATTCAGAGGATCCCTTGAAATTCATAGCACAAACATATCGTCGCTGTCCAAAGAAAAACAAGCATCTCCAAAATAGCTACTTTACAGGAGAGGCTTAAAACCTGGTTGAATTTGAATGTAAGTCAATGGAACCGGACGTTTTTCCCAGCATGGTTTGGAGATTTCTAGTAATCCATTTATCATGAAATATCCACCCAATGTAAACAGCAGCTCATGTGATCAAATAATGCCAAAAAATAAAAATTGACCAAATTGGAGATACATGGTTTTCATTGGACAGCGACGATATGTAGGGCAAAACAGTTTACTACAGGATGCAATAGAATGGAATTTTAATTTTTATTATTATGGATCATTAATTTTATGGCCTACACCAGGGCATCTCTCTGGAAACCAGGGATGCCCCTAAAAATTCAGTCCCTATGAAAAGAAAAATGGACGAATAAAAACAGACTGTGTTTGTCTACAATGAAGTGATAAAAACACTTAACAAATGACGAATACTAAACACTGTTTGTTCCTTTCACTCACAGACACGTTCAAACAGTTTACGCTGCAGATGAACAGTGAAACACAAACACGGTCCTCTGCTGATGCATTCTGTATGGTTTTTAAAGGGGGCCCATTATGCTCATTTTCAGGACCACTAGAATAGATTTACATGCATTAAAGTCCAGTGTAACTCGCTCTCTGTCTTAAAACCGCTATGTTAGAGCTGCTGTGTCTTTAAGCCCCACCTCCCACTGTGCATTGTGTGAGGGCAGGTAGAGATCTCTGCAGAACAGAGCGAGTGGGCGTATTTCAACCAATGCCGATTAAGGTTAGGATCAGGGTTGCTGGCAAAAAGCAGATTTTTCAAAAACGGGTTGACAAATGCCCTCCTCCATTCTGCAAACGCTTGCAGGTATGTGGGTAATAGGGACTGTGTTACGCGATGACATCATCTTGTAAAAGAGAAAAAAACTGGAATTCCAACCAGGTGTTTCAGGCAGCTGGGCAAAGTGGTTTCTGTGAGAGAGAGCTTCTCTCTCTGGTCTACACTTCAAGCTCTTCACGTTTGCAGACTGTTTACATGTGCGAAAGCTACAGCACACGAAAGTAAAAACAAAAATAGATAAGCATAAAAGGTCCCCTTTAGCACAGGCTGATTGAATGAAGGAAATAAGCTGAACATGTAACACTGTTTCGGTAAGAAACGCTAATGTGTGTTCAGCAGATCCTGCTGAGGTTGATGGCATGGTTTGGTCTTTAGACGATGAACACTAAAGCAACTAACTCTAGAGAAGCTTCATGCTGCTAGACTGGAGTTCCAAAGCCTTGTCCATGAGGTGCCCTGGAGTTCAGCTTTAGATGACTATTTAGATGGCGGTTTCTTTGGGTTTACAGTTTTGCCTGAATGTGTCGTGAATTTGGGTTTTGGTTTCCATCAAGAATTGTCATTTTGGTTCATCACTGCCGAAAACAAGATGATAGCACGACTTCTGTTATCCATATTAACGCTTTTCTGAATATTGCCCTACAAATCTGTGTTTGGGAGAAATCCTGTTCCAGCGTGACCAACACTTTCTTTGACAGACAGAGTTTGCATAAGCACTTAACACTGTTATACACTCACCAAACACTTTACTGGATAGCCCTGCTTGTCTATCTACACTCATGGTCCATTTTATCAGCTCCACTTACCATAAAGGAGTCTTTTGTAGTTCTACAATTACAGCCTGTGATTTAGCCCAGCTTAGACTGTTCTTCTATGGTCAGGACGCCGACATGACCACCACAGAGCAGGTATCATATGGGTGGTGGATCATTCTCAGCATTGCAGTGACACTGACCTAGTGGTGGTGTGTTAGTGTGTGTGGTGCTGGTGTGAGTGGATCAGACACAGCAGTGCTGCTGGAGTGTTCAAACACTGTGTCCACTCACTGTCCACTCTATTAGACACTCCTACCTTGCTGGTCCACCTTGTAGATGGACAGTCAGAGACGATAGCTCATCTGTTGCCGCACAGTGCAGTGTTGGTCATCCTCCAGTCCTTTATCAGTGGTCATATGGCGCTGTCCACAGGACGCTGCCCAGAGGACACTGCCTACAGGATGCTACCCACAGGACGCTGTCGGCTAGATAGTGTTGGTAGGTGGACTATTCTTATATTGATCCACTCGCACCAGCACAACACACACTAACACACCACCACCACGTCAGTGTCACTGCAGTGCTGAGAACGATCCAGCACCCACATAATTACCTGCTCTGTGGTGGTCTTCCGGGGGGTCCTAACCACTGATAAACAGGGTAAAAGGGGGATGGACAGATGGACTACAGTCTGTACTTGTAGAATTATGAAGTGTAGATTATAAAATGGAAAATGATGTGTAGATACAAGGAGGTGTTCCTAATAATGTGTCAGCATACAGGCTGAACCACGTGCAAAACTACCACAGCAACACATGAACTGAGGTACTCGTCAGATGCCAGGAGGATCTGAAGACAGATTAGGAAACTGAATTTGGCACATCACCTGAAAAGACTGGAAGGAGTAGAGGAAGAACTTTGAAGATCATCCAGGTCATCAAATCATCAAGACTGCTGAACTAGGTGGAAGTCCAGCTACCCTGACTTACTGCTAACTACTAGACAATGGAAGAACCTCTGAGACACAGAGTACGGTTCCTCTCCCTCCTCTCTCTCCCGTTCTCTCTCCTCTCTCTCTCTCTGCATATGTCAAAGGTCCTTCTTTGCCTTTCTCTTCCATACTCTCATCATATATCAGTCTCTCTCTCTCTCTCTCTCTCTCTCTCTCTCTCTCTCTTCATCTCTCTCTCATACTCTCTCATCATACTTCAGTCTCTCTTTAACTCTCTCTCTTTCTCTGCATGCCAAAGGTCTTTCTTTGCCTTTTTCTTTCATACTCTCTCTCATCATGTCTCAGTCTCTCTCTCTCTCCATCTCTCTCTCATACTCTCTCATCATGCTTCAGTCTCTCTCTCTCTCTTTTCGCTCTCTCTCTAACGCTCTCTCTCTCCCACCCTCTTTTGCATATGTCTCTCTTTGTCTCTTCCTCTCTCTAACTCTCTCTCTCTTTCTCTCTCTAACTCTCTCTCTCTTTCTCTCTTTCTCTCTGTCTCTCTCTCTCTCTCTGCATGCCAAAGCTCTTTCTTTGCCTTTTTCTTTCATACTCTCTCTCATCATACTTCAGTCTCTCTCTCTTTGTATCTCTCTCTAACTCTCTTTCTCTCTCTCTCCATCTCTCTCATACTCTTTCATCTGTCATACCCATACACTGAAAGTAAGATGGCATCCCTTCTTCAGTGTAGGACCTCCAGCTGAGCGCACTCTCATAAGAACTCCATTAAATACTGTATCAAAACTATAGAAATCAATAAGGGCAATTTTCATGAAGTGGTTGGTGGATTTCAATAACACAGGTTATAAATACATCCCACCAACTTTGCCACCTCCTCTATACCATCCCATCCATCCATCCACAGGCTGCTGAAAACCCGACCACACACAGTTTGGAAAAAAATAATAATAATAAAAAGTGAGAGAGAGAGAGAGAGAGAGAGAGAGAGAGAGCAGACCTGGTCATGGTTCCTGGTAATGAGGCTCCATTATAATAACACACACAAATTCAACAGACGGCCATGCTGTGTTAAAGTATCTGGGTTTTTTTTGTCCTACAAAGTTGCGTGTGGTCGACTTGGGCCAGCGGAAGCTTCTCCTCTCACCAGCACTTGCTCAGAGGAACGAGGGGGGATTTCATTCGCCTGCTGGGACTGAAGATGTCCCTCGCTTCCGTCTCCAACCTCACACCAGGCACCTTAAAAATTGATACAGCTGGGAGAGAAAAAGAGAGAGAGGACGACATGAGGAAACAAAAGCAAGCACTCACACAGATCCCACAAGATGATGTGGATGCTAAGTGAGAACTCCTGTTCTTTGATCTCCGGGACAGGATAGGATTACCCTGAACACTGAAACTCTTGAGTAACTCCCTGAAAAAGAGCAGTTCAGCGAGGAGTCACGATTTGCACAATTCTCCCCTTAATCCAAAACAGTCAATCAGCCAAGATGTGTGGTGCCCATTGTTTGCTTATTTGGTTTTGGGCTGGAGTTATGGAGCTAATGTAGCTAACCAGCAATGGAAACATACACCCCGCCTATTGTAACTGCCCATAATTAAATCTAGACGATGCAAACAAAGTCATTCAGCGTGGTTTGATGTGCAATGTGGAATTGCATTAAATCGAGAAACTTGCCAAATCAGAATCGTTCACAGTTGTGGTCATAGAAAGGCTGGAAAAGCTACATTACAGAGTACATGAGCTTCAGATGGACGAGTGTCCACTTGGACGGTGCATACTGTAGTATATTAAGCCTCGCTATTGTTCAAGACTCTACACTTTACTGTAAGCTACATAAGACTACACAACACCAACGTAAGCGTCATGACCCAACCCTACATGACTATTTACAAATGCTTATGACATCATTTCCTATAAAGATTACATGTGCCAAGGATTTCTTTATGACAGATAATGACTGTTGGAATAACCATTTATAAACATTTATTAGCTTACGAAGGTGTTATGGACAGCACCCTATAGTAAAGGCACAATGAACTCACTTTAGCCCTTGGGAATAAGCTAGTGCTTCAGTTTTGGTTCCAGAAGCATCACCACTCTTATCCTCTAGATGTTGCCTCAATTAGCTTGGACCTGCTGCGCATGCGTTGTCAGGGACAAAGAACTCGGGTTGACGTGAGCAGAGCTAAAAGTCACTTTAATTTTATTACACAATGAGATGGTCCAATTCAGCAGCAACACACAGTACAACATAAGGGGCAAGGCAAAAACATAGCCAGGGACAGGCAGAGTTCAGAACCAGGAGAGACAATCAACGGAGGGCTTAATTGGCTAGTTGCGTAAGGCGACGTTTCCGGTTCTAAGTTTGGTAAGCACAAGCATTTCCGCTTTCCACCGGTCTGCACGCAAAATGGCATTTTACACGCGATGTCTTCAAGACTTGCCAAAAGTAACCATCAATGATGTTCAGCACATCATTCAGGCTTCGTCGACAGCAGCCAGGAGTAAGCGTGAGACGGGCTTCAAGATGTACGTCTCCAGTTATATCGATAACTGTACATTGCTGAGACTGACACACAAAAAAACATGGACCACCCTTGTGTAAAAACGACTGTCTTCATCTGATCAAGCCGTTGCAGCCCAAAACGGGACTGCAGTTGTGAAGCTTCAAGCTGGTGTTGTAACTCTTGTCTTTTTCTCTTCAGTGCTTCGTTCTCGTTTTCCAAAGCATCTGCCATTGCTGAGGTCGTCGGAGTAACGCTGTAATCATGGTCAGAAATATCTGCACTTCAATCTCGTTCAATTCTCCTCACAACTACTACAACCGGAAACAGTGATGCATACCAACTATTAACCGGAAATTAAGAGACGCCATCTTGTGCACACAGCGAATTTAGCTCAGCTGTACTAAAACTCCGATGATGGAGAGCTGAGCGGATTGGACGTGTGTGTGGCGTCATTGAGCGTTGCCCTCTGGGAAGTTGAGTCCGGAGAGAAATGGGAGCAGGGAAGACCCGGAAGCGTGACATGCATAAAACACTTCACCACTCTAATTCCTGCTTGTAGAGCCCTAATGTGTTGTTATTAAGACATCATATTCCATATTGTGGTTATTTTGAACAACAACCAAACGCTGGCACTAAGAGACACCATTAACTTGCTAAACAAGTTTTTAACAAACCGAGGTCGGTCTCGGTCAACTCCTGAGGAAAAGTGGCTCTCTTTAAGGCAGCTTATATTTAGTAGTTAGCGGTTAATGCCATAGCCCTTTAGCATGGGAGCTTAGCCCAGTTCCTGTAGGTCTATTACTCTGCAGAGCAGCGTTGTTGCCCATTCCTGGTCCTGAAGATTTACCGTGCTAGACAGTTCTGGTCTAACACTCCTGGCTCATTTAGTCAGAAACGCCTGAAGACCTTAATTACCCAGATCAGGCGTGTTAGATTAGGGTTGGAGCTGAACTCTGCAGGGCGGTAGTTCAGCTTCAACCCAAGTCTATCACAGTTGATCCTGGTAATGAAACCCTTTAGGGCATCTGAATACAAGAGTCAGATGTGTTGGATCGAAGCTCTTCCTGGTGGTAGACATCCAGCACCATGATTGGCTTCACTGCCCCAAAGACTGAAGTTCAGTTCCCCTCACTGGCAGACATATGAACAAAGGCAGGCATTAGGAAAGATTTCTGCCACTACATTCACTTTACTCTGAAATGATTTTGAATTAATTTAATGTTTACCCAGGTTGTCTATTTACCCCCTTGGGACTATGCCCCCCAAAACATCAGCATAGGCTAAATGACATTAATGGACACTGAGTATGTTGATGCTGCTTGGTTGATCCTAGTTTTGAGTGAAAATGGCTGAAATAGTCCAGAAAGAGTTTTCTGGTTCACTTGGAGAGTTGGATAGTAACTAAAACGGCGGTATTTGTGTTGTGCACAGCATGACCCCCTGGTTCCCATCACCACCACTGTAAAGAAATATGTGTCTGCAGGCTTCTCTAGAGTCCATTTCACATCAAACCACTCTGAATGACTTCATCGCTACAATTGAATTATGGATAGTTTGTGAAAAAATGTTGGACTGCACTCAATACCTAATCTCAAACAGACTTGCTTATGTTACCTCTGACACTGTTTGACATAGTGATAGCTAAAGTGGACATGTCATAGCTAAGAACAATAGTTATGGCCATTGTGAGTGAGTCTGAAGTTGGTCTTTTCATTTGTCTGCCTCTAAAGATACACAGTATGTCTTAGAGTTTTCAGGCATGATGTCTACACAACAGCTGGGGTTACAGAAATGCTAAAGGCTACAACACCACAGAATATTTAGACCTCACATAGACTTTAGATGAACGGGTGTCCTATTGGATGGTGCATACTACAGTATATAGCCTCGCTATTGTTCAGCTCTACACTTTACTGTAGGGCACATAAGACTACATGACACCTACAGAAACTAGTCATGACATAAGCCTACTAGGGCTGCCCTCTAGAAGTCAACGAGTTGAATTGTCAGTCGGAGACCCTTTAAGTTGACTGAGAGCCTTCAAGTCAACTGACAACAGTGACGAGTTACAGACTAAGCTCACAAAAATGCATAAGAAGGCTGTAAAAAGACATTTTAATAATTATTAAAGGGGGATAATAAATATATATGTAAGTTCTAGCTGGGCTGTGACGCATGCTTGCTAAAAAATTAAATCCACGTGCCGTCGCACGCTGGCGGTTCACCGTTGGAGGAAGCTAAAGCCGTGAAGCTGAGAAACACGGGTGGAACGATGTCTCAGAGAAAGTCTGGAGGAGCTTTTGAAGTAGAGAATCCGAACAAATTAAACCGAATTCTGCTCGTCATTCAGTCAGACACCGAACACTGCCTCAAACGAGGGAGCTGACTTTCAGTTTAGACATAACGGCTTTTTGCGGTGAAGGAAAAACAAACCGAAGACGTAGATGTTTTATTACAATTCCGTTATTTTACAACCTAAATTACAGATATATTTATTCGTCTGCAGCTGAGATTATCTTTATGTAAGGATAAGTACAGTCACCTTATATGCCTGCCGATAAACAAGAGATAATTATTTCAGCGCGGGGAATATAATAATAAATGGTTTCAGGTTTACCATTCTTCTTTTCATCTAAATATAATTTAAGAGATTATTTATCATTATTTATGAGAGATGAAAGACGAAGGGTCCTCCTACTAAAGAAGCTGTTAGAAGTGAAATTAAAAGACTATAAGCTAAAAGCGCTAATGTGCTAATATGTACGAGCTGCTGCTCGACACTATATCCTGTAACTAAATCAGCCTCTAATTCAGATCATCATAAGCCACGTCTCTTTTAGTTCAGAAATATGTTCCTGTGACTCTGCTGACTTTCTAAATGAGGAGTATCTAAAACGTTTGCAAATTGATTTACTGATTACTAGATAATGTACATGGAGAAAAAACATGAACGAATAGTCGAATCATCGGTCAAGACGGGCGAATCCGATTCGACTGACATAAAGTCGGGTACAGCCCTAAGCCCTTCATAACTGTGCGTATGGCATCATTTCCTATAAAGATTACACAGTTCAAGATTTTTTATGATACATAATGCTTATTGGAATAGGCATTCAGATACATTTAGTACCGTTTAAAATAAGGCTACTTTATAAAGGGTTTAAAATGGTTTTAAATGAGCTGATTAATGGTTATTAAATAGGTTATAAACACTTTACAAAGTATTAATAAGCAGTAATAACACATTAATAAAAAGGCAAACGTGAGCTCCATAGGGTTAATGCTGACTGATGGAAAAGACGAAGTTGGATCAATAAACATCAAAATCTGAGCTTTAACAGTATAAAAGAATGAGGCTTCACTGTTAGACTAGCAACAGGCCACCGATGCCCTTCTCATTTTAGCCCTGGGGAAAGAGCTAGTGGTTCCAAAAGCATTATGGCTATTGTGCTCTAGAACTTGGCAGCTCACTGAAATTCCTGCCTGTAAAGCCTCAGTAATGTATTTACATTAGGGCATCTGATTCTATATTGTGCTACTTGGTAGGTTATATGTTTCCATTACTTCCATTCCAGGTTCCAACTCAGGACACAAAGGATGTTTTGGTGACCGGCTACATTTTGAAGCAAGAGGAAAACCGAGTAAATGTGGTGGTCCGCTGATCTATTGCTTCAAGGTGGGCTGTGCTATAGAGAGGACTCACCGTTAGAGCTTGATACAACTGCCTGAACCTGACAGGACTCTTCACATCGCATTTCATTTCCCAAATATGTGTCGGGGTTGGGCTCAGCCCACGTCCCACCTTCAACAGATTGTACCCTGCAGTTCTCTCGGCTTTAGTCGGACTCCTTACTCTATTCATTTCTACTTTCGCTACCTTCAGTCATCGTCTAATCTGGCATGCTGGTCCACAGAGGTCCACAAGGCCCACGCTCAGGTGATAAACGCAGAGTCCATTCAGGAAAGCACATTTTAGTGCAGCCAAATGTTATTTAATCTGTTAATAAGTCTGAGTTAAACATCTTTCTTTGTTCTCTGTCATATATTCTATATATAACAAGTCGTATGTGCAGAAATAAACAGGTGAAGGCTAATGTCTAATATCTGGCTATATCAGGATCTCAGGAACGTTGCAGTATGGAAAACCAATGTTTGAAATGCAGCTTAAAGGAATTGGACCGTAATTTCTGTAGTGTTGTAGTGTATTACTCTATATAATTCTCACTGGTCTGTGATCTAAAGTTAGCTAGTACTGCCACAACCTTTCCATCCTGTAGCATTATATTCTCCACTTTGGATAATGATGGATTGGTTTGGGACAGAACTTGTACATACAAAACATATGGTTAGGTGAGTTCTAGCAGTTCCCTGGAATGGATTTACGGTTCTAAGTCCTGTCCAGGACAAAACAAATTCCCTTCCATTCCATTTAAAGAGCAATATGTAAGACCTTTAATTTAAAACATTCCAAACATGAACTAAATAATCAGAATCTGATGAAATTGCAGTTTTTATGGTATGTCAAGAACGTCTTTGTATCATGTTGCAGAGATATCTACTGAAGCTGGCATGCTAACACGCTAGCCCCATCACGTTCTGTCCTGCACTACCACTTTGTACCTGAAGAGGCAATAGTGAGTCACTAATTCTAATCATGTTGAATTGCTAACATGCTAACGCTAACATTGAGCAGGAGAGGCCATGCTTTCCATGTGATGGGTGTGGACACCCCACCTTTCTAGTGATACACTAATTGGACAAACATATTGGAACACCGGTTATCATCAAATCCGGTGTATCAATTAGCCACATTCCTATAAGTGTATAAAATCAAGCACCTAGCCATGTGCTCTGCCTCTACAGACTTTTCTGAATGAATGGGATGTACTAAAGAGCCCACTGAATTCCAGTATGGTACTGGCACCATTGCAACAAGTCAGTTCATTAACTTTTTTCCCTCCTAGACATTCCACAGTCAGCTGTGACTGATATAATTTTAAATGAATACCTGTGTTTAGGAACTACAGCAGCTCAGTCAGAAAGTGGCAGACCGTCTGAAGTTACAGAGCAGGGTCTCCAACACTTTGCTGACTTCCACTCTGGCATTAACACCAGTGCAAACACTGTGCACCTGGAGCTTCATGGCATGGGTTCCCATGGCTGAGCAGATGCATGCAAGGTTTACAGCACCAGCACAATGCCAAGCGTCGGACAAAGTGGTGTAAACTGCCCCCACCCCTGGATTCTGGAGCAGTGGAAACATGTTCTGTAAAGTAATGAATCACACTTCTCTATCTGAAGGATGAGTCTGGGTTTGTTCAATGCCAGGAGAACCTGGCATTACCTGCCTGACTGCACTGTGGCACCATAAAGTTTGGTGGAGGAGGGACGTTAATGGGGCTGTTTCTTGTGGTTGGCCTAGAGCACCTTAGTTCCAGTGAAAGGAAATCTTTATGTTTCAGCACAGCAAGACTTTCTGGATAATTGTATGCTTCCAACTTTAAGGGAACAGTTTGGGGAAGGCCCTTTTCTGCTCCAGCATGACTCTACCCCAGTGTACAAAGCGAGTGGGTTCGGTGTGGAAGAACTTGCATGGCCCACACAGGGCCTTGACCTCAAACCCATCAAACATCTTTGGGATAAACTGGAATGGAGATTGAAAGGCAAGCCCTCTTGTCCAGCATCAGTGTCTGACCTCACAAACATTCTCCCACAGACACACTAAGGGAATCTTGTTGAAAGCCTGAAGAGTCCCAGAAGAGTGGAATTGACCAACTCCTTATTAATGCCTATGGGTTTAGAATGGAATGTCATTAAAGCTCCTGTAGGTGTAAAGCGTAGGGGTCCCAATACTTTTGTCCATATGGTAAATGTAGCTCCCTATGATTTTGACAGCCTGTGTCTTCTGGCAAATGGGCAGAGGTGCACTGCTGGCGGCAAAGCACTAGGCTTCACTTCAGTGAGATACCTTATAAGATTGGGTTCTGTAGTACAGTGAGCATTTCTACTCATCCACTGACTAAAGCACAAGATCAAGCTACTGATTGAGTGTCCAGGAATTTTACAGGGGCTTGACAACCGTAGTTGTTTCAGGTTTGGACAGAAGTTGGGCTGGGTTCTAACTTAAAAGTAGGGTGTTGTGTGTCAGGTCAGGCTCAGACAAAAAACCTCTAGCTCTATTCATGTGGATTCAGGCCCAATTAAAGCTCTACTCACTGTCCCTCAGCTGCATCACTGGGGGCGGGAGGGTGTTGAAGTAGTGGTGCTGCAGCGCGTCCTGAGCCGAGATCCTGTCTTTGGGGACCATCATTAACATCTGCTGGGCCAAGTCTTCCGTCTTATAGGGCAGCTGAGCGAATCTGAGCCAAAGCATGCACAGACAGACACACACACACAGGCCAAGGTATGGGTCAGGCTTTCATATAAGGGAAGTTGCTGGTGGGCTTTGGGGGAGAGGAGGGGGGATTTGACTACACAAAGACCCCTCTGTTCAATCTTGGAACGAGCACAAACACACATATACACACACCCCTATGCGCACACACTCACACGTACTTATGTTCAGCTGAACTGATATTACCTTTTCCAGACATCTCTGAATTGCTGGGCTTTGCAGGGCAGGAACCATTCTGCAGGAACACACACAAAACAGTCTCTCAGTCTTCAGAGAAAGCTGAAACCGGCGGCCTCCGCCTTGAGCGTCTTCCATTAAAACACACTCTCTCTCTCTTTCCCTCTCACTCTCTCCGGGCCTAGCGTGACCTCACACGCCCTGGAACCCACACAAGCTTGGCCGTCTCACGGACACATTCTCTGCCCGGCCTCTCTCTTTCCTCTGAGTGGACGGCCACCCAGCCTCTCTCTGTCTCTCTCTCTCTCTGTCTCTCTGAAAGCTGCTCTGTCTGTGTGAGGCTGTATCCACCTCCTAGCACACCTGGTTGTGGTTGAGAGACTGGCACCGGGCCTAAACCTGACTCAGACGGTCAGAGAGAGCATACAGCACTTTAATATCAAGAGACATGGCTTGGCATTTTCAGTAGGGATGTGGTGTTTTTTACAGAATGCCAAACCAAGTTGGACAATATTTCATCTAAACCAGTGTACCAGCACCGGTGCCATGCAACACTGCTACGGCTTTTCAGCTTTTGCTGTGTTAAGAGACAGTCAGAGTTGTATTATAGGTTGAAGAGACATCACTGGTGGAAAGTGCAGGCAACATGCAGAAGAGTTGTGACATCGGCTGTGCTTCGGACCCCTTCCCTGAGAGGATGAATCTGACGGCTACTAAAATTCTTGAACCAATATTAGTCTGGATATGGGCAATACTTATTAAGCTACACGTACAGAAGCAGTGTCTCTCAGTATGGTGTCAAGCTTCCATGTTTGTTAATGCAACATGCCAGACGTCTCGGCATGGAGTTGTAGAGGTTCCTAACGGTGTCCTGTGAATATTCTCACACAGTTCCAGCAGATGGTGCAGTAAGGGTGGAGATGGGGACAGGTGACACATGACCACGAATTCACAAATTCATTGGTTGTTTGCACCATAACAAATGTGGGACTCGTCACTGAACATGACCCGCTGCCATTCTGAGTCACCCCATGACAGTCTGGCACGACACCATTGCAGTCTTTGAAGCGGTGTTAAGGGCCATCGTCATAGTGCTCTGTGTGCATGTAGTCCTTTGCTGGTGGTGGTTCTGGTAGTAACAGTATGACTCACGGCAGGCATCCCTGCTCACTGAATCTCCACAATCGTGGTTGTTGGGTCAGATGGGTACAGCGATAAGGCCCATCCCACCCACCAAGTTTCATTCCTGCCTGTTGATTCCTTTTGGGTCCAACTACATGTGCATCCATTCTTTTGGCAATGAGTGTCTACACTATTGTCACCATATCTTCATCAGCATACAGTTAATTTGGCCTTTGAGACCTAAACATCGAGCCAATGCCGCATCCAAGAAAGCATGACTGGTCTGTGGGGGTAGGATGGGCCCCCTCTTCCCCCGTACTCGGTATGAGGCTAGCCAATATGGACATCTGTTCGATGATGTAACAGTTTTGGCGGTTAGTGTTCTCCTTCAAGCATGTTGAGCTGACATTGCATTTAGATGACTCAGGTAGACACATGCTAACTTTCACCCTCTGAGGTTTGTACCATTGTAGCTGCAAATATAGTTAACCTGCTAACACATGTTTTGCTTCATTGGTTTAAAAATGAAGCTGCTAGACTAACATTGCTAACAAACACTCGAATGAAATAGTCACCACAACGTTTCCATAAGTAGATACCAAAAACTTTATGTATAAAAAATGAAGCTTAAAAAGGTACAAGTTGGCATCAAAGAAGTTATTTACACCTTCAGGCCAGAGTGGGAGAGTTGCAGCCCTACGTGAAGCTGGTAGCTTTAGTCCCTAGGTGTCTGTACATATGCAAAAACACTGTGGAGCCTCAAATAAAATAAAAAAGTAATAAATAAATCAGATATACTGTTTAATGTAATAAATATAATACTAAATAATGTAATAAAATATTACACATGAAAGAAACCACATCAGGAAGCATAAGAAGGATGAAAATATTGACTCCCTACTCCCAATGTAGTGCCCTACATAAATCATAAACCTATGTCTTCTATAGCCCAGATTGTGTGGAATATGTTATGTGATGCAGCAAGTAATATTAATGGCTTTCCATTAAACATATAATGTGCTATCTGGGTGAAGAAGCTGCGGTGTTTGGATTTATACACTACATTTTGTAGGCTTTAATGCACTTTAAGGTTCAGCCCCAATCGGGTCAGATACTAGACACTTAACACTGGCTTGTTACACCCAACATCCTTTCAGCCAGTTGGCAGCTTAAAATGCGTACTCTGATTCTGGATAAACAAGCCAGACTAAAGTAATAGGCCTAGAAAATTGGTTTACTTAGAAAACATTAGCATATCATAACAAATATTGGAGAAAATTACCTTTTTGCTTCACGGCCTGAAAACTGCAAACACATTTCCACCAGGCAAACTCATACTGTGTTCTATACACAGTCTGCGCAATCAGACTGAAGACCTGGACCCGCTTTGAGCGAGCTGAGAGAAGTTTTGGGCATGTATTTACAGAAACGGTTTGGGTGATTATTGACTTCCAGTGTCTGTTAGCAACCATAGACTAAACCTCTGTTCTAAACCAAAGAGGCAAAGCTCAGACAGCAAACTTTGTGTTGATTGATCAGCTGCTTTTCGGGTCAGTGGAAACCCAAGCAGATTCGTTTTTGTTGCTAAATTCTGTCTTTATGATCACACATGATCTGTCTGTGCTCAGTAGTGGCTGTCCTATAATAGCCCCAACCGTTAACTGGCCAGACTGATCTTCAGATGATCAGTTCGGTATGTGAACTCCCTTTCTCGGCAGACCCTGATCCACAAAACACTTCTGTAGTCTGGCCCAAAGTTCTGCCCACAGCAGCACTGGAGTGGTAGAAATGTGGAGGCAACCAACCAGCACTGCTCTAGTCTGTTTCACTAGTGCTCAGTGCACTCAGTCATATTGTGTCACTCACACTGGCCAAACAATCCTGACTTGTGCATGCAGCTTAGCGTGACCACTTTCATAACCCCCCCAAAAAACCTCCTACCCTCAAAAAGGAGGACACCATAGAATGGTGGTTGGGCATGATACTGGAACAGAATTTAAACCATAACCTGGTTATGATAATATAATCCAATCATAAATGATGATGCTTTACTCACCTTATTACTCGCTGGTAGGTGAGTCATCATGTCACATGACCTCGGTAAACCAATGAAATGTAAGGCATGTCCTTTAACGTAGACGTGTGCCAATGGCCCACATAATATTATTCATGAGTGAACATTATTAAATAGTTCATCCCGAGAAAAGCATTGCGCCGGACGGAGGACTGGGAGTGTGGCCACGCTAGGAGCGATCACATCAGAACCCCCAGGCACCTGAGCATCAGCGCCACCGTGGGTCTCCTGCCCTGTTTCATCGCCCGGCATGACCACAACCTTTACACTGACCTGCGTCTGGCTCTGATCATGAACTCTATCTATGGGTCGGCTCCATCTTGCAGTTACTCCCTCCTGGACTAATCAGACTGGATCTAATCAGACTGGATCTAATCAGACTGGGTCTAATCAGACTGGATCTAATCAGACTGGATCTAATCAGACTGTGTCTAATCAGACTGGATCTAATCAGACTGGGTCTAATCAGACTGGATCTAATCAGACTGGGTCTAATCAGACTGGATCTAATCAGACTGGGTCTAATCAGACTGGATCTAATAGATGTTCTTCTCCTGTTAGTTCTGTCTTTCTCGTCTCATCCGGGTTCGACCTGAGGAGGTTGGGTTCCGCCCTTGAGCCTGGTTCCTCTCAAGGTTTCTTCCTTCTCACGGGAGTTTTTCCTCGCCACTGTTGCCTCTGGCTTGCTCAAGGGGGGCTTGGACCCGGTTTTTCCCCACCCCCCCACCCTCAAATTTTAACTTTGTGTTTTTTTTTTTTCCTTTTCTTATATATAACAAACTGATTTTCTGTGAAGCTGCTTTGAGACAACGTTGGTTGTAAAAAGAGCTATACAAATAAACATTGATTGATGTGAGCCCTGCATGAAACACCAC
The DNA here is from genome assembly GCA_024036415.1 of Prochilodus magdalenae. Lineage (NCBI taxonomy): Eukaryota > Metazoa > Chordata > Actinopteri > Characiformes > Prochilodontidae > Prochilodus > Prochilodus magdalenae. The sequence goes on along the minus strand of JAMWET010006882.1, from coordinate 82,961 downwards.
TGATACTAATAATCGGTACCGGTATCAGCCCTGAAAACATCATATCAGTCCAGCCCCACTGCTCATTCAGCTCCATCACTTGTTTACTACATCAGCCTCGTAGCTCTGTCACAAGACTACAGAAGCAGACCTGAGACACTAAGTATGTCTCAACACCATCCCTGATGAGGAAAGCAACATCACTATTAAACGCACATGAGGTACCAGTGCAGATACCAGTGTAGATGCCAGTGTAGATGCCAGTGCAACTGTGCGTCTAACCGCCTGACACTGAGTGACGCTTCTGTGTTGCGGATTCACGGCTGTTCTTGGGAACCCTTCCCAGACCCCCCATCCCACACACACCTTCCTGTTTCCAGTGTGTGAAGGTGTGTGTTTGTGTCTGACTCAGAGGTGTGAAGTCAGCTTTTAACGTGTTAGCTCGGCGCTAACCTGCAGCGTGCTCAGACACACACACCCATACACAGAGTCACACATGTAGGCATGCGGGTGAAGGAGATTCAGCACCACTCTGTGAATATGCTGCTGTGATACACATTATATATATACAGCTGTTTGCACACTGTATGTAAGTTTAATGACAAACCACAGCTGACCCCCTCAAACATAGCACCCAAGACCCCCTCACACCAACCGTCCTCACACACAGGCCTACAAGCTGAAGCCCTCTGGCTGATGATTCGTCCTGATCACGTTTTTGCATTTGCATGCAAGGAGAATGTAGAACATGTGGGAATGACCGGCGCGCAAATTAAAGGGGGCGTCAACCTTTTTATAAATAAATACCTTTCTTCATAATTCCATCTCTGAGATGTAGGTGAAGTCGTTCGGAGTGGTTCAGGGTGAAATGATTCATGGCAGAGAAACATAGCAACTGGGTTTTTGGTTTATAGTGGTGGTCAATGAAACCAGGGGTCACAATATCACCAAATATAACTGTTTCATTGACTGTCCTATACAATCGGTGAACGTATGGGGGTCTTCTGAGTTATGATGGCATGTACTACTACTACTACTAATTATTATTATTATTATTAATAATAATTAACAACAACAACAACAAAACAACAACAACAACAATAATAATAATATTAATAATAATAATAATAATAATGATAATAACAATAATAAATGATTCTTTTTAGAGCACCTCTCATACCATTGGCAGCTCAAAGTGCTTTACAGACAGTTGACATCAGTAATGGGAGAGGAATACTACTGATAATAATAATAATAATAATAATAATAATAATAAATGTTTCTTTAAAGAGCACCTCTCATACCATTGGCAGCTCAAAGTGCTTTACAGACAGTTGACATCAGTAATGGGGGAGGAATACTACTACTGCTAATAATAATAATAATAATAATAATAATAATAATAATAAATGTTTCTTTAAAGAGCACCTCTCATACCATTGGCAGCTCAAAGTGCTTTACAGACAGTTGACATCAGTAATGGGAGGGGAATACTACTGATAATAATAATAATAATAATAATAATAATAATAATAATAATAATAATAATAATAAATGTTTCTTTAAAGAGCACCTCTCATACCATTGGCAGCTCAAAGTGCTTTACAGACAGCTGACACCAGTAATGGGAGAGTATTACTACTGATAATAATAATAATAATAATAATAATAATAATAAATGTTTCTTTATAGAGCACCTCTCATACCATTGGCAGCTCAAACTGCTTTACAGACAGTTGACATCAGTAATGGGAGAGGAATACTACTACTACTACTGCTAATAATAATAATAATAATAATAATAATAATAATAATAATAATAATAATAATAATAATAATAAATGTTTCTTTAAAGAGCACCTCTCATACCATTGGCAGCTCAAAGTGCTTTACAGACAGTTGACATCAGTAATAGGTGAGGAATACTACTACTACTGTTACTACTACTACTACTACTGTTACTACTACTACTACTACTACTACTACTACTAATAATAATAATAATACTGAACACATACATACAATGTCAGTAATGGTGAGGTTTTCTTCAGGAACAGTTTTGTTGGGCATCAGACGGTATATTCATACGCATCTCTGTGAGAGAGCTTTAAGAAGCATTAAGAGCTTCAGCCGTCTGGTTCCTATCACCACCACTGTGACCTGTGACTGTTTCACAATTAAACCACCACTCTGAATGACTTTACATCTTAACCACAGAATTATGCAGAAGATTTTAAAGAAACGGCGGACTCACCTCTAAGATGTTTATTGTGAGTGTGAGCGTATGCATGCACATGCACGCTGGGATTGTTAATCTCTCAATATATAAACCAGTAAATGGTCCTTACGGAAAACCCGTTAATAGCCAAGCTGAGTCAACGGCACAGCCCCCCTCCATACAGTGTACAGTGGGTTTCAGGCATGGCTGAGTCAGAAGATTTAAGGGGGTAAAGTAAAGCAGTAAGTCATAAAGTTGAGTTCATCATTAACCCTTACTCACATCGCAGGGCCTGAGAGCCAAAGGTGAGCTAATGTGTCAGCTCACCTGGTTTATAGTTGGGCAGCTCACTCACACCCGGCCAGCTTTCTTCTGTGGGCACTCCCAGAACCTGGATCGGGAGAACAGGAGAGGCTTCTGAGGACACTTGCACTGATCTGGTGTGTGTGTATGTACAGTAGTGTGCAAAAGTCTAAGGGCACCATTCCTTTTTATCATGTCCAGTTAAACGTTACAGCTATGTCCACTCTTTGCCTTCTTTACAGCTTTCATTTCTTTCAGGAGACTTGCTTCCAGCCTTTAGTCTGCAGGGATATATTCGGTAGCGCTTTCTGATACCTGTGATCCCAGTAATCCCAAACATTCCCAATTACATTCAGTGATTTTGAGATCTGGACTCTGGACTGACCAGCCCATTGAAAACGAAGCTAGGAACACCAGCAGCTTCTCTGTTTGATTTGTCTAATTTCTTTTATGAACAACTGCTTCACCTACACCTACTACACCTCCTTTCAGACCCATAGTGCTGAGTTGTCTTCTCACAGTGAAGGGATGGACAGAAGCACCTGTGGATTGTTTCAGACCTGAAGCAAGAGTGGAGCTGATTTTCTTCTCTCTCCCAATTATAAAAGCTTTCATTGCTGTTTATCTGAGGGGGACAGTTTTGGGTGGTCTACCAGGTCCGGTTGTTAGCGTTCCCATTTTCTCAGTATCTAATAATCATGCCTTGATCTCCTCCCTCGTGCAGGTAGAGTTTTATATAACAAATCTCATCAAATATATAACTCGCAACCCACGCATAACTCTGCCCACAGCTAAAGGTCACAGAATTGCACTGAAGATGACCTGCTGCCATTCAGAGTCACTCCATGACAGTCTGGCATGACTCCATTGCAGTCTTTGGTGACGATGGTGGGTGTGGTGTTAAGGCCAGTCGTTGTAACTATCTGTGTGCTTGTAGTCCTGTGTCATGCAGTCGCCTACAGGATGATTGCCAACACAGGATGTTTCATAGAGGGCATTACTCCACACTGGATATCCACAGTCATGGCTGCTGGGTCTGTCAGGTACAGCTATAAGACCCGTCCTAGCTTGCGTCACATGCACAGCCGAGATGCACATTAGTCGCATGTCTCATGATGTCCTTGATTCTTTCTGGGTGTGAAAAATCTTTTTAAATATACATCAGTAAACTAACTCTTTCTAATATATTAGAATATACACTTTTATAACCTTTGACCTTACAGTGAAGTACGTCCTTGTAATTATGACATCTGTATATTCTTATATGTATATATATGTATATATATACACATGTATGTATAAGTATATTTCTAGTACATTAAAATATACATATGGTTTCACCTGAGGCATTATGGGATACTGTACATGACGATACAACTACGATACCTCATACTGAAGTGCTTAAAAAGCTGCTGTTATTTATTGCTGTACTTTTGTCCTCATCATAACTGTTTTGGCAGACATGGTGGCAATGTATTCTATACACTCACTGTCCAAATCTTCAGCAATTGTTCAAAGACATCAGCCACACCAGGGAACGCTGGCGCCCCCTGTAGCATCTCAATGAAAATGCAGCCAGCACCCCTGAAAAAAAAAAAAACAACTGCTTGAAACTAGAAGTTTCAAGAAACTTATCAGTAAACACTTTGAGCTGTGTTGGTTATTAACAAATTCAGTGTCAAATAGTTAGATATAGATATAGATAGATAAACAAGCACCATATCTGTGTTGTAGTACAAGTACTGCATGTGTCCATGCTTCACTGTACTGACTCCTGACTCACCAGATGTCCAGTGCTGTTGAGTAATCTGTGGAGCCCAGCAAAACATCAGGTGGTCTGTACCACAATGTCACAACTTCTGCTGAATACGTTTGGCATGGGATGGACTTGGACCGAGCCAGGCCTGAGCACGTACAAGATTTGAAAAGTTGAAGAGGAGAACTGTATGGTGTAATTATATCATATATATATATATAAATAATACGGTAGAAATGAGACACTATCATTACATATAGATACTTATACACTGCTCTGGAGTTTCTACTTAGAAAACTAAACATGTCTCTATATATCTATATATAAGCCCACCAAAGTCAGCCAGTTTGAGCTCTCCCAGGTAACTGATAAGCAGGTTCTGAGGCTTCAGGTCCCGATGCAGGATCCTCCTACTGTGGATATATGATAGACCTCGCAACAGCTGGAACATAAAGATCTGATGGAGAGATAGAGTGAGAGAGAGAGACAGAGGGTAAGAGATCATTTCCTTTCCTCTGCTTTGAACTGAACCCACATGAAGCCAAAGGCAAAAGCAGATCGTCTTACTCGAACATTGTAGGAGTGGAGTCCTCCTGGGTGTTGTGTCATATACTGAGCCAGGTCTGTTTGCTGACAGACAGACAGACAGACAGACAGACAAGCAAGCAGGAAGAGAGAGAGAGAGAGAGATTATACTGTTTGTACAAACCGGCTTCCAAAAGTTGGGACACTAAACAAATTGTGAATAAAAACTGAATGCAATATTGTGGAGGTGCCAACATCTAATATAAATGTTGTTTCAAAATTTCATGGCATCAACAAATCCCAAAAAAGTTGGGACAAGTAGCAATAAGTGGATGGAAAAAGGAAACTGAGCATATAACGAACAGCTGGAAGACCAATTAACACTAATTAGGTCAATTGACAACATGATTGGGTATAAAAAGAGCTTCTCAGAGTGTCAGTGTCTCTCTGAAGCCAAGATGGTAAGAGGATCACCAATTCCACCATTGTTGCGCAGAAAGATAGTGCAGCAATACCAGAATGGTGTTACCCAGCGTAAAATAGCAAAGACTTTTAAGTTATCATCATCAACCGTGCATAACATCATCAAAAGATTCAGAATCTGGAACAATCGCTGTGCGTAAGAGTCAAGGCCGTAAAACTCTACTGGATGCTCGTGATCTCCGGGCCCTTAAACGTTACTGCACCTCAAACAGGAATGCCACTGTCAAGGAAATAACAGAATGGGCTCAGGAATACTTCCAGAAAGCATTGTCAGTGAACACAATCCACCATGCCATCCGCCGTTGCCAGCTGAAACTCTACAGTGCAAAAAGGAAGCCATTTCTAAGCAAGCTCCACAAGCTCAGACGTTTGCACTGGGCCAGGGGTCTTTTAAAATGGACTGTGGCAAAGTGGAAGACTGTTCTGTGGTCAGATGAGTCACGATTTGAAGTTCTTTATGGAACACTGGGACGCCATGTCATCCAGACCAGAGAGGACAAGGATAACCCAAGTTGTTATCAACGCTCCGTTCAGAAGCCTGCATCACTGATGGTATGGGGTTGCATGAGTGCTTGTGGCATGGGCAGCTTGCATGTCTGGAAAGGCAGCATTAATGCAGAGAACTATGTTCAGGTTCTAGAACAACATATGCTCCCATCTAGACGTCATCTCTTTCAGGGAAGACACTGCATTGTTCGTAGAGGTTCCTAATGGTGTCCTGAGATAATCCATCCCATGCACCTTGAATAATTTCACACAGTTCCTGCAGGTTCTGAGATAGACATGAAAGTGGACTGACACCGCTCCTATCTAGTATCCACAAGACGGGTATGGTGCAATACTTCGATAAGACCATCCCGCATACCGGAGTCCTACAATGCGACCCCTCTCCTACTCTTCCAATTGCTTCCAAAGTCTTCTCTGAAGCTTCTTCTACTTCATTTATGAAGAATACTACCAACACAACAGCACCAGTCATAATGGAAAGCATGTGCAACAGGTAGGCCTAATTAAATCAGTCAGGTACAGAGCTAAGGCCCGTTCCTGCCTACGTCACATGTACAGTCGAGCATTAAACTTGGCTCATTTACATGCTACACAATGTCAAACCTACCCACCAAGTTTAAGAAGCTCCAGGGTTGCTTTTTGGCGGTGTGTTTTGGGTCATTATCTGTCTGTAGTGTACAATGACGTCCTATCAGTTTTGCAGACTTTTTTCTGATTCTGATCAGAATCCATCCTACTACTTCTATCAGTAGTCACATCATCAATAAACACCACTGTCACAGTTCCATTGGCAGCCATACACGCCCATTTCATAAGACTGCCTCCACCATGTTATACAAATGATGTGGTATGCTTCTGATCGTGTGCGCCCTTCTGTTCTTTCTCTATAGTCTTGTCATTCCAAAGATTTGGTACGAATGAGTCTTGGTTTTATATGACCAAAGAACCTTATTCCATAACTGGGCATATTTGATGCTTTCTAGAAAAGTCCAAACTGTCCTTAGGTGTCATCAGTGGTTTACTTCTTGAGGTAAACCCGCTGTATTTACTTCACTGAAGGCGTCTCTTGATTGTAGTCAATGATACGCCGGCCTACTGTAGAATTTCTCTGACTTGACAAGACTTGTAAAGGGTTTTTTTCCCCACCATGGAAACAATTCTGTGATCATCCACTTCAGCTGTCTTCCGTGGTCCTCCAGGCCATTGGGTGTTGCTGAGCACACCAGTGCCTACCTTCCATTTATGAATGGATCAAACAGTGGATTTGGCTACTCAGAAAGATTTCTTTAGTAGATGTGCTTAATGATGGCTCCCTTCACATGCATACATGTCTCTTTAGACACTCGGAATTTATCATGAAGTAGCATGCTAACATGTATTGTATTATGTATTGCTAAAGGCTGGAGGCCACAGAGCTCAGGAGAAAACGGTGGTCTCTACTTACCACATACTCAAAGACGAAGGTAAGAGATTCCCGTGTGTGGATGATGTCGTGGAGCAGAACAATGTTAGCGTGCTTCAGGCCTTTTAACAGGGAGGCTGGAACAGAAAACACGTATAAATACCAGCGGCACATAAACACACTAAATCAGCTGAGAACTCTCGATGCTCCACATTACTGCCCATCTCATCTCAGGCTGAAACCCATGCCTGCTTCCTAGGTAGATAGCTAATGTTTCTACAGGGAAGCTGAATAGATTATTATAGGTGTATAATTGTGGATGTGTGTCTTCAAATCATCCTTACAGTGAAAATAATGGACTATACAAGCATCATAAATGGCTGGTCAGATTAGGAAAGTAACAAGCTAAACGTTAGCAAGGTAGATCCTGATGGCGCATTTGAACACAACAGCTTTTCACATGTTGTGAAGATGTCATGATAAATGGACCAACAGAAATGGCTCTAATAAAAAAAAAAAAACTCTGGTTCCATCGCTTACATTCAAATGAAATTAGGTTTTTGCCCCCTTCTGTAAAGTTGCCCATTTGGCGATCCTTGTATTTCTTTGGAGAGTGACAATTTGCTAGTCTATAGGTCAGTGTCTACAGAAAGTTATTAATTGACATCACAGGCACCTTAAATGATCATATGATGTATTGTAATGAGACAACACTGCTGAATGGAAATACTGCCAGATGCTTTTATCCAGAGGGACTACCAAATTGATTAGGCAAAGGCAAAGGTGGTGTTAAGAGTCTAACCACTCTAGCGCTGTGTGTTTGCTCATTTAGGGAACCGAGACCTATAGTGTAGGAGGCAGATGCGTTACCCACTATGCTATACCAAACACATTGTGTCAAATCAATGAGGCTGTGTAGCAGAACTGTGCAACAAGATAAATATATAATATTTATGGGCCATTAATATTTATATATTGTTTATATATAAATATATATGGCCCTAAAATATTATTTATATATATATATATATATATCGCTGCTGTCCAAAGAAAAACATGTATCTCCATTTTTGATGATTTTTACTTTTATGCCTCATTTGATCACAGGAGCTGCTCTTTACACTGTGTGGAAATTTTATGAAGAATTGACTAACAGAAATGGCCCAAAACTGATTGGAAAGACGTCTGGTTCCATTGACTTCCATTCAAATTGAATGAGGTTTTTGGCCTCTTCTGTAAAGTTGCCATTTTGGAGATACCTGTTTTTCTTTGGACAGCGACGATACATATTATATATAAATAATATTTTAGGGCCAAAATACGCTTTTAACTCAACACAGTTTGAGGCAGTGTGCAATGCATTAGGCAATGCATTATACGGTGTGCATGTAAAGTGCACGATGCAGCAATGCTAACAGCATAAAACCTTCAGGTTGGAAATTGCTGGTAGAGTGGTACTGCAGTGCTACTACACGATGAGGCTTGATTAACAGCTCTAGCGTTCTCTCACCCTCTCTGATGGCAGTGAATGGGACGCCTTCCTCAGTCTTCATACGGATCACCTTTAGTGCCACCAAGTGGCCGTTTATCCTTAAAACACAGCAGAAGCACGCATCACATGAGCGGAACCACAGAAACCAAGCCATTAAGAAGGTACTATCTCTATACATATTAGTCCAGGCCTGTTGGTTTTCATGCAGACACACTAATGTTCACTCCCTATGTCAAGCTTTAATAACCGCCATAAACCTGAAGGGGAATTCCTGATTTTTCAGATTTTCAAAAATGCGAATAGAGCCATCATACTATCTAAAATGATTAGTCAACCTGCACATTATATGTGATGATGATAATGAAGTAGTGGTAAATCTGAAAGATATGTTTTCTCTCCTTGGGGGTTATTACGCCTAATAAATTTCACCACAAATGGCTTTAAAAATCAGTTCAAAGCCCCACACAGTGTCTCAGGTGGAGGCAGTACATTAGGAACACCTTAAGGTAATAAGTTCTTTGTGATGTAGCTTTTGGAGGCATTAAGCTCTTCGAATGTCTGGGTCTCACCACCACTGTGAAAAAGCATAGCATGGGGGTAAAATGTGTCCATTCATTTGGACCAGCAGTTTGCATTTTTCTGACTGAGCAGGTATTGTTTGGGTGGTCTATGGATCTCAGCACAGCAGCAACTCTGACGTGGTGGTTGCGTGTTAGTGTGTGTTGTATGAGTGTATAAGCCACAGCTGCTCAGAAAAGGTTACCAACCAGCGTTATCCAGCCACCAGCATCCTGTGGTGCGGCGTCCTGTGACCACTGATGAAGCACCAGATCATGAGCAATATAAACTGTGCAGCAACATATGAGGTATCGACTCTGATTATAAATCTACAAGGTGGACCAGCAAGGTAGTACTGCTTAATAGAGTGGACTCCAGCAGCAGCACTGCTGTGTCTGATCCACTCACACCAGCATAACACACACTAACACCCCACCACCACGTCAATGTCACTGTAGTGCTGAGAATGAGCCACCACCCACATAATACCTGCTCTGTGGTGGTCCTGTGATGGTCCACCATCCAAGTGGATTTACATAGAAACAGATGGACTAGAGTCTGTAATCGTGCTCCTATGTGGTAAATGGAGCTGATAAGATGGACAGCAGGTGAACTTGGACAAACGTATGGTATTGTAATATTGTAAAAAAAAAAAAAAAAAGATTTGTAATAAGTTCAAAAGTATAGGTGCTTTGCAGTCTGCTTTTACAGACATTTCAGAATAAATACAGACCATTCTACAGAGCTCACTGAATTCCACTGTGGTATTGTAATAGGATGCCACTATTGCAACTAGTCAGTTTGTGTAATTTAGGTATTCCTAAATATTCCATGATCAATTGTGAGTAGTGTTATTAAAAAGGGAAACCATTTAGGAACCACAGCAACTTAGCATGAAGTCACAAACTGCCCAAGATGCAAAGTACGTAGAAGTCACCAACACTCTGATTCAATAACTGCAGAGTTCCAAACCTCCTCTGGCATTAACATCAGCACGAAAACAGTGCACCGGGGGCTTCATAGCAGCTGCATGCAAGCCTTACATCACCAAACACAATGCCAAGCTTTGGATGGTGTGGTATAAAGCACACCACTACTGGACACCAGAGCAGTGGCTACGTGTTCTGTGGAGTGACAAATCATGCTTCCCTATCTGATGGATGATTCTGGGTTTGCTGAATGCCAAGAAATGCTATGGAGTTGGTTTTAAGTAGGGAAATCTTAACGCATGAGAGCCCAGAGCCGTCTGTCCTTAAGGGAAAATAATGAAGGGTCAGTTATAAGATCATAAAAGATCAGTCTTATGTATGTAATATAGAATATGGGTATATGATATATAGGATACGGGTATATGTAATATAGAATATGGGTATATGTGATATAGAATATGGGTATATGTAATATAGAATATGGGTATATGTAATATAGAATATGGGTATATGTAATATAGATATGGGTATATGTAATATAGAATATGGGTATATGTAATATAGAATACGGGTATGTGTAATATAGAATATGGGTATATGTGATATAGGATATGGGTATGTGTAATATAGAATATGGGTATATATAATATAGAATATGGGTATATGTGATATAGATATGGGTATATGTAATATAGAATATGGGTATGTGTAATATAGAATACGGGTATGTGTTATATAGAATATGGGTATATGAACATTAGAGCTCTTAAATGGGTTGAAACCTTATAGGTACCAAAACTAGACTTTAAAATGATCTGGATTTGTCTCTAACTAACCAAGCACATCGTCATTTACTAACTGAGGTCATATGTTCACCGTCATGTGACTGCCTCCAGGATGTTGGGTATAGGTCACTCAGGGACTCCATGTGTTCAGGTGAAGGATAAAGCTGTATAAAGAACTTTATAGACTTTTAAAAGGCTTGTGACACATACGTCACTGTGGGCACTTATGGGTTGTGTTAGGAGTCTTGCCCAAGGACTCTTATTGCTGTCATCCACACTGGGAATTGAACCCCCACGTGGGGTGGCAGCTCACTGGCAGGTAGTGGTGTTTACCATTGTGTCACACCATACTGTATGCTTTCAACTTTTGGGAACAGTTTGGGAGCACCCATTTCTATCCCAGCATGACTCAGTGCACAAAGCAAGGACTCTAAAAGCATGCTTGAGTGAATGTCAACCCCACTGAACACATTGGGGATGAACTAAAATTAAGTTTACAGACACCCCCATCCTGTAGCGTAGGAACGCTTTCCCAGAAGTGGAAGCTGTTATAGCTGCAAGAGGACCAACTCCCTGTTAATACCTATGGATTTGGAATGGGACATCATTAATGCTCTTGTAGATGCAATGTGTCCCAATACTTTTGTCAACACAGTGTATATAAATACAGCTAACTGCTGAGTCCTGTAATGCTCAGGAACCCTTATGGGCTTCTGTAACATGTAGCAAAGAACAGCCCTGCCTGTACAGTAAGCACTGGATGTCACTCACTGTGAAGGTAAATGATTTTTTGTCTGTATGTGTGAGAAAGGGGGATTGATCGGTATGTCATTCTGCCTGCAGAGGGCAACCACAGCACTATTCTGCGACTGACTAGGCCACAATACATCTGCACAATTCTGATCAATGAGACTTCAGCCCGTTTCAATACATGCCCTCGCCTGCTGTGACTGGCCAATAGGGAGTGCACCATAGTGAATAATCAGTGAATAATTGCTATTAACTGGTTATTAATTGCCTTATCTGTTTTGTTGTTCCTAGCTAGCACGCTAGCAGAGTAAAGAGGTTGTATCAACAGTCATGTATAACAAATAGAGTAGTTTGTGACCTTACACCCAGTCTGAATATTAAAATTAAATGTAGTAGTTAAAATATAAATCCTTTACTGCTACAGCTATAGCTATATACCTTTGTCCACCATTATTTTCAGGTTTGGACTGAGAAATCACCAGGCAGTCATTGTAACAGTCTCTGTGTATGTAGTCCTATGTAGACCTATGGGTCCCGGAGCATTACAGGACTCAGCAGTTAGCTGTGTTCATATACACTGTGAGGACAAAAGTATTGGGACAGCTATAACAGCTTCCACTCCTCTGGGAAAGCTTTCTACATGATCTGGGGTGTGCCTGTAACTTTCAAATATTCATCCCCAAGGTGTTCAGTGGAGGAGGCCAAAGAGGTGTCGTGCCAGACTGTCAGGGAGGGATGGAGTCACAGGACACTATTAGGAACCTCTACAACTCCATGCTGAGACGCCTGGCATGTTGTGTTAGCAAACACGGCGGCCTGATGCCATGCTGAGAGACAGACTTCTGTATGTGTAGCTCAGCGGATAACACCACTACCCGCCAAGTAGCTACCACCACACGTGGGAGACTGGGGTTTGAATCCTGGGCTGAGTGACTACGCTGTGCTACACCAATAAGAGTCTGTGGGCAAGACTCCTAACACTACATTGGCCTACCTGTAATATGATTAACCTTGTAAGTCGCTCTGGATAAGAGCGTCAGCTAAATAGTGTAAATGTGTAATATAAATAAATAATAAATATTCCATATCAGTCTAAACCCATCATCATTTGTTGTTCTTGGTATCCTTTCTTCCAAATAGTGTTCCGTCTGTTCTAAATTTGATTAGAAATGAAAGAAGTGAAGGCTGGCCTCTGACTATCGTTTGCATGTGTCTGCATGTAAGTGTTTGAGTGTAGGCACTAACCTGCTTATTCCTTTGTACACCGTGGCGTATGTGCCCTCCCCCAGTTTCTCCAGGTTCAGGTAGGAAGTGGCTGTTCCGAACTGCAGCCCTGTGTTCTGTGAACACAGTGGAGTATTTCTGACCGTTCTGTCGACATGATGCGATTGTGAATCTTCAAAATGCCTGATTCTGTGACTGTGTATGCGTGCTCACCCACTGGAACTCCTGCTGGAAGCTTTTGCCCCCCAGCGGATCGCTGTTGCTGCGTCCTCTTTGTACCCGCAGCCTGCGCACCTGCAGTGTGTGGAACCAGTGCGGCTGAGGGGTTTCAACCCCATCCAGCTCGCCCAGCTGCAGGAGGAGAGGAGGGTGGGGGGGTGAGAGATAGTAAGCACTGTGATTGACAAGCCCCTAGTTAGTCATCTATCATTTCTGACGTAACAAGATGTGCCGTGTGATCATGTGAGGCAGAAGGCTTAATCACTTAGAAGGAGGTCTGAGTAAAGATAGAGAGAGATAGACTGATAAAGAGTCACAGAGCTGGTTAGACCCACAAGAAAACCTACAAGGGCTACAGGTGACCACAAGCAGCAAGAGCTTTGATGCAACCCACAGTGCATGTCACGGATACCATGTCTGTCATTCTCCAGTGGGGCTGCTGTCATGTTTCATGCCACATTTAATGTATGGATATTTGTAGTTATAATGACTGTTGTTCCCATGCTGTCATGACATCAGGCTCTATGGCAAACATGTACAGGGGTTGGACAATGAAACTGAAACACCTGTCATTTTAGTGTGGGAGGTCTCATGGCTAAATTGGACCAGCCTGGTGGCCAATCTTCATTAACTGCACATTGCACCAGTAAGAGCAGAGTGTGAAGGTTCAGTTAGCAGGTAAGAGCACAGTTCTGCTCAAAATACTGCAATGCACACAACATTATGGGTGACATACCAGAGTTCAAAAGAGGACAGATTGTTGGTGCACGTCTTGCTGGCGCATCTGTGACCAAGACAGCAAGTCTTTGTGATGTGTCAAGAGCCACGGTATCCAGGGTAATGTCAGCATACCACCAAGAAGGACGAACCTCCACCAGCATCACGTAGTGACCTGGCCACTATCCTGCAAGAAGAATGGCTTAAAATCCCTCTGACCACTGTGCAGGACGCAGTATATGTCATTCCCAAGACCAACTGACGCTGTATTGGCTGCAAAAGGAGGCCCTACACCATACTAATAAATGATTGTGGTCTAAAACCAGGTGTTTCAGTTTTCATTCCAACCCCTGTATGTTTCCAATAATTCATAGGAAAAATGATTGTTAAGACTATTTGTAAGTATTATGAAATCATAATACACAGAATGACAGTTTGCATGTCCCATTACTACACCCTAATCTATTGGAACTACTGTTTTAATGTCGAATTATGATGTCATAGCCTGTTGGAAAGATTACTGTTATGTCTGTAACTGTTGCAACTACATTGTTTACATACGGTATATATTTTGTTTCATTAATGAGAGTTTAAGTTGCATTGTAATACATTTTTCAATTATTATTTATTATTTTGAAATCCCAGTCCTGTGGAAGCCTTTTGGACAATTTAGCTTTACCTGCAAGCTAGCAGCATGCGCAACATCTCTTGTGCCTCGGTAAAGTAGTAGTGAGAAAGCCCCTTGTTTCTGCCAGTGCTTCGAGGGAGTGTTTGCATGTCCCATTATAAGACCCCAATCTGTTGGAACTGCAGTTTTAATGGCGTATTATGATGTCATAGCCTATAGGAAAGATAACTGTTATGTCTACATCAGCAAACTATTATGACATCATAATCAACAGAATGACTGTTTGCATGTCCCATTATAACAGCCTAATCTATAAGAAAAGACTGTTTTAATGCCCTGTTATGATGTCATAGTCTATAGGAAAGATAACTGTTATGTCTATTTCGGCAATCTGTTATGACATCATAATAAACAGAAAGACTATCTGCATGTCCCATTATAAGACCATAGGAAATCCATATATAGGAAAGCCTGCTTTGACTGCTTTAATGCTGTAATATGATGTCATAGTCTGTAAGACAGAGAAGTGTTATGGCTGCTTCCTTGCCTTATTATGACTTGATAATCTATATAAATCTATTGACTGCTCGGCGACACTAAGCGAGAGCTTATACAACTTGTAGCAAACAACAACCCTGCCTGTACAGCAAGCACTGGATGTCACTCACCCTGAAAGCAAATGAACCTATAGGAAAGACTGTTTCAATGCCACATTCTGATGTCATAGCCTTATATCTACAGCGGCAACCTCTTATGACATCATAATGAATTGAATGACTGTCTACCTGTCCTATTATTACATCATAATCTATCAGAATGACTGTCTACCTGTCCTATTATTACATCATAATCTATCAGAATGACCGTTTTGACTGTTGCACTCTTATGATGTCATAGCCTCGAGGAAATATGATTATGGCCTGTGTGCTCCTTGGCTTATTTTAATATGGTAGTTTATATAAAACTACGAGCTATTTTGACTGTTTCCATGCCCTATTATGTCATCATAATCTATAGCAAATTATTATTATAGCATGATGATATGCAGATTACTGTTATTTTCATGCCTGTTCATGACATCAAAAGCAACAGGTAAGACGAGTGTTATGACTGCTTTCATGCCCTATTATGACATCAATATTTATAACAAAAATAATTGTTTTTAAGCATTATGACATAATAATCTACTAGAAAAGATGACTATTTCAGCGCACTGTTATGACATCATAGTCAACGGGCTGACTGTTTCTATGTCCAATTGTAACACCATCACAAGCTATAGGAAGGACTGCTTTAACTGTTTTAATGCTGTATTATGATGTCATAGCCTATAGGAAAAATGATTGTTATGGCTCTATTACAACATAATACTCAGTATAAGTCTGTTGGCTGTTTCCACATACTTTCATGATGTTATAAGCAACAGGTAAGATGAGGGTTATGACTAAACCAAAAATGACCGTTTCCATACAGTATAACAACTACTTTCATGCCATGTTACGACATCATCATAGTCAACAGGTTGACTGCTTGTATCTATAGGAAAGGCTGTTTTGACTGTTTTGATAGCCTGTTGTGCTACAGTAGACTACAGGACATCCCTTACTTCCCTTCATTTTTGTAACTGATATAATAATATAAATAGAGCACATGTACTTTCATTCATTTTTTCATTCATTCATTCATCCATCTTCGGAGTAACTTATTCTTTTGGGTTGTGGAGGCGGGTGCAGAAGCCTATCCCAGCGCTCAGTGGGTGAATGGCCAGAATCACCTTGGACAAGACTCTAGTCCATCGCAGGGCAGATACCCAAACATACATTTTCACGCACACTAGCAGGGCAATGTAACTCCAAATCTCCTGACTGCATGTCTTTAGACTGTGGAAGTAAACCAGAGCGCCCGTAAGAAACCTCCGGGGACACGGGGAGAACATCTAAGCTCCACACAGAAAGGACCCCAGATGCCACGCCAGGAATCAAACCCAGGCCATTCTTTCTTTCGCTTGAGTAATATTTTACACAGGGCTATCTCTACTTTCCCTCAAGCCAACTCCCCAAAACATGATATGATCAGGTCTAAGAAGCGTCTGCTGTTGATCTAACATAGGCTCTTATGGTTTCCTAGCATTGTACAGTCAAAGAGGCAGATTAGTTCATCTGAATAAGAAGTTATGGCTGACTGAAGAGTCTGAAGAGTCTCGCCACACATTACCTCAGTGATCGGCAGGGACGACACACTCCAGCTCTTTGAAGGCCTCTCTTCCGTTCCCAACTCCTCATCTTCCTCTCTCCATCTGTCCCTAACCTCGGCCACGCTTTCCTGCCCATTCATAACTTCTTTCTCTCGTACGCAACACCAGCAGCATTTGCTCACACATCCAGAACCCCAGAGCCGGAGCCTCCACAGCAAGTCCTCCATTACTCTCCTTCTCGCTGTGGGTCGGCCCTGTTGCTCATATGACCAGCATGAGTGTGTGTGCGTGCGTGTGTGTGCTGTACGCAGCGGCCTGGTCTCATGACCATCTCTCGTCCACAAGAGTAAAACAAAAACAGCCATGTTCTCTCGGCTAAAAGGAACAAGTGTGTCCATTCAAGCAGAGTGAGGAAGATGAGGAGAGAGTGAGGGAGAGAGAGCGAGAGAGAGAGAGAGAAAAGCCCAACAGAAAAAGCAGGGAGAGAGAGAGAGAAGAGGGTAGAGCAGAGAATGTAAAGGAGAGATGCGGGACAGTAACTAATTAGTCCAGTGTATGGACGCATGTACTTCAAAGGAGTTCTGTGGAGGGCTGACTGTTGATGGGGTGATTGAATATTGAGTAATGATGATTCATTTTGTGTGGAGGCCTGAAATCTGTCGTATACCATTCAGCTGGTGGTAACTGACATTGTGGGTGAACGCAGGGGAAAGGACAGACTGTCTAGAGCGGTGATTCAAAGGGAAAAAAGAAAACCCAGAGGTGACCAACCACATGCAAAGGATTCAAGTTTCACATGTGTCTGGTGAGCGTGAGCTGTCTACGTATGGAGCAAACATGCTGTCCGGACCCTCACTGTCGCTCTTTCGGTTAGACATCTTCGGAATGAACGTGCATGCTAAATTAGTTATACACTCATCATCAAAAGAATAGGTGTACTAATAGCTGCACCCAGAAGGAATCAACCGACACGAATGAAACTTGGTGGCTAGGTCTTGCACTGTGAGACATGGGAAGCTTTACACTTGGACATACATGTGATGTAAGCAACGACAGGCCTTACCACTGACCCATGAGTCATGATAGCAGACATTCAGCAAGCAGTGATGTCCTCCATGAGTCATCCTGTTAGTGCCAATACCACAGGCAGACGGCTGCACAATGCAGGACTACACGCATACATGCTACATGAGTGACTTAGAATGGCAGCAGGTCATCTTCAGGGACGAGTCCCACTTTTGTCTTATGGAGACGACCAATCCGTGTGGAGACACCAAGATGAAAAGTTGCAAGATGTCACATGTCCAGAAGGCCTGGTAACACCCCTACCACAAAATCTGCAGGAACTGTGTGAGAATATTCAAGCTGCCTAGGATGGATTATCACAGGACATCATTAGGAAGCTCTACAGCTCCATGCCGAGACAATTGGTGGCCTGATGCCGTACTGAGAGACACTACTTCTGTATGTGCAGCTCAATAGATATTATCCATATCAGTCTAAATCCAAACTTTTCTTGTAGTCTGCATCTTTACTTCAAATAACACAAAACAAAAGACGAATTCTTGACTTAAAATTAAATAACGTAACGTAAAGACTGTGATGCTCCTTGGCTCGAGGCTTCTGCCCTTCTATGCGTGCCCATGCTTTTTATACCAAGCTCAGGAGCCAGATTGCATCCCAAACAAAAAAAAAACAATACATTTTCTACAAGTTCTTATATCACTTAAATGCACTGGTACAACTATCCATATATTAGAAATATAACTCAAATCCTGTTGCAAGTTATTAATACAACATTTACAATATGTATTAAAGTCTAAACACACGGTAAATGGCTCCAACAGTAACCTTTAGCTTCCTATCTTCCTAGCATTGCAATCCAACCCTTCCTTCTGGGTGCAACTGTTCTTTTGATGATGAGTGTATGTTACTGTTTACCTGTGTTAATATTTGTGTTAAAAACATTATGACCCTGGATCCCTTCACCACCACTCTACAGAAATGCTCAATACCTGTACAATAAGCCATTTCACAGACTATAAAACACTCTGAGTAACACCGTTCACTCCTCAACAACCGGATCACAGAGGACGTTTCACTGTACTACAGGGTTTGGGAGAGAGAAAGAGAAAGAGGAGGAGGCAGAGTGAGTTGACTATGTGGTCCCTGTTCTTTCTTAGGCCAGGGTAACATTACAAGCCTCAGTGCTCAGATCCGATCTTCTAACTTGATGGTTCATGCCCGAGTGGGTTCTGATTCTGATGTGATTCATGTGAATGAACATGTGCCCTGAAACAACCTGCATGAACACATCCACCTCAGGGATACATCGAATATGCATCCGGGCTGGACCTCCAGATTTGTGTGGTCACACGCCACATCTTCTGCTTCATTCACAAAGCGTGTAAAAGTGGCCCTACTCTCCTCACATGTAACACAGACGTGTCATCTGTGTGAATCTGACATGTTCAGTAAATGTGCTGAAATCCAACACATTTACCGTATTTAGCTGTAAGGACTCTTATTGGCGTAGCACAGCATAGCCAGTCCCAGACCAGGATTCAAACCCCAGTCTCCCACACATGGTGGTGGCTTCCTGGCCTGTAGTGGTGTTTTCCACTGAGTTACACCAACCACTATATACTGAAGTCCAATATACTGTATATCCAATATGTGTTAAAGTGACACAGTCTAAAAAGCAGATCAGAATTCATGTTTACGGCTACAGCATTTAGCTGACACTCTTCTCCAGAGCGACTTACAAGGTTAATCATATTACAGGTAGGCCAATGTAGTGTTAGGAGTCTTGCCCAAGGACTCTTATTGGTGTAGCACAGCATAGTCACCCAGACCAAGAATCAAACCCCAGTCTTCCACATGACGTGGTAGCTCAGTGACAAGTGGTGTTATCCATTGCACCACACCAACCACAAGGCAGCTTCTATAAATAAAATTTCACTGATGAGGCCAAACATATCACAACCATGTCCAAAGAGAGTTCGGTAATAATGGACAAACGCAGCCACAGGAGAACCAGGCTGCAGTGTGAAAGAAAAGTTTGAAGACACCAAGGACGCAAAACTGGCCACAACTAATTACCATGCCCTTTTTAATCAGGCTCAAACGGCAGTAGAAATGATCTGTTCTGATGTCTCTATTAATGTGTTCAGTGGGAAGTTTTCTTTTGGTTCCCAGAATGTTCTTTCTAAAGGAGAACATTCTCTAGAAACATCTCAGCTCTCAGTAACATCCATAAAACCTGAATGTTGGGCTGAGAATGTTCCTCTATTGTTATCATGTTTTATAATCTGTGGCCCTAACCACATCCTCAGCACATCTCTGAACGTTGCAGTGAGGCGTTATATCTTAGATAACATGTACTTTAACGTTATAGGACTCGATTAGACTATCAGACTCAGATTAAATTTTTTAACTGGGCAGCTGTCAGGCACTGGAACTTCGGGATCGCTCTTGTGATGCTGGTGAAGATGAAACTGGAACCTCCAGGAGTGGAGCTACATCTGCAGGCAGTCATGGTTGCTGACCTCTGGATGAGTGTGCCATGTGAAGTATCGTTCTTCTGTCCATACAGGTCAGTTTAGGAACATGAACGATTCGAAAGATAACATGAACAGTCTAATCGGACTTGGGAAAATTCGGATTTGGGCCACTTTTAGCACCGTCTGAATGTAGCCTTGGTAAAGCGAAAGTAGCTTCAGTGTGTAATGTGCCCATCTGTATGTGTGTAGGAGAGATGTGAGCAGGCCAGAACATGATATGCTAATCAAC
>JAMWET010006882.1:50000-57500 GCA_024036415.1 Prochilodus magdalenae | reverse complement strand
GAGAGAGAAAGAGAGAGAGAGAGAGAGAGTGTGACAGAGAGAGAAAGCGTATGAGAGAGAGAGAGAGAGAGAGAAAGAGTGTGACAGAGAAAGAGTGAGAGAGAGAGAAAGCAAGAAAGAGAGAGAGAGAGAGAGAGAGAGAGAGGGAGAGAGCGAGAGAGGGAGGAAAAGAGAGAGAAAGAGAGAGAGAGAGAGAGAGTGTGTGAGAGAGAGAGAGAGAGAGAGAGAGAGAGAGAGAGAGAGAGAGGAGTCTCAAAGTGGCCATAACTCATGGTCCAATGCGCTCAGTGCTCAGAAACCCACTCTCCTCCTTTATTTCCTATTTGTCCTTCCTTCTGCTCTCCCTCCACTCTTTCTCAGTCTCTTTTCTTTCCTCTCTTTACACTCATTCCTCCTAGCTCTTCTCATCACTTTCCATCCATTTTACCTTTCCTCACTCATTAAATCCTGCATGTCCATATGTGGACTTGTCTGTGAATTGTTTATTTTGGTAGTCCTACATCTCTCTCTCTCTCTTTCTCTCTCTCTCTCTCTCTCTCTCTCTCTCTCTCTCTCTCTCTCTCTCCTGTTCTCCACTATGGCCTGCGGGGCTTGCAGGCTGATCAGCATTCTGTGGCTGTAGTGTTTGTAGGCTGGTGAGAGACAGTAAGTGGACAGCTCTGTGTGTAGCTAGCCGTCTGTCACTGCAGGCCAGGACAAGAGGAGTGATCTTCTGGCACAGAGCCAAAACTTCCTGAACACTATATATCCTCTCTGTGTCTACTTGAACTCTGCTGTACAGCCTGAACAGTGTCTCTACATTAATGTTGCTTCACTATTAAGAAGCTGGCGGTGAGTTCAGCGGTTCTTTGAGCAGATATTACTGACTGAGCACAAATAGCTGCACCCAGAGGAAATCAACTGACAGGAATGAAATTTGATGTGGAGGTCTGACATCGTAAGACATGCAAGTGATTCCAGTTCCACACTCGGCTGTGCATGTGACATAAGCAAGGATGGGCCTTATCGCTGTACCTGACTGACCCAACAGACATGATTGCAAACGTTCAGCGAGCAGTGATGCCTCCATAAGTCACAATAATGTTAGCACAACACAGGACTACATGAACACCGACCGTTACGGCGGCCCTTAACACCACGTCACCAAAGACTGAAGTATGAACGGCACCAGTTCATTGTCAGTGACAAATCCCATGTTTGTCTTGGTAGAGATGACCAACGAATCCGTGTGTGGAGGCACCGTGGTCAGAAGATCAACCGTTTGTTGTCACACATCACACATCCAGAAGGCCTGGTGTCTCTCCACCTCCACCCCTACCGCACCATCTGCAGGAACTGTGTGAGAATACAATAGGAGCCTCTACAACTCATTGCCAAAACATCAGGCATGTCACCTTAGCAAACCTGGGGACCCGACGCCATACTGAGAGACTACTTCTGTATGTGTAGCTCAATAAATATTCCCCATATCAGTCTAAATTTATCATCAGTTATTGATCCTGGTACCCTTTAACTATTTTTCTGATGATGAGTGTAGACTGATATATTTTCCCCTGAGACACTTTTACAGTTTCACTTTAGGAGCCCTGACATGCAGGTGCTGCATTCCTTCTGACTGAAACACATTGCTCAGAGTTCCAATTGAACCTGCAGTCAGTCACATATCTAGATCTTCCAGAAGGCCTAGAGTGACATTCTTTGGCCCCACCCATTGTAAATCCAAATTTGACTGCTTGATTCCACTTTCACTTTGTAATTATGCTAGTGGTGGACCTATCACATTAGGCCTCACATCCAGCTTGGATGTATCTACCTAGAGACCACAGAGAAACCAAACAACAGAATTTAAGCCTTTCGTTTTTCACCACAAGTTACCAACAAGTACCAACGAACTTTTACCGTAACACATACACGGTTCATTATTAAACTAGAAATCACAGAAACCAGTAGGCCTTCTCTGAAGCCCTAGAGGGCCCTGAAGGTTCCGCTCTGCTGATGGTACATACAAGATGGTGGTTGGTGTAGCTCAGCAGACAACACCACTACCTGTTAGGGAGCCACCACCACACGTGGGAGACTGGGGTTCGAATCCCGGTCTGGGTGACTATGCTGTGCTACACCAATAAGAGTCCTTGGGCAAGACTCCTAACACTACACTGGCCTACCTGTAATATGATTAACCTTGTAAGTCGCTCTGGATAAGAGCGTCAGCTAAATGCCATAAATGTAAATGTAAGATGAGAAATACAGGAGGTCCTGGGGGGTCCGGGAGCGCTTAATTAGCATGTTACACTGTCATCGTTTACCTGCTTCACTCACAATGGATGGGAAACAATATTCTAATTTAAATGCAATAGTCGTTGCATGTGAGCAGCAAGTCACCGCTGGCTTACCAAGCCAACATGGGACCCCTCAAATACCGGAGGATATTCCCATTTAGCAGGGAGCGTTCGCTACAAGTCTCAACGAAGCTTTAAAGAAACTGTTTCAATCCAATGATCAAAGATGTCTATCATTTCAGATAACATTCCTATAAGGTTACACGTTAACTAAGACTTAACGCTTTACCTGTAACGCTCAGAGGAGGTTTTGAGAATGTTGTCAGAAATGGATTTATGGATGTTGCTGAGTCCTGAGATGACAAAATATTTTAGAGAATGCTCTCCTATTTTGAAAAATAACATTCGAGAAACCAGAAGGAAACTTCCCTGCTGAAAACATCATGGAACATTGTACTGCATATTCTCAGAGCGCTGGAACAAATCCTTTCTAGCTGGGTTGGTACACTGGTTGGAGGAACAACCTAGATCAAGCTGTTACTCACCGAAATTGGACTGGGTGAGGAAAAGGTGCAGCCGGATGGTTTGCCATGATTCTGGTGGGTTTTTAAAAGACTATTAAACAGATAAACTGCTTTACTGCGTTACTTACTGCATTACTGTATCTGTACTGTTCACTGTCTCACAGGGAAGATGTGGGTTAGACAGGTCATTCGGTATTACAGACTGTACACGGCTCTGGAACAGATGGAGGACATAATGGCTCTTTATGTAACACTATAGATGCAGATCATTTCATACACATTTAAATTAACGATTGTTAATATGCTGAAAATTAATGAAGTTGTTCCACAAACATGAATATACTAACTCTAATCATACAACGACACACAACTATAATCATTCATCATTTTATTTAAATGATTTACAATTGAATTTGCTTTTGGGGTTTATGGGAATTTATGTTCTTTCTTTTAGTATTTATGTGATAACTATACGGTATATCACGAGCCCGTCAAGCCCGGCACAGGCTATACTGCCGGTGTCACACCCTGCCCTGTTCATGTTTGTCCTGTTCATCTGGCTTTCTGTTTCTGTCTTGTCATGTCCATGTGCTGCTTGTTACTCTGTTCCATGTGCTTCTGTTTGTTTTGGTCTTTTGCTCCTCCTGTCTCCGCCCTCTTGTCAGGCCCCTCACCTGTTTCTGGCTCCGCCCCTTCCCAGGTGTCTCTCGTTAGCCCTTGTTGTTTTATACTCCATGTTGTGCCCTTTGCTCCCCGGCCAGTGTTTTGTCTCCTTGTCTGTTGGTTGTGTCTCCCTGCTGGTTGATTGTCTTCCAGTTAGTTGGTTTTTGATATCTTGAGTTTTGGTCATCGTAGTGTTTTGTTTCTTGTCTGGTTTTAGTTTCATATTGTTTGTTAGTCATTAAAACTTGCATTTGCATCCCCCGTCTCCTTGTAACAGCCGGTAAACTCCACTTCCCAGGACTCCTCGGGTTACCACGTGACCTCTCTCTCACAGCCCGCAGCCAGTCTATGAGCAGCCTCGCCTGAGTGTTGATTATTCCCACCTGGTGCTGTCTCTTTATAAGCTGCTCGGTTTAGCTTCTCCTCAAGAAGTAACGGTTCAGTTTTCCCAGTATGTACCAAGCCGTATTTTCACTGTTTGCTGTTTTGGTTTTCGGATCCTCTGCTCTGGTTTTTGACTACGTCTCTGTTTTTCCCTTCTTTAGTTTTGTTTGCCAATTCCTGACTTCCTGCCTGTTTTTGACTCCGCCCTTATTTGTGTCCTTACTAATAAAACTTCTAAGGCTCTCTGTGAATGTCCAGATTTACCTGACCCTGACACTGTACTGCACTTATACTGTAGCTACTGTACTTTTGTACTATTGTACCCCTAGGAAAGTCTGTTCCCTCAAAGCCCTTTTCCTCATGTGGAACAGGTTCTGTTCCATGTCATGCACTAAATTTTGAATTATTTGATGCTTTTCCACCAAAGATAAACGGGTTCAGTACATGATAAATTTGTTCCCACCTAGAACACCTAGAATAGTAGGTTCCTTAGCATGAACTGTGATGACGTGTGAGTGTGTTAAAAAAAAGGTAGGCAACAACGCCACCACCCAGTGGTCCGCTGAAGAACCTGTTCTACCTCTCCTTATCTCTAGTAGCTGTTCCATGCTTCCAAGCTTTTCTCGGTTCCAATAAAAACCCATGCTAAGAAGGTTCTACGAAGCCTGAGTGGAACCAGTTCAAAAATTAGGGTTCTTTTGGTTAACCCAAGGGCTATCAGTGGGCATCATTGCAACTCTGCCAGGCCATACATGATAATGAATTTACAGCCATACAAGACCAGACTACCATGTCAAACAAGGGCTTTCCCCTCTCGCAGAATAACTAGCATAGTGACCGGCTGTTCTTCTTGAGGGGCTGAACAGAAGCCATGTGGACCATTATAAACCTTCCCATTCCCATTTCAACCAGTCCTCATTCTCCTCATCCATAACAGCTCTGATTCATGTTAGGGTTAATTAGGTTAATTTTAGCATAGCGGCAAAACATTGTGTGTCCTTGTGCAATTTCAGTTAGCTAGCATTAGCATTGTAGACATTAGCTAGCATTAGCATTGTACACTGGTACATTTATATAAATGTTGTATCTAAACAAACGCGAATTATTACATCCACCAATTATCAACAAAACAGTCTGGCACGACACCATTGCAGTCTGTAGCGAGGTTGGCGTGGTGTTAAGGGCAGTCAGCGTAACAATCTGCTTATGGAGGGCTTCACTGCTCACTGAAGGTCTGCAGTCGTGGCTGTTGGGTCACTTTGTGCATGTTGGACATTTAGTTGGTCCACTCCCTGGTCAGTGTAGGTCTCCCAGATCCTTTGTGTCATTGATATGTGCCTTCTTGTATCCACTACCATGAACAGTGTGCTATGGCAGTAACCGCACTATCAGTACGATCATAAGACCATCCCACTTCCCGGGGCCCTACTAAACAACCCCTTTTGAACTCATTCAACTGCTGGAATTGCTTTAGAGCTCTTCTCTATGCCATACTTCGCTAAGGATGCTACCAACATAACTGTATGAGTCAGGATGGAAAGCACACGCTACAGGATGACCTCATATAGTTGGGCAGGTTCAGCGATAACGCCTGTCCGCAGTCACGTCAAGTCTGAAACTTCAATCATTCACATGTCAAACCTACTAAGGGTGTTCTCTGTGTTGACTGGAAGGTTTGCAAGTGTTCTGTGAAGCTTGATCAACCTTACAACAGTAGCTATGAAAGACTGCATAAACTAATAATAAACGAATAAACAAATTAATAAAACACAATTACTAAACACAACATCAACAGAAGAATAATATCGCTGATGAAAATAAGGCCTCCTCATCTGTGAATGCTTGAAAGGTCTTTATCTCTAATTCCTTCCTGTTCTGGTGCCGGAGGTAAATGTGAACACAGCAGCAGGATATGGCAAATGTAAGCACTGCACACAACAAGCTGAGCTGAAGATAAGACTCCATAGGGAGCCTGGGCCTGAGCAGAAAATCTGAGCAGATACAATCACAGACGTTACATCGTTACAAACCCCTGCCTCACAGCTCCACCATGCTGGTGTACAGTTAGAGACTGGAGCTGGAGCTCATCAGTCAATGGAGTTAACACTTCCTCTAACCCTTAATCAATGCTGACCTTGCACAAGAGCCTCTCTTGGCTGGATATTTCCGTTCGGTGGACCACCCTCAACCAGTGGACCACCCTCAACCAATACCTCTGTATTCAAATAAACTAAGCAGGGCTTCCCAACCTTTTGGGAACAGATGATCCCAAAAGCGTATGGAGTACACAAGAACATGAATCTACCATTATTGTTTCCCATGCAACAGATATAACACAATCAGTGTTGCCAGAAAGATTTGACGCTAAGCCAGATCTCCTAGCAGCCAATAGCTCCATAGCAGCAATATCAATGCCCACCGAGGGGCTGCGACACCCACAGGTTACAAACCACTGAGGCAGTGGAGGTGGGACTGCTAATGACGTGTGCATGGTTGATCAGATAACATCAGATACATGGCCTTTAAAGCTTACATCACTGAGATACAGGAGAAAGGCACGCTCCACTTTTGCTTGAGATCTGGAAACGTCCACAGGTGCTTCCACATCAAACTAAGAAGCTGCTGGTGTTCTCAGTGCAACTGACTGACCACCCCAGACTCAGACCTTAACATCACCAAATGTGTTAGGGCTTATTTGGATTATAATTTGAACCTTGTGCTTTGGAGATCTGGAAAACTATCTATGCGGATTTCTTGGAAAACTGAAAGTAAGTCTCTTGGAAGACAAAGTGTGGGCACAATGCTAGAAAAGCATACACTATACTGTGTTCAGTTGTTCAGGCTTCTGTGCACGTTCCTGTTCGGTGTATGTTGTTTACTTGTCCTTAGCGGTCATTTTGCCTGGAGGTGAAATAAATGACCAGCTGGTCTCTCACTTTTGCAGAGTGCCATGAGTAGCTCCTTTATATTCATGTTCTCCTCACTGCATCTAAAAACGTCCTCTCCATTCACTCCCAGTGTGGTAAACTCTCCTTTGGAAGGACAGTAGTGTTATTTTAGCCAGCAGTGCAGTTACTAGAATATAACTGTTATGTAGGACGTCATTCACACGCACTTTGAGCGCATGGCCTGGTACTTTTTCTCCTATTTGCAACAGCCAAAGGTGCGAATCAGAGCACTGCCAAAACAATCTTATCCTCAGGTGTGCTGATAAGCTGCGAGGCTGCCACTCAGGAGGGCAGTGAGTAGTTTGACTTGAAAGATATGGGAGCTAAATGCTATCAGGTCGTTTCAATAGCAGTGAAGCTAGACAAAGAAAATAGAGACTTCGTATCAGGATTAAATCTTTGGCATGATGTGTGCCAATGTACCAGCCGCTTCATTGGAAACACCTACCTTGTTGGAAAACATTGCAGGTGCACGGTTGGAGACTACAGCTCATCTCTTGTAACCAGTGGTCGGCTCCTGAGCGAGCTCTGGATGTTTTTGCTGAGGCTGAGGTGTTAAAAACCGTCCTATCCCTTGTACACTTCTATTACTGCAACCCTCCACTGTGTCCATGCCACTGCTGGACTGGGAATGATCCACGAGCCAAAAAACAATCTGCTCAGTGGTGGTCCTGGAGTAGAGGGGGGCTCATAAATTGTGCA
>JAMWET010006882.1:0-45000 GCA_024036415.1 Prochilodus magdalenae | reverse complement strand
ACATTCATTACTTAGGTCAGCTCACCCAGACACAGTGAATGAGCTGCACATGTGCAAACAGTGTGGTTACCTGGTGTTTCTATACAGTCACTAGTCTGTTAATCTGCTTAATAATCAGTAATGTACGTTCTTTATCTTTTTAGTTTACTATGTACATATTTGTGGCACAGATAGTTAAACTACAGTTAAAATGTGATTTTTGCCATATATGCTGTATTAATCAATTTGTAAAAACTGTTGTTCTTTTTAAAAAATACCCTTATAGTTTTATTTGTGAAATTGCACACAGACCATTTGGTTTATCCTGTACAGAGAGTAAAAAAGGAAACCACAAGCTACAGAGGACTGACACCATCTAACAACTAGGCAGCTTGTAAATATGACGTTATTGCGTCACACATATGCATATGAGCGCATTGCGCCATCTAGCGACTATTAAGGCAGACCTTTTTCTATTTACATCCAAAAGATAAAATGGCAAATCTGGTGACGTTTATTAGCTACCTGTAAGCTACATTAGCTTCGTATCTCTCGAGCAAACTAAATTTCGTATTGTGTAAATTTCAGTTTTTGGTGGACCCTTCCTTTAGCTGCAGCAGCCGACTCCTCTCTCATCTCTCTGTGCTCCCATCGAAAGCGAAGCCGTAACTGGCCCACGGTGTTTGTCCCAATCCCCACACGGTAGAAGAAAGACTCCCAACAACAGCTCCGTTTCGCAGCGCCTATTTCCCAAACTTCACCCGGCGAGCGTTGAGCGTCCCGGCCTGTACACGTTCCGCCTGGTTTCTACAAGCAGCTGTCGGTTAGCAGCCGGACCGGTAAGTTCGCCACACATTAGCCTTTAGCTAACTAGCGGCACGAGCAACAGAGAACCCGCTCGGAGCCTCAGCTCTGACAGAAAGGCGCTGTCATCATCACCATCAGCAGCACCTCCACCACTGTGTTAGCTGTACAGCTAATTACAGCCTTTACACTGTAGCTAAACTCTTCCTTATTTGTTTCGTTCTTACTCGAATTGTTACGCTGTGACATTTTTCTCATTCTTATTCACTGTAACGTTACTGGACTGGACTCATCCGGGTGACAGTTGTGACCGTTGGTCTCTCCAGAGCCCTCTGACAGCTCCGGTCAGCTCAGTCTGCAGAGATATGAATTATAAGATGCTAAGATTTTCCAGTCCAGTATTATAGGATGCTTTACTGGCTTACATTGTTTATTGATGCGACTGTGATATACGTTTCTAACATGAACCTGCTGGTTTTAAAGGGGAATTGCATCTTTTTCAACGTTTCTGCTGATGTAAATAGAGTCATTCAGAGTCAGCCTAGTCCACAGTGTTGGGGATGGGAGCCAGACATCCAGGGCTCCAGAGTCTGTCTGAGTCCTCTGAAAGCTTGATCATGTAATGCTAATGTTAAGTAATGGATATGAGTCTTGTAGACATTGCTGCCTGACTGGTTTAGGAATGGTGTTTGTCCTGAAACATACTTTAGGGGTTAGGACCGGGTGATTTTTCTGATCCGTATTGCGGGTGCGATTTAAAGTGCAGTTATGTTCTGGGAACCCAAGTCCAGGCCTGTTGTTTGGTCAGTAAGACCAGAGCATCCCCTTTCTCAGTTAGCTGTGGTTGTGATGTCACAGCATATGGTTATTTGGCTGCCTCTGATTGGCCCAACTCCTGTACAGGCAGTTTACAGGCTCTGGTAATATGTTAACGTTCCCCATATAAGACACGGTTTTGATAAAGTAGTCTAGAATTAAAATGGATCTTGGGGTTTGAATTTCGCGATTTTGTTATAAAATTGATGAATCATTCATGACCATTCGTTACATGTAATAGAAAATATAGGGTTTTTTTGCACCGTTGTAAAAGAGAGACACAACATTTGCTCTACCATGCACATCATAGACATTGCTCTCTAAATGAGTGTATTTGCATGTAAACCACAGAATTACTTGCCATGGGAATCAATAAAAAGCCCCCCTGATACTGGTATGATATCATACGTAAGTCACGTTACAATATTATCAGGGCATGATATTATCTTTAACTTAAATCATGATTCCATATTATCGTCATGCTTCAGTTACAATACGATATCATGATGCACTAGTCTTGATACCATATTATTGCCATACATACAATATTATGATGCTTAGGCCACAATATGATGTAGTTATGATACATAAGTCTTGATGTGGTATATTATAATGATACTTATGTATAGTTTTAAACTGAGTACTGCGATAACATTTTCTGATTTATCCCCTTTTTCAACTGCAAATAGTGTCTCCCAGTTTTTTGGTCTTGTTTTCTCACTTCATTCACTTTATTAGTAGCAAAATGGGATGGTCAAGCACACAGACTGAATAAAACAGAGTTAAAACCCTTACTTTAGACTTATGTAGTAAAATGTTGATGCTTGCCGTCCATATGTTGGTGCAGTATTGTCTTGCAAACTATCACAATACTCAGATCACCCCAGTGATTGAAGCAGAACTGTGTTGAGCATCAGTGGAATTCCCCTGTAATTTTGAGGCAGGGGTGAGTAATAAGGTTCGTTTAACTGACGTGTACCCTGGTGAAGATTCAGTGGCAGCTCTGGTTTTATTGTTGTGTATTGATAAGTGGGTGATATTTGGGTAAAGAGTGGTTTAAAGATTTAGGCGGCTAGAATAGCCACTGGTTGCAGCAGTGTTTACAGCAAACACTGGTTTGTTGACTTAGCGCAGCAGCTGTGGCCTCAGTGGAAACGATCATTTAACTGTCAGTAAATAGTACTGTTCATAACAGGCCTGGGTGGTTTGGAAAGTGTTAGCATAATGGGATAACGGTTTCTTTTACAACACTGACAACTTCTCACCCTGCCTTTGGTCACAGAGGTATACATGTTAGTGTTGCCTACAAAACTGTGTACAGCTTTTCAGGAGTGTCCCAAGGTTTTTACTCACTGTACTAATACTCTAAACAACTGTATTCACACATCATTTAAGCTCACCTAGTCTATTACCAGTGTAATACTCTAAATTGGAATGCCACCATTTGTTTTTGCAAAATTTCAGTCGTTGAGATGTAAACAAGGTCATTCTGAGTGATTTTTTTCCTCAGACGTTCATAGTAGTAACACTTAATGTCTCTGATTTTCTTGCGGTAGTCGTGGTGATAGGAACTGGGGGGTTCGACTTTTTTAGATTGAATCACACAGAATTAATTAAAAAGTGGTGGAATTTCCCTTAAAGCATATGGAACCATTTATGTGTTCAGATTTGTGATTTTGCACATATGCTTGCACACAGGCTGGCCATCTAAACACAGTCATCCACCATGCTGGTTCACCTTCTGTGATATGGGGGTTGCTTAGACATGGATAAGCAGACGAGGTAAGTAGAGAACGTGGCAACAAGCTGAAATCATCTCAAAACATGTGAGCAAAGAGTCATCCGCTTCACGTTATTGCACACAAGGGGCTGCTGGCTGTTCTGCCTCTAAGGCGTCAGGCAGTGGAGCCTAAGCTCTTTGAATAGGGGATAATACAACTTCTGTTCAAGGCAAAGTATCTTACCGAGCCTTCTGTCCAAATCTGACTCAAAAAAGCGTGAGTGAAAATTTGTGTAATGATCAGATCATACGAATCATATGGTTCACGATGAACAGTATAAGCTTGGACAAATACCGGGTCACCTGTGAATGAAACGCACCTAATAGAGTGTAATACCTTCACAAGGACTAATGACAGCTATGATTGGATTTGGCATGGACTGGACTAGTTTCTGAATATAGGCCTCAACGTTCAGCCACTCTGGCATCAAAGAATTGCCCAGTTGGGTCAGATTTGGTGGATGCCTTTCCTGGCACAATCCCAGGGAGAGTTTCCTGTAGACTGAGATTTTTGCCACTGCTGGTAGACCCGTATTATTGTACACCTCCATACATCTGCAGATTCAGCTACTTCCTTCACACTATGGTCTTTGGCCACGCCCAAATGCAGTCACTACTTTTAGCCAATCATTAACATCTGCTTTGGAACCATTTTCCACACACGGAACGAGACATTCACCACCTCTTCTCAGACTATGAATCCCGTCACTCACACCCTGCAGGTATTTACAGCCCCAGCATCCCCATGTAGCACCATCTGCAGGAGCCTGAAGTAGTACCACTGCCACCCCTGATTTTTTTTTTTTTTGTCTGTGAGCTAATATGTAGTTTTGAAGGCACTTTTACATTGTTTGTGTCTTGAGGTGACGAAATGTTTCCTTTTTCCCCAGTTTGTAGATGTATTTTGTGCTTCCGAGTGCTAGCAATACAAAAACATCCTCAGAAAAGCATACTGTAGTCTAATACATTGTGATGCTAATATTATTGTGAAATGGCTGACTCCTATTTCTAAAAGGTGATGTTCATAAGATGTAAGGTACTTATCAATCAGTTCCTTATTTGAAGTCAGCATGGCGTCAAATACATCTTCAAATGCCAAATTAATGTAACAAACATTTCAGATCACAACAGATTTTTTATTTGCACGTGTCTGATTATTTCCCTGATTCTGTGGAGCTTTATTATGCTCTCAGGGGAACTGCTGTATTTACACTTTTTGTGTTTGTCCAGCTCGGGTGAGGAGGAGAGCTCCGGGGAGCGAGGAGTCCTCCACATATGGAGAGGATACTCCTGCAGCATCACTCCAGACAAAGTGCTTTTGTCCCGGCCCGTCCTCCAAGCTGCTCTAGGAGCCAAACACGGGGTTTTGCTGGTGGAGGGTAAGCATTTTCTGGTAGTCACTCGAAGCTGTGAACTCATCTGATCAGTTTTCGTAAATAGGACATGAATGCTTTTCTGTCAGCACAAAGATAAATCCTACAGGAGGAGAATCACATACCACTGCTATATATATCCAATACATATGACAGTGTTAAGTTACTCTTATGATATGTCTTGTAATGGTATTGTTTTAGGGGAGTTTTTCTGAACCCCTGTGTGACTGTTGTGTTTGGTCAGATCGGGATTGGTATTTGAGGCATTTCTCTTTAAAAATTAATGTTGCAGTTAAATACCTCAGTGCAATGTATGATGATGGACTGATCTGAAGGTAGAGATTCCACTGTGTCGATTCTGATTTTGGATGATGTATGTTATCCACATAGGGACCAATCAGTGTCAGAATGTTTCACATAGGAATCAATGAATGAAAGAATGCTCAAGTTCCGGTTCTGCAAAACTTTAATGTCACATGATACAAACACACTATTACCAACAGGCGCTTCCCACACGTAAATGGAGAATCTTTAGTGGGTTAACCTAGCCACACTGTCAGGATTCTGCCAGTTGCATTGTGATTAGCCAACCACACTTCCACAAGCGCTTCCATGTACCTTTCACTGGTCTGAGGCGAATCAATGCTTTGTTGTTCCAGCTAAGCTCAGCCTAGCAGTAGCCTCACAGTATAGTAGTATACTGTATAAAGTATGTAATACATGTAAAAAGAAATCTTGATAAATTCATCATCAAAATAAAAATTGCACAAATACCTGCACCCAGAAGGAATCAACTGACAGGAATGAAATTTGGTGGGAGGTTTGACATTGTGAGAAATGCGAATGATTCATGTTTCACCTTCGACCGTGCATGTGATGGAAGCAAGGACGGGTCTTATCACTGTACATGACTGACTCAACAGCCATGATTGCAGACGTTCAGCGAGCAGTGGGCCCCTCCACGAGTCTTCCTGTTAGTGCAAGCACCAAGGATTGCATGCATACAGACTGTTACAACAACTGCCCTTAACACCACGTCAACCTTACATAAGACTGTAATAATGTGTTGTGCCAGAGTGTCATGGAATGACTTAGAATGACAACAGGGCACCTTAGTGACAACTTAGAATGACAACAGGGCAACTTGGTGTCACTCCATGCTCACCCCTACCCCCAAATCTGCAGGAACTGTGTGAGAATATTTAAGCTGCGTGGGACGGATTATCACAGGACACCATTAGGAGCCTCTAAAACTCCATCCTGAGACGTCTGCATGTTGCATTAGTGAACATGGAGGCCTGCCGCCATACTGAGAGACACTACTTCTGTGTGTGTAGCTCAATAAATATTACCCATGTCAGTCTAAAGTCATAATCATTTATTTTTCGTCCTTCTAAAAAGCATTGTAATCTGAAACTTCCTTCTGGGTGCTATTTGTTGATGATAAGTGTATGTTGTGGTTGGCATTCTTTTGCAGAGGTTATTACTGTCACATGCTATGATTATAATTGTAGTTATAAAAGTTTTGTCTGTGGTATGTTGTACTGTATTCAGTGCCTTTATTTTATGCTTTTATTATCTTGGGTTAGGTGGACAGGTGTATAGTTTTGGAGACTTGCCATGGAAGCAGAACCAGGCTTCATCAGGAGCCACAGAGCCCATTCTGGAGGCGGGGCTTAGTGAGCAGCATGTTGTTTCCGTGGCGGCAGGCACCTGTCACAACGGAGCAGTAACGGAGGACGGTACAGTGCACATGTGGGGGGACAACACCTATGGTCAATGTGGCCTATCGGGGCTCTCCGTTGTTCCTAACCCCACCCCAGTTGGTGTGGTGGACTGTGAGGCCACACCTCCTCAGCCAGTCAGGATCTTGGAGGTAGCATGCGGAGAGCAGCACACACTGGCCCTCTCTGCCCGGCACGAGGTGTGGTCCTGGGGCAGTGGCTGCCAGCTGGGACTGTTGACCACGACCTTCCCTGTGTTTAAGCCCCAGAAGGTGGAGCACCTGGCTGGTAGGCATGTGCTGCAGGTCGTTTGTGGAGCGTCTCACAGCCTGGCTCTTGTCCGCTGCCTGCCCCCTCCTCATGAAGCACGCCGGCCCCATCTGGACAAGTGTGGCCAGTGCAACCAGTCACTGTACACTATGACCGACAAGGAGGACCACGTTATTATCTCGGACAGCCACTACTGCCCCCTAGGGGTGGAGCTTGAGGAAGGGGACAGTAAATCAGGGTCAGAAGGAAGCTTATGTCATGGCAAAGTCAGGAGTTCCCCATCTGAGCCAATCCTCTCTGCCCACACTCAAACCCCCAAGCCAGCAGCCCCCTCATGTTTCAGTGCTGTTACGGTTTCAGCACCTGCGTCTGTCTCAGAACCTCAGGACCAGACAC
The DNA here is from genome assembly GCA_024036415.1 of Prochilodus magdalenae. Lineage (NCBI taxonomy): Eukaryota > Metazoa > Chordata > Actinopteri > Characiformes > Prochilodontidae > Prochilodus > Prochilodus magdalenae. The sequence continues at coordinate 37,858 of JAMWET010006882.1, read as the reverse complement.
CTGTTGCTGAGAAAGAGTGTGTTCAATCAGCGTCTATAAGCCGCGAAGAGTCCCAAGCTGCACTGACTAATGGAGAGACCCCTGAGGTGGCCACAGAGTCACATGTGGAAGAGATGGACAGCAAAACGGCTTCAGGAGGGTTGATGGCAACAGGGGTAAAATCCTCCCCCTACCCGGATGAGCAGGCACTCAAAGACTACCTCAAGAGGCTTTCAGATCAGACACTTGCCGAGCATGCATCCAAGAATCCAACTGCAGCACAAATTGCTCAGGTCAGTGATAACAATTCTTTATTCTGGGCAGAAGATTCAATGGCTTTTTGACCAGAGTGGTGAGCGCAACTGTTTACAGTGGTGTTACTAAATATTCAGTCCTCTTTAACCACAGCAGATTCCTGTATGCACACAAGAAGTGTTAGAACAATGTGGTTGTTGTCATGACTTTAAAACAAGAAGTGTCTTAAGTAGTGAGTTGTCTATACAATTTAGCCCAGAAGTCTAGTAAAGCCAAACTCTGGATGCTTGGGATCAATGCTGTTTGATCACTGGGCCTCTCTCGTTTATTGAACAATTAGTGAATTACTGAAGAAGTAAACTATGCAGGGCAGTAGGACCCTGCAAACAGTGAAAACCACGGTTGGCAATGTTGCAACAGCCGATTACAGTAAATTCTAAGGCCATGGGACCAAGTAAAATCCTTAAAGTGTTCTTACCTTGCTCATTTCTCTTGTATAGCCTCTTACAGAGCCTTCTGATGTTTTCATCTCTGACCCTACAACTCCTGTTGCCCAGTCGATAACCCCTATGGGGTCGGCCCTGAATCACCTGGTGGTTTCTTGCGCATCGGCTGTAGGGGAGAAGGTAGTGTCCACGTACGAGGCTCTGTCTCTGAGGAAGGTCATCAGCTACTGGGTGAGTGTAAGAATTGATTCGTTAGACTCTCACTGCATCAACCCTGGTCTTACTCATCATTGCTGTTACTCATTACTTGCTCTTGTATAATAATAGTTCCCTGTGCTTGTTCAAGACAGACCAAAACAATGCTATATGTCAGTTATTCTATAGTGTATTCTATAGCACTCTGGGAGTTGATGAGGATGAATAGTATCGCCCACTGCTTTTATTGGCTGTCTCAGTAGAAAGGGGTGGAGTAAGGATATGTTTATTACATATGTCTTCTGTATACATTAACATAGAGTGAATGAAATAGAGTGACTGCTGTTGCCATATGTAAGTTAATGCAGCCACATACCTGCAACCTGTAAGTACCCTATTACTAGGCTAGTGGATTAGTCTACCTGTTTTGGCACTACTAATCCACAAGCCTAGTAATGGGGATTTCAGTGTTATGTTAGCATCATGCTAACAGTGGTTAATATTTGCAAATTCTAGTGACTAGGTAACAGATCTAGACACATTAATCTACATCTAGATAACATTTAGACAACAGACTTTTTTGCTTTGGATGTTGCAGTTGGGGTTTTGACTCGTTCAGTGAAGATTTTAAACTCGCTTAGCTGTATGCCTGACTAAAGACAGAACATGATCCAGTTACCCTACAGAAAGCCTGCTAACAGGAATAAAAAAGAATCTCCTGCGTCAGTCACTGACAGTAGTTTAACGTTTGCTATTTGTGGCATTACATCAATATTTTTTTTTTCACTGTCCTGTCCATCCGAGACAAGCACAAAAAGGAGTTTTGGAAGTTTGAAGGCTGGATGAGTGGGAGTGGTAATTTGAGTGGGTTGGATCATTGTGGAGCAGCAACAGATCCTATCCGCCTGCAGAATCACATGCCTTCTGTAAACAGCAAAAACAACAGATGCATTTCACAGTTTCTTGGATGATGGATACAGTGACGAGTAATGCATATGTGAACTGGCAAGGAGACCAGTGGGCCTAATTGATCACCAAACTTTCTTTTTAAAACCTGCACAGATTCCGATTCTGCACTGTTTCTTATTCGGGATTTGTTCTTGGGTCAGAATCAAATCTATGTGCCCTCAAGAGCACAAAGTTGGAAACAGTTCCGCAGTTAAAACACAGCTTTAATCTGATATAGGTCTGTGTGTGTGTCTGTCTGTCTCTGTGTGTCTGTCTGTCTCTGTGTGTCTGTCTGTCTCTGTGTGTCTGTCTGTGTCTGTCTGTGTCTGTCTGTGTCTGTCTGTGTCTGTCTGTGTCTCTTTGTGTCTCTTTGTGTCTCTTTGTGTCTCTTTGTGTGTCTGCGTGTGTCTGCGTGTGTCTGCGTCTGTCTGCGTCTGTCTGTGTCTGTCTGTGTCACTGTGTGTCACTGTGTGTCACTGTGTGTCACTGTGTGTCACTGTGTGTCACTGTGTGTGTCTGCGTGTGCACGCAGGGTCCAGGTGAGGGCCGCGAGCGTCCGGAAGAGAGAGTGCGCCAGGAGGAGCACCGGCAGGGTAAAAAAAGCTCCAGCCTTGGAGACATCCGTGAAGAAGAGGCAGAGGGGCTCAATCGCCGCCTCTCGCTCCCTGGCCTTCTCTCACAGGGTACATGTGCTCTACATATCTTATGCCACCACATGCGTAAGTCTGCACCGGAGTGGGTGTTGAGGGGGGTGTATGTTAAAGCGATAGTACATTGAAACATCTAATTTACTTATTTTACCTTCATCCCAAATGTAGCCTCGCAGCATAATTTATTTAAAAATCTCTCCTGATAAATTAACAACATGTATTTGATGGTCCGTCTGACTGGAAATGAAATAACTAAGTGGACTATTAGTCTAAAGAAGCAAACTTCAAACACGAGTCATGTCTCGGCTGATGGAGTACATTTTGGGTAAGAAGAAAAATTGTAAATTTGATGTTCCACTGAGCTGTTGCTTTAAGCTTGCATGCCTGAGTGACTCTGCCATCACTGCCGTGTGTTTACGTATGTGGGCCTGTGTTTGTGTATGTGATTATAATCATGCGGGTTTATGGACCGCTAAATAAGGAGTAATTTCCTCCTGTGTGTTTTTGCACGATTTTATGGTGGCTTTTGTTTCTGTCTGCTCACACTGTGAATAATATAGCGCAGCTTTTTTCATCATGTGAGAGAATTCCAGGACTTCCAATTACTTTCTTTTGTCTTATAATGCTGTTAGAATGTGTGTAATGCACTTAGTATTATAAGAATCAAAGTAATTCCAGCTATTGTTTTACAGACTGAGGGCTGAAGGTTTAAGCCGTATTTTGTCTGAGCCAGACGTCTTAAGTCTTTTCCAGTCTGCGTAAAATCTCACCAAAGCTACAGAACACCGAACACACAAACCCCAGCTGAATACAAATGAAGTAATTTTAGCAAACGTCAGTTTTTCTGCATTGCTGTGACGGTGCAGATTTGTGCTGTCGCTGCACACTGACAGGTATGCCATAATACTGTTGTTGCCATGGTTACAGACAAAGCAGAGACCGGAGTGAAGGAGCCGTCTGCTCCTGCTGCAGTTACAGGTATTTTTAGGATGTAGTAGCTGCACAACTGATCATATATTATTCATGATCACCATTGTAGGTCTCTAAAATGCATAACCTGTGACTAATCATAGACTTTACTAACATTAGATATCAGTTTTAACGAATCTCTACTGTGCATTCTATCTCGACAGACTTTTTAAAAACGAGCAAGCATAACATACTTGTCCTTTCTGTCTAGTTTCTGTGGTGGTATAATTCTTCATAGTTCATCTTCATTTTTGAGGCAGATTTGAATCCAGTATTTATAAGGTATGACTAGTGATCTATTGATTCCAAGGTTTATACACTCATCAATAGAATAGGAGCCCCCAGAAGGAAGTGTCAGATTGCAGCGCTATTGGGAAGGAAGATAAAGGTGACCAGGAACAATAAATATGGATAAACTTGGTTACTGAAGTAGTGTCTGTCTGTGTGTGTGGCACCAGACCTCCATGCTGGCTAATACAACATGTCAGACATCTCGGCATGAAGTTGTAGAGGTTCCTTATGGGGTCCTGCAATAATCAATCCCATGCAGCTTGAATATTCTTACACAGTTCCCGCAGATTCGTCACTGAAGATGACCCACTGTCGTTGTGAGTCACTCCATGACTGTCTGGCACCACACCATTACAGTCTTTGCAGTTGTGGCTGTTGGGTCAGAGTCAGGCTGTATGTCACTTGCTTGTCCGAGCGTGAAACTTGATTTATTAGCATTACCTATGATGTTTTATTCCTGTTGGTTGATTCCTTCTGGGTGCAACTATTTTTATTTGACAATGATTATATATATATTATAAATATGATATTTGATATTTAAATATGATTTAATATAGTACTGAGAAAGGTCAGTGTTAATCGTGATTATCATTTGTGCCATTATAGTACAAGCTAAGTTGGGCTAATATTTATAGAATTTTACTATTACTATTTTACATTGGTATGTAGATAACCATGCTGCTGGTACTGGAGTGTAGGGCAGGGAAGGACTGTTGAAGGACCAATTTCCTACATTTCTTTAAGGTCCACACGTAAGCTTTGTACGAATTAAAAAAGTTCATTTTTGCGTGACCATTTTTCAACCTCTCTCAGACTCTGATTGGCTGCCCTGTATCATTCAAAATAACAGACCTGGCTGAAACAGTCCATATAAGTTCTGCATGAATTGGCAGGACTGAGGAGCGCTGAATGGGCAGAGACATGTGTATATATGTTGGTCGTTGTGGCAACACGAAAATAATGAATTTCAAGCAAGCTGTTATTCCAGCTGACTTTCCAGGGGACTAGGGAGTGAATGATATGTTATGAAAAGCCTAGGGAAATTCAGTATTCCACAGTATGGGCCCTTTAATGGGTAGTTAATATCTGTTAGACTATAGTCTGTAGTGAAAGTGTTTAAAGAAAGAGAATGAGAAATTTTATTATAGTAATTCAAAAAGGTGCTTGGGTATCAGAGTTAAACTGCAGGGTCACTGTTTTAAGACACCAAAAATATTTTAATTTAACCAGTGAATTGAATCAGTTCACCATCTGTTCAAGGTTTCACAGCTCTGGTGGTGATTTACTGTACGCTACAGATTCAGTGGGTTGAGATTAGGTTGAAAGGCCCAGTCTGTTTTTGAAACTAGCATCTTTTAGTCCTGTTATCTGCTTCTAGTTCTTACCCCCTTCTAAGGAACAGATGGGCCTCTGTGGGGAAGGAACAAAACACAGCACGACAGCAGTGTGTACATGTGCCTGCACATTCATTCTCCCACCTGATAACGTGCCACTGTGTGTGTGTGTGTTTTAGCTGTCAGTGGATGCTATGAAGTGTTTGGGTTTGTTTCTTTGAGTCTTGGCTGTGTTGGCTGAGCAGGCTGCAGTGGTGTGAATTATTCATGTGAACGCGCTGGCCTGTCTGTTGTGTTTGTTTGGGTCCCCTCGTACAGCACAGCTGAGCTAATGCATCTTTAATGGGAAAACAAGATTTATTGAGTTCATTAGGGACAAGTACGCCAGTCAAGTGTAAACAGAGCTGTAAGGCACTTTTCACTCAGTGAGCTGTGCGTTAATGTGGTTTCTCGTCTCTCTGTCTTTCTCTCTGCAGTGTCCCCTCGTCTTCTGCGAAGGACAAGTCGTCCACCTGTCAGGGCAGTGGCACTCACCCCGGTGGGCGTGGCCGAATCAGACGCACACCTACCCTCATTGCAGACGGAGGTGTGGAGCTGGGGCCGGGGTCAAGAAGGACAACTGGGACACGGAGATCTGCTGCCCAGGTGTGACCACTACATGCAATGCAATGCAATACAATCTCAGTACACTAAGATAGCAGTGGGTAATATGGAAAAAATGTATTACCATTTTTTAAAATATCCATGCTTTACATTTTATGCGTACATATATAATAACTACCTGCCGTTTAGTGGGTCTTTCTTGTACTCCCAGGATTGTTTGAGAGTCAGCCCCTGCCCATACGGATATGTATCTGGATATTTAGCAGATATGAAGTCTGACAGTGTTGTTAAACTATACCCACAAACTGCTCAGACAAGCAGAACATGATGTTTTTTTCAAGGATAATGATGGGCTTGTCACATTACTCACCCCTACAATAAAGTAAAGGATAGAAAGGCCTCTCAGTCCAGGCATATACAGACTTGAGATGTAAATATCAACAATTTATCTGGACATTTAACTAAAGAAGCATTTTTTAAATAGGTGTGATCCTGTGTAGATTTTAACTTTGTTAATGTGTGTGGAGCACCCAGTAGAGCTCTCACTTCAGTGCTTTGCCAGTGACAAAACTGTGGAAGGATCTGTTTTGTTTTGCTAATATATATTTAGTAAATGTTCTTCATGCTGCACTGTTATATGTGCTGATTTTACCTAGCCATTGTTCAGCTTTAAAAAGGAGGCAGCCTGTAATGTGATTTTGCACTACTTACAACATCACAGCACTATTATCACAGACTATTTTAGTAAAGTAAGCATAAGATATGCGTAACACTTGCTCTAATTTGGTTAAGCACTTTTAACTGTCACAGATGTTTCTGTGTTTTAGGAATTTCTTATATCATTATGACAGGAAGAAGTTTCCTTCATGGGTCTTCCACTAATCCATTAAAACACTAATCTCTCTCTCTCTCTCTCTCTCTCTCTCTCTCTCTCTCTCTCTGTCTCTGTCTCTGTCTCTGTCTCTCTGTGTCTCTCTCTCTCTCTCTCTCTCTCTGTCACCCCTGTCTCTCCCTACAGACTGCAGCCTCTCTGTATTAAATGTCTGAGTGGTAAAGAGGTGGTTAGAGTGGCAGCAGGTGCTCTCCACTCTCTCGCCCTGACTGCACAATCACAGGTGTGTGGGAGTTTGTATTAGGGCTACAATGATTACACTCATCGTCAAAAAGAGTAGTTGCACAAATAGTTGCACCCAAGGGAAACCATCCAACAGGAATGAAATTTGCTTTGTAGGTGTGACATTGTGAGACAGTTGGTAGTCCAAATGGAGTTGTATGTTAGAGAAACCTTTTTGCCTAATGAGAACTGTGTAGCTGTTTCAGGCTGCAGCATATTTGTTTTTGTATAACACAGAGCGGTTACAGATCCAAGTTTTAATGCTTTCTGTACCCTGATCGAGTAGCAGTGTCTGTTTCCCATTGGACAAACAAACCGGGAAAGTAGGCAGAGTACTCTTGAGCTTGTGTGGATACATGTTTTGCATGTTATTGAATGTATCTCCATAGTGTTAACAGTAAATACAAACAACAACAACAACAGCTATAATAGAGGAGCTTTAAGTTCAGATTTGCTTTATAGTCTGTGTTTGGTTTAAAAACTGCACCCAAAAGGAAGTGTGGGATAGTAATGCTACTGGGATGGAAGATAAATGTTACCAGGAACAAGTGATAATAGTTTAGACTGATATGATCAATATTTATTGAGCTACACATAAAAAAGTAGTGTCTCGCAGTATGGCTTTGGGCTGTCATGTTGACCAACACAACATGCCAGTCGTGTAGATATTTCTAATCGTGTACTATGATAATCGATCCCATGCAGCTTCAATATTCTCACGCAGTTCCAGATGTTTTTGCAGCTAGGGGTGGAGATGGAGTGACACCAGGGTCATTTAGGTAAAGTGATAGGGCCCATCTTTGCTTACTTCACATGCACAGCCATGCATGAAACCTGAATCGTTCACATGTCTCATAACGTCAAACCTACCCAACACGTTTCAGTCCTGTCGGCTGATTCCTTCTGGGTGCAACTATTTGTGCAGCTGTTGTTTTGATGATTAGTGTATATTTGATAGTGTTTTTTTTTTTTTTTTTTTTTTTTTCATGATTGTATTTACCAATTAGTGGTGTGCACCTTTTTACTTTCACCTGTACATTCTGGCTAAGCCCCAGGGTAGCCCAGCAAGAAGGGTAATCAAAGGGTAATCAAGTATGCCTTTAATGAGTTAGAATACATGTGTATTGGCAAGATATGGTCCGTAACATGATTTAGGGATTAAGATTCAATATATTGTGAAATAGTTTAGGATTAAAACGTTAACCAGTCGGTTAGGTTTGCTAATGCTAACGGCTAGGCTAGGTTTGCTAATGTTAGTCTTTGCCCTTGCGCTACTTGTTTACATTGGAATCTAATAGCTGAAGGTGGATTGCAATACTGCTGTCCAGGGGTATAAACACCGCACAGAATAAACCACTGAATGCCACAGATATTTACATTGACTCTTTATTCATTAAAATCTGTTCTGTTGTGTGTTTGACCATCAGTGGAGTATAATGAAAACATAATATAATAGTGTATCAATATGTATGTTTTCCTAAACCCCTAAATGTAAGTACATATTCAGCAAATGATTCAAACACTGTTTGACTAATCATCTGAAATGTACCTGAAAGCTGATTAAGAATTGTGAGCGCTTACCAGCCAAGTTAGAATAATCCACAAATCATCTGTGAATAACGTGACTGCTCAAACATCCAGCTGATAAGATTAAAGGAGGAAAAAGAGAAAATAGTTGCTGTCGAGCAGAGCTCTGGGGTCAAGCTGCTCTCCAAAGTCCATGCACAACAGATCCTCTGCAGAACAGGCACTGCAGACATGATTTTCGTTAAAGCTGTGGATTATAGTGACTTTAGCACAGCTACGGGGTGTTTTTATAACACTACCTCATTCACTGTCTCACCCGTAGTCCATCAGGGTTTGATTTCAAACGCAAGGTTTTCATTCTGTGCCACAAGCTTTACATTTATTTATAAAGTCAGTAGGTCATATATATATGTATATATGTATAGCTGCACTGACTAGTTCCTAGGTTTTCAAGCAGCATCCACTGTCTTTTAAAAGATGCTTACTGTGATTGTCTTTCTCAATAAATGAGGCTGAACAGGACTGTTGAATTTCCCTTGTACAGCTGGCACACCTGGGCTTCACAGAATAACGTGGAAGTGATGAATAACGTTGCGGTTGGTTAGAGGCTTTTTTTGCTTATTGCAGCCTTCTGTAATTTTAGTAGTGCAAAGACCACTTTGACAGTAACAGCTACCAGATGGTATGTTGTGTAGCCTGGTTTATTAATATCTGTGGTTCACTTTAACCACTTGCTTTTATTTAGCGTCATACCCAGATTGTTGGGCCTGTTCTTGTTGGTAATGTGCTTGATCTGTGGATTGTTTAATATCAGCATGACTTTGTGTGTGTGCTTGCTGTGTGGCAGGTGTACTCCTGGGGAAGTAACAGCTTTGGTCAACTGGGACACATGGAATCCCCCAGCACCATCCCCCGCTTCGCTAAGGTATGCACTATGCGTTGTAGCAAAGACAGCATGTTTAAAATAACCATACTGGAGGATGAAAACAACTTCCTTCATTTTAAGTGGTTGATGATGTAAAATCAAGTGTAAAAAGTACATCTTTCCCCACAAATGTGCAAAACACAACAAACACATACTCACACACGATAGTTCCACACAAGCTACACTGTTTACCAGGAGATTTAGTGGAACTACTTGTTCTTACGAGTGAGCGGCTGAAAACGGTGCTATTTTTGCTAACTTTGTTTGCTTTATTTGCTGCATGTGTTCTTCTGTAGTTATCAGAGGGCATCCGTGTGTGGGATGTGGGGGCGGGGCAGAACCACACTGTCCTATTGGCTGATGGAGATTGTTTCCAGCCAATCCTGTATTACAGTGGTCAGCAGGTGAAAGAGGGTTCAGCAGAGACGTCCCAGGAGCAGACTGGGGGGTGCACGCAGCAGCCTGTGTTACTTCCCTTCTGCATGAACGTTAGTGATGTTATACCTTTCTGCAGTATTTAGTAAATAGATAATTATATAAAATTGAACTTCTGAAGTACAGTAGTTTGTCAAGTTTAGAATGTTTAAATATACAGTTTGTAAGTTATTATTGTATGTAAGATACAGAAATACAGTTTCTCAAACTGTTGCCACATCATTTGCTACTAACATTTTACTTTATATGGTTTTCAGCTGGGTTATGTGAGCAGTGTTTGTGCGGGTGGACAGAGCTGTGCGGCACTGGCTGATCGTAACGTGATGGGCTTCATAGCCAGCCTACATGAGCTTGCAGCAGCCGAGAGAAGATACTACTGCAAACTGTCCAGCATTAAGAGCCTCCTGCTGCAGCCTCTATTAAAACTGGGTATGAGGGAGGGGGGCTATGTGTGTGACACACAAAATGAATGAACAAATTAAAGAGAAGTCTTTAACTTCCTTTAGTGTAATTCAGTTATTACTATAGTTCTATATATAGTTTAGACTAGGGTTAGGGTTAGGATTAGGGTTTTATTGCTTTTTTGGAAATTCTCATTATAATTCTTGTGTATACAACACTGGGGAAAGCCAGATGCCTCTCTGTTTTTTTAAGTTACCAGTCGAAATGACTTTTATTCATTTTTCAGGATCTAGGAGCTTGAGGAGATTAGGCTCTTGCCTTTGCTGGGCCGTTAAGTGACCACCAAAACTGTCACCATGAGATAAACTGAAAGCTTTCATTTCTGAGAGAGAGAGAGAAAATCCTACTTCATTTTTTCTTCAGATCTGAAAACAGTTCTTTCTGTCTCTCCTTCCGCTGTGAGAAGAAAGCTCAAAAATTAGTAAACAAGCGTAGAAGCTGTTGGTGCTGCCAGTGGACTGACCATCTCAGGAGTCAAGACCTTCACATGAATGACCGTGTTTGCGATTTCTTGGATTGTGAGAAGCAGCAAATGTAACCAGTTTCTAATATTACATTCTGGAGGTGTAGAAATTTACCCCTGCAGACTTTTAAAAAAACTGGAAACAAGTCTCCCAAAAAACGGAAGCTGTATTAAGTGCACGGAGTGGACACACTAAATACTGAAAATATTGTATGATGTTTTATTGTTGAGGCTTCTTGTAATTTTTTTCCTGTAATTCTGTTAATTTTATTCCTTGACCTTAGAAAATGGATAGCTCAAGGTAATTTGGCTGGATATTAAATAATGAAGTGTAGTCTCTGACCTACTACAGTTTGGTTTAAATTAAGCTTTGCTATTTTAACAGCTTTGAATTTCCTTGAGCTTGATTAGGTTTTGGTGAATGCTTTGTTTTCCTCAGATTCCTTAAGCTCTGCCCTCGGACCAACATGTACCGGACTTCTGCAAAACTTGATTGGCCGATTTGGCCGCCTGTCTCAATTGACAGGTCAGAACTCCGCCTCTTTGACCTCGTTCCTAAGACGCTCACGTGATGTCAGAGGCCTTGTTGTCCTTGACAACGCACATCTGTTCCTGGACATATATTCTGAGCAAGTACACACATACACACGTGCACACACACGCGTGCGCACACACACACACATACACCCACACACAATCCAAAGGGCATAGTACATGCACTCATATCATGCTGACATTACACTCACACCTAACATCTCGCAATTAGCTCATACCTAGTTATACTATATATAGCACGCATATAATAAAGTGTCTATTTTGTATCCAATGATTTTTGCACCATCCACCAAGTTTGTTCTGTAACTATATATCTTAATATTTGCCTCTATGTTTATAGGTACTGTGTTGCAGTTGGTAACCTGCTGGTCATGGGAGGCTTTCAGGCACTCGTCAAACCTTGCCAGTGAGTCATCTTGCTGTACATGTTTGTGTGTGTGTGTGATTCCACTATTTAAATAATTTATAATTGCATCAAGACCCCACCACTATGACAAACTGATCTACAATGTGCCATTTCACATCAGACCAGGACTTCTTCACATTCACCTTGATTTAGTTATGCCAAAAGTCTGAAAACTGTTAAGGTTTCCCCTTAAGACCTTTTCGGGGTCTGTGGATTATTAGCACTGGCATTTATCTGACTTTTACAGTGCTACATACAGAGAACAGTGGTATGTCTGCCTCATAGTTCAGGGCTGGGGCAGAGAGTGCAGTAATAGACGTTCTAAACAAAAATCATTTGAGGGTTTTAAATAGATGTAAGTAGAACTCGCTCTCAGCCGCTCTCCGTGCAATTACTCAGTATGCTCAGTATGAGTCCTCAGAATTAGCTGGATTTCTGTATTGATTAATAATTGATTACTAATAAAATGGCCTGCTCGTTATCCAAGGTACGAGTATAGACAAGCACTATCTGACAGAGCTGCCTTTTATTGAGCTCACTGAGCAATATCCACAGTGCAGGCTAGAAAAAGTAAGAGAACCCTTAAATATAATAATCTGTAGATCACCTTTAGCAGCATCTCCTCAAAAACGTTTACTGTAACTCCCAATAAGATTTGCATCATTTTGAGAGAATTTTGGACCATTCCTCCCTGCAAATGTGTGTCAGTATTTCTGGGATGCCTTGTACTCACATCTGTTCCTCAGGTCGTTTCACAGCAAGTCAGGGCACGGCCATTACAAAACATTGCAAAAATTTTTCAGCTTATCTTTAGTTGATTTACTTGTGTGCTTTGGGTCATTGTCTTGTTACATCACCCAATGTCGTATCAGCTTGAGGTCATGGACTGCTCCCCTTACATTCTACTATAAATTGTTTTGATGCACCTTTGCACTCAAAGTTTACACAATGATCACAAACTGTCCAGACCCAGAGACAGCAAAGCACACCATGATGCTCCCTCCACCATGCTTCACAGTTTTGATAAAGTTTTGGTGTTGGTGTGCAGCGTTCAATCTCTCACCCATCCATAGAACAGGCTGTCCAGAGCCATTGTGGAACATTTAGGAGGACTCATACTAGAGACAGGAGAATATTTTCCTCATACTCGATGAACATCATTCTTATTTAGTGTTTATCTGCAAGTGAACACATGAACAAAGGATTTTAGAGTTTGGAGAAACCTATTAACATTGGGTTTCTCACCTCTGTTAGGATTGTACGTTGTGCTCGTAGAGTGATGTTAACAAGGCACCCATTCCTACACTGTGTAGTAATGTTCCTGAATTTTCCCCATCTGTGGGCAGTTTGTGGATTGATGGGTATCCAAGCATTTAATGGGATTTTTTCCAGCTTCTGAGGTCTTCGGAAAGTATTTTGCATCCAGGTTCACACTAACCTTTCTTCGGAAGAACACATTTGTCAGTAAGAGGTTTTGTGTGCTGCCTTTATTTAATGAGCAAAAATCCTGTAAAACTTGTACTTCCAGTCTCATTTCCTTGCCTGAAACATCTTTTGCCAAATAGCTAATTAACACAGAGCTTCACAAATTTTTTTATTACCTACTCTGTAGATGGTTCTCAGTGCACTTACTAAAAGACACAACCACTACATATATGACCTCTATATAGGCTTGTAGATAGATAGATAGATACTTTATTGATCCCAGAGGGAAATTCAAGAATGTATGTAAAATGACAGATCCAAACGTTTGCGTATTTTGGGAGTTTTGAGTTGTCATGTAGAAAATTAGTACACTTGTGCAGGACTTCTCAGAATATTTTATCGTAATGTTTTTCATAACTGGTAAACTAGTTTATACATTTGCCGATGTGTGGGACCTCTGCGTTTATTGTGCTGATATAGTCAAAAGTGAAAATATGTGCCAATTTTATTGCACAGTTTAAAATATTGGGAAAAAGAAAAGTAAAATACAAAGCATTTATTTATTTATTGCAAGTTAATATGACCAGTAAAAATTTAAAATCAGTGCAGAAGTTGTGTTCTCTGTAGAGGACGTGTTAACTTAATCTCCATTAGAGAATCTACAAGACGTGTACAAGGTTTACTTTGACCAGGCTCATCCATAGCATATGACTATGTATAAACATACTTGATGTATCCCTTACATACCTGCCCTTTCTTTTCTTTCCTTTTAGGGATGTGTTTGGGAAGGGAGCTGAGGTTGTTCAGAAGCTTTCTGAGTGTTGTGAAGACGGGGCGATGCTGGCTGACATTTTGATTCATCTTTTTTACCTCCCTATCCGCCATCTCCATGAGTATGGCCACCTGCTGCTCAAGCTAGCAACATGTTATGAGGTGGTGGGTACCCATGCATGGATGCATTGAGTGCAGTCGTGTCTAAATAATTACAACATGAAGAAAAGGTTTACCAGTAATAACAGCGCATTATGACTCTATATTCATTTCTATATTACTGTTTATTTGTGTGTAATTATCTCCCAGAATTCCATGGACTATCAGAAGCTGCAGGATGTCTGCTCTAAGTACGAGTCACTGGCTCTTCATTTAAAGAGAAAGAGGAAGGAGGCAGAGTACACCCTGCACTTCTGGAAGAGCTTCCCAGGAAAGATGACAGTGAGTGATCTAAATGAATGAGGGTGGGGGCCATAAGCAATTTTGACCAATCCATAAATTGTGACTAAATTATTGGTAAATATTGATCTTTTCATTATTTATTACCAACAAATATTTTACAGTAACTTTGAGTTGTTGTAGCTCAGTTTCTATTTAAACCAGAGACAAAGACCTAGGACCCTTTTCATATTGGGTCTGAGTGTGAGGGATTAATCGATTGAGAAGAGGTGCTACAGTGCAGTGAATGTCTCGTTCCAAGTGTGGAAAATGGGTCCTAAGCAGGAGTTAATGACTGGGAAAAGGAGTGACTGCATTTGGGCATACCAAAGACCATAGTGTGAAGGAAGTAGCTGAATCTGCAGGTGTATGGAAGCGTATGGTTATACAGGTGTACCAGCAGTGGCTAAAATCCCAGTCTACAGGAAACTCTCCTCAGAATTGTGCCAGGGAAGGTCGACCAGATCTGGCCCAACAGCACAATTCTTTGATGTAAGAGTGGCTGAACATTGATGTCTCCTACATCCAGAAACTTGTCCAGTCCATGATAAATACAGTCACAGCTGTTATTCATGCTTGTTGGAGGTATTATACGCTGTTGGGTATGTTTCAGTCACATGTGACTAGGTTTTTTGTCCAGTCAGCTTACATATCAACATTCATGCTGTCTTTTAAATCTTATTGTTGCTAATGATGTAATCAGTCCTCAGTGCCAGTTCTGGACTTTCAAATCATGAATCTAATGCAAAATGCTTATCCACATTCTTGCAATAATAGTCACGTATAAAACTTTTAATTATATTTACTGATTTATACTTGCTCCTCTAAAACTAATGCAGGTTTTATTGTCATGAGAGTGAAGAATTGTAAAGCCACGAAAGGGGGTTCTTGGCTTTCAAACGTTAAAACAGTTCTCACAGGACAAATAACCAATAGCTGTTGTGTATAAATGTTTGTCTTTAAGTCTGTACACTTTTCTTTATCTTTTGAGATAATGCATGAGCCTGACACGTGTCTGGTTGCATCATAGTGCTGTGCTATTGACTGGTCACTCTTGTGTCTACCCCTGTCCCAGGACTCCTTGCGCAAGCCGTTGCGCCGATTGGTGTGTGAAAGCAGCAACAAAGCTCTGACCCTGCAGAACGCTGGCCGCTTCTCTGTCAACTGGTTCATCCTCTTTAACGACGCTCTTGTTCATGCACAAGTATGTAATCCCCTCATCTCAATACCCTTCCTTCTCCTCTCTTCTTTCTCGTTTTTTTTTTTCCTCTTGTGTTCTCCCTCTCTGATTCTATCTATGCCTTTCCTCTTATCTTATTTTTGGCCCCATTGGTCTACTGTGCCGTATTGTGTCCCTGAGGGAGTTCTGAGTGTCTGATGCTTATTTCTGTCCTGGTAGGGGATGCTTCCCTGTAAGGGTCTTGTAAGTATAAACGGAGTAAGAACAATAGAGCACACCTCCCTCTCTAGCACAGTTCCCCCTAGTGTCCCGGGCTGGGCTCAGCACTATACTTCTTTAGGGGAAAAGCAAAAAATGCTAAATTTACACTGATCCCAAATGCAGTCAATTAGCCAAGACATGTTTGGCTGTAGAAGCGCTGCAGCTGTGAGGCTAATGTAACGGAATAAAAGCTTGTGTCTAGCAATTAGTCTCATACAAACTGTCTTCCAGAATCAACATGTACTTGCCTCAAGCTGGAGCATGTTGTTAAGTAATCTCAAATCTTTCTGGCACTGACATATTGCTATCTAAAAAATGGACCAAAGTGTGGACAGAATTTAAGCTTAAAAATAACTGCTACTGGTGTTTTTAGCTTTATTACATTTTTGCTGGTGGGGGACTCAGCAGGACCTAGTGATTACCTCGCATAAGTCTCTATATTTTAGATCACGGTAATTTAGTAGAGTCATCGTGCTTGATTTATTCAAACTATTGTGGTCAGTAATAATAAGTTTTGGTTGAACCAATAGGGTTCCATTCCTCACACTCCCAGCAGAAAAACATTCAGTCAGGATATGATATCTATCTGGTATGTAGGTGGACCCTCCCATTGCTCAGGATCTCAGGAGCTGAACGAAAGGGCAGACTGTAGCCTAATATAAAAATGAACTGAAGGTGGAATCAGCCAGTCGTGTTTTACGTTACAATGAGTGAACCTTGTAAAAAAGCTTACTCCAAGCCTTATTGTTGAGTAGTGATACCTAACCAACGTCTTTCTGTCACTTGTTAGAAATGTTGACAAGAGCTCCATGCCAGGGGCTCTGTACTGAAAGAGTCATTGTAAAATGGTTACAGAAAAGGTGAAAAATGTTAATATATCTGTTACAGTCTTCAAATAAAAACGCTTTACAAGCTTTAACTCTCTGTTGATCTAGAATGGACCAAAAATGACCAAGCATAGAACTTACATATTGCTAGAATACCATAGTAATAGCAGAAATGGGTATTCCCCTGGAACTGTGCGTTTTGACAGTCATGGTAGAAACCTAATGCCTATGGATTGCCACTGATTTTAATAGAGGAATGTTTAAAGAAGCAAACTTCAGGCACCAAAGCTGTCTTGGCTGAAGACTACAATTAGAGAAAAGGCAAATTGTGTAAATTTGTTTTTTTGCTGAACTGTTCTACTGTTTGTTTGTGGCTGTGTTTTGGTTTTGTCCCATTCTCTGGCCTGATATGTGAGATCAGTGATATGTCTGGAGATGTTTGAGGCAGGGACTCTGCTGTGCCACCTACAGAGTGGTGTGGTGAACTTAGGTGCTTGATGTAGCTGCTGTGTAAATGTGCTGTAATAATATGTATTTATATTTATATAATTTTTTTGTTATTAAATGAGACCCATTTCTTGCTGTTGAATTGCTTTTTGAAGACAGTGGCACAGAAGTGCCTGAACCAAGCCCTATTCTGTGCCTGTATTTCCCGTCTCCCCCCAGCCTGTACCCTTGTATGCTGCAGTACAGTGTATTAGTCCATTCTGTTATGACTCCTTGGTTTTGTCAGACAAAGTCCCAGTGTCAAAAACCCTTTGACAGGCTCGTACTTGTATCAGTTCTCCCTCTAGTGTGCCAGTTACGTCTGTTCTTGTGTAGTTTTGTGTGGAGTTTGTGTGTGTATGATATGGCAGCATAATATACAGTTTAATTTTTACAGATTGTGATAGTGAAATCTTAATCTCAGAAGTAAGAACATTGATCGCTTGCATGTTGACCGCAGCAATAAAGCACAGAGATGACAAACAGCAACAAAGCACATTTTGTTTTGCTAGACACGTTAACCTTTCATTTCATTAACCAATTTATTGAAATTGACTTTGTTCTCTATAACTCATCAAAACTTTACCTGAGCACTGCATGCACAACAAATGCAGTGTTCGCTAACTGCAGGTATTGAGATTATGACGTGAGAAGATTATATGGGTGTGCAACAAGTATGCAGACTTTTTATGCCGTGTAGTTATACCCAACTACAACGTCTTATTTAGGCAAAAAAACAAAAGCACCGTTCACTGTAGTGCAGAGTACAGATTAAGTGCCTCTTGCATCACAGCTACAAACACTGTAAGACTGTCAGAAACGCAGCCTACGGTACAAAAAATATAAAGTTCAACATGATGTTGAAACATGATGAAAGAGTTTTTAAACTTAATAAACAGTTGATGTTAGTCACTGGAAGATTCTGAGCCTTATCTCTTTCATTAGAAACATTTGTAAGCTATTTTAAAATCTAAAAAATCTAAAAGTCAGTATTTCTCAGCTCATCCTGTCACAGTGTTTCTTACATTAGCAGTATCTCTAGCAGCATTAGTGATCTCCATATCAATTATCTCACTTTGGATATTACTTATTGCTTCCTCTAATGCAAAATAATGTACAGGCTTTAATGTAAGGTGGTAGTTCAGCTTTCGTTAAACAGTATCTTTGTCAGAACATATCCAGAATTAATTTGTGACATATCTTCACATTTACATTCTTCACAAGTCGCAGCTCATTATTTTACATGATAATAATAATAATAATCGACTATCAAAGCTTGCAGACCTGTACTTAAAAACCACAACAGTTTTTGTTTATAGATCACTGTTTATGTTGTTGGAAGTTCAAAGTGCTTTATACACAGTTGACATCAGTTATAGCAAAAATTATACATTTTACTGAGCCAAAGACACAAAAACGATGAATAAATGCAGAGAGACTTTTAATGGTTTCTTAAGTGTCTAATAAAAGCTGGAATTGAGTTCCACAGTTGAGAAGCATAATAACTGAAAGAGTCTCTCCACATTTTTTGTATTTTACTAAAGGTATTTACAGAAGGCCAGCATCTGCAGATCTAGTATCACATCCTGGAGCACGAACAGAGAGACATTCTGTGATGGATTATTCAGAGCTTGCTAGACCAGTAGCAGAACTTCAAAATGTACTCTAAAAGATGCAGTCCTCACATTAATGTGGTTTTAAAAGCTTCTGTAACATGCACTGTGTTCCAGTAGCACATTGCAGAAGGCAGTATTGCCTTGATGAACTATATATTGTGCAGCCTGAGAATGGATGTGTTTGTTTACATGTTAGATATATACACTCATCATCTAAAGAATAGTTGCACCCAGAAGGAAGTATTAAATTTTAATGTCAAGTCAAATTTATTTCTATAGCGCTTTTTACAACAGCAGCTTTACAGGGATTCCAGGGCCAAGCCCCCCAGTGAACAAGCCAAAGGTGACAAGTGGCGAGGAAAAAATCCCTCAAGGAAGAGGAAGAATCCTCAAAAGGAACCAAGACTCGAAGGGGGAAACCATCCTCTTATGGTCGATTCCAGATACCAACAAACACAAAACGGATCAGAGTTTATAATTATAGGCAATAAATAGGAGAAGTGTTGAGTGTATTTGAGGCAGGGGAAGTAATGACTGATTTGTCTGTGACTAAACAGCTGGATCATTTAATTAAATAGCATGACTATCGAATGGCCCGCCGGACGCAGGTCAGCCTCCGCAGCAGACCACTGAGATTGAGCAGTAGCTCAGCTCCGGCAAAGTGAATACACAGACAGCTAGCTCTGACAGAAGGCCTGAGAGCACTATATGGTGTTGGCACTTAACAGGGAAACTAATTACCAAAGCCTTGACTGAACAGGCTGGTTTTAGGCCTAGACTTAAAGATTGGGGCCGAACACTAACTGGAATGTTATTCCAAAGCTGGGGGGCTTTGTATGAAAAGGCTCTGCCCCCTGATGTAACTTTATTAATTTTAGGTACTAATAGTGAGTAACCAGTGAAATGTAGATAAGACTGATATGATCAAATTCAGTGTAAAGCTTATTAAGTACTGCTTATACTTATACTTACACTTATTAAGTAAGCACACTATCACAATAGTCCAACCTAACAAAGGCTTATCCTGTAGAGACAGAGCATTTCTTAATTTAGCAATATTCCGTATATGTAGGACAGCTGTTCTGGTAATATTAGTAATATCGAAGGCCAGATCAGAATCCGGTGTGACTGTGAAGATACCCAGATTAATAGGTGATACAGGCAGTTTGTTTCTAGCAGTTTTGGGACCAAGAAGAAGAACTTCTGTTTTATCTGAGTTCAGCAGGAGGAAGTTACTAGTCATCCAGTCTTTTATATCTTCTACACAATCCTCAGTCTGATTTGGCTGAGATATACAATTGCGTGTCGTCTCTATAACAGTGGAAATGTATGCAATGCTGTTGGGAAGGAAGATGACGCAATATGCCAGACATCATGGCTAGGCCTTTTGGAGGTGTGGTGCCAGCAAACCGTTCATCTTGGTACCGAACACGGTGCCTCCGCAGACTGATTCGTTGGTCGTCTCCACCAAGATAAAAGCAGGACTCGTCACTGAAGATGACCCCACTGAGTCACTCCATGACAGTCTGACAAGACGGCATTCAGTCTTTGCCAAAGTCTGTGTGGATGTAGTCCTGTGTCATGCAGCCGTCTGCCAGTGCAACTATTTTTTTTGATGATGACTGTAATTATAGTGCTTGAGAATAAGTGTGCAAGCATGCCATTGAGGAAAACCAACAGTATATTTTTTGGAATGATTTACACAGTGAACATGTACAATACAGTATTTGGTAAACTAGAGAAGACCTTCAGCAACCAAATGTTGTGAATATAAATGAAGCTCCCTTTGTCACTACTGTCTTTTTCCTCTCTCTCCCTCAGTTCTCCACTCATCATGTCTTCCCTTTGGCCACTCTGTGGGTTGAGCCTATATCTGAGGAGAACGCTGGCCTGTGAGTGTGTCCCTCGGAATGCATTCCTTTGCTAAAGGCTCTGTTATGAATGTGTATTCACTTCATGTGTGTTGTACTGTGCAGGTATGGGATAAAGGTGACCTCACCGGAGGAGACCTTCACACTGCTGGCTTCCTCACCATCAGAAAAGGTAGTGCCTCGTCCACCAGACATGTATCACAGTTGAACTCATTATTAACTTGCTTATCAAAGTCACTTTGTTTTAAGGAGTAAGTATTGGTAAAGCTCGAAATCCTTCTTATTAAAAATTATTTTAAAAAATTATTTGATCTTTATCAATTGATTAGAAATATTTGAGCCATTGGAGGCATTATTTTAAGTGATTTTTCATTTTTAGATGATTTTTCAAAAATAAAATTATATCTATTATTTTAGGCTAAGTGGCTGCGTGCCATCAATCAGACAGTGGAGCAGGCACTGAGTGGAGCGGGGCTAGACACCACTGGTGCGATGATGAGAGCCGACCCACCTATCTCCCGGACTGCCTCTTACACCTTTTACAAGGATAGCAGGCTGAAGGAAGCCACATATGAGGGCCGCTGGGTGGCAGGCAAACCCCATGGCAGGTGGGTGTCTTAGGAAGGGATTGTAAGGGCATGAGGAGAAGGTGAAATTTTTATTCTAATTATTATTATTATTATTCTATTTTTAGGGGTGTCTTGAAATGGCAAGATGGAAGGATGTACACTGGAGAATTTAAGAACGGCCTTGAGGATGGGTTAGTCTCACTAACTCATATTTACACCTTAATCTCACAATCTTATTAGTCATTTTCAACTGAATAGCTATATATATGGATAATACACTATAAAGTTCACTGTAATTTTTCCCCCTCCAGATATGGCGATTATATTGTCCCCAACAAAAACCTTAACAAAAATGATCATTATCAAGGCCATTGGAAGGATGGGAAGATGCATGGCTTTGGGACCTTCAGGTGTGTATATGTGTGTGTATATATGTATAAGTATTCTCACTCCCACATCCCAGTCATTGAATTCAGGTGTTCCACTTCCATGGCCACAGGTGTATAAAACCAAGCATCTAGTCATAAAGACTGCTTCTATAAACATCTGTGATATATTGGTTTGCTCTCAGGAGCTCAGTGAATTCCAGGGTGGTACAGTGATTACGTGATGCCACCTGTGCAACAAGTAGAGTTGTGAATTTTCCTTACTACTAAATATAATACACATATAACACAGTGGAAGTGATTAGGAACGACAGCAACTCCGCCACGAAATGGTAGCCTATGTAAAATGACAGAGCGTGGTCAGCAAAAACTGAGGCGCGTAGTGCACAGAGCTTTCCAACTTTCTGCAGAGTCGGTCACTGCGGACCGCCAAACTTCATGTGGCCTTCAGATTAGCTCTAGAACAGTGCATAGAGAGCTTCATGGAATGGGTTTCCATAGCTGAGCAGCTGCATCCAAGCCTTACATCACCAAGCGCAATAGAAAGCGTAGTGTAAAGCACTGGACTCTAGAGCAGAGGGGACGTATTCTCTGCAGTGACGAATCACACTTCTCCATCTGGCAATCCGATGGATGAGTCTGGGTTTGGCACAGAATCCTGACCTTAACCCGACAGAACGCCTCTGGGATGAATTGAAGCTGTTATAGCTATAAAGTGTGGGTCAGCATCATATTAAACCCTATGGATTAAGAATGGAGTTTTCTCCGTAGAGGAATATAGACATGATAATGAAATTGCATTCAACATCTGGAAAACCTTTTAAGCATGCAAAGGTGTCATCCTGTCTTAGCCGTATTGGTCATCTATCGCAGTCAGAAACATGGGTAAAGCATGTTTTATTTCCCTTGATAATGATCCTGGTATTTTTAAGGACATGTCTTATTTAAAAGGCGCATATCCTATTCTGTCTATATATTTTTTTCTACCCGTGATATATACTTATATATGACATTTTTGTGGTTGTATGTACCAAAACATAACCATATACTGGTCTCTTTTTAGGCTATACAATTGAACAGTGCCTTTAAGACAGATTTATGTACATGATCTCTGCTTTTATTGGTTGCCCTGCATTTAAAGAGGCTAAACATTCCTTGTCAACATAATGGAATGTAACGTAAAAACTCTACTTATCAAACCTCACAAAGATGTATCGCATGCAACAGAGAGATGTTTTCTCGGAATGTAGAAGCAGGCTCGAAGCTAAATACCTAAGCCAGTCAGAACAGCGTTTTTTATTTGCTTGTCATATGAATTTGCTGTAGTAAATTCACTTTTTGACCGAACACTGTATGTGTTTGCAGGTACGCTACGGGTGAAGTGTATGAAGGCTCATTTCAGGATAACATGCGTCATGGCCATGGCATGCTGCGGAGTGGCAAACTGAACTCCACTTCCCCCAGCGTGTTCATTGGGCAGTGGCTGCATGACAAGAAAACTGGCTATGGTGTCTTTGATGACATTACAAGGTAAGAGAAGACCTCAAAGCAGAGATCTCATCATACTGATAACGAACTGAACTGTGATCTTGAGTGAACTTATTTTTATAGTTATAGTCAGCATGAGGCACAGGTTTGCAATTCAGTGACTTTAGAATCGGATAAGCTGTTGAGAGTTTCTGAATAAGTAAACAAGTTTGACAGAGTATTTCAACACTGCCATCAGTGTGTAGCTGAATGTTACATATATAAATAGAAAATGGGACCTACAATAGATCCCTGAGGGACACGTTTGGTTATTTGCAACAATTCTGACAACTTGCCTCCTACATTTACATAATTTGGTCTGTATAATGAATAATCATGAAACAATTTACATAGAGAGCATCACACCCTAGCTGGTTGTTGAACTTTTCATTGTAACAGAGAATGACCAAATGTTTCAAAACTTAAAGGGTGACTAGGACAGAACATTCCAGTCAGTCAGCAACAGCAGATGACATATAAACACATTGTTGCTGGAGTATTTTGAGCTAATATTACTCTTGGGGTGTGTGTGTGTGTGTGTGTGTGTGTGTGTGTGTGTTGTCTCAGAGGGGAGAAGTACATGGGTTTATGGCAGGATGATCAGAGACAGGGGAATGGAGTTATTGTCACTCAGTTTGGTCTGTACTATGAGGGAGCCTTCAGCAACAACAAGATGATGGTGAGATCAAGCTCGATGTTTCAGAAGCACTGTGAAAAGCTTGCAGCAAGTGTCACTTTATTAATTATTCATTCATCTCTCTCTCTATCTCCCTCTCAGGGTACAGGTGTTCTGCTTTCCGAAGATGACACTACATTTGAGGGGGATTTCTCCGATGACTGGACTTTGAGTGGAAAGGTTCCAAACTGCAGACACACACATCACGCACTCCCTGTTAGACACTAAGTTTCTATCTCTGTGACTCATGTACTTTTTCTGCAGGGCACTTTGACCATGCCTAATGATGATTACATTGAGGGTTCCTTCAGTGGAGTGTGGGGGACTGGCCTGAAGATCTCTGGGTCCTACTTCAAACCTAACCTTTATGATTCTGACAAGGAGAAGAGCCGCACACTGTACGTTTGCCTAAGTTGTTGGTGATTTTGTGTTTCTACTGTGTATAAGGTTGTGGGGGTGTGGTTAGGAGATACACTGATATAAAGTGAAAACTGGTGTGGCATGATATGGATTTAACTATAGTGTGGGAAATCCTGTGTAATTTCACAAGACACAAATAACAACTAAACACCCAAGGACGAGAAACCTTAGGATGTTTAAGAAGTGGTCCAACCCAGGAGAGAATGCAAAGAGAAGAAAAGCAAGAAAGGAACCACACTAGTTATAGCTTACCTGAACAGCAGAACATGAAAAACTGCTACTCTAGTCTAAACTACATCAAAAATAAAAGGAATGCCTCTAAGCTAGTGTGTCAATTAAACTATCTATGTGTGGCACTGTAAGCCCATGCACATTATTAACAGTCCTTTTTCCCAGAGGGAAACCAGTTCAAAACAATAGGGCAAGGAGAAGACAATAACAACACCCAGTTATCAAAGGGCTTAACAGTGAAGACGTAGGCAGTAACAGTAGGTCAATTCAATCTATCTGTCCATCTATTTTATATGTACCTGTGTGTGTCTGTGTTTTGTTTATGTGCAGTAAGCTGGGCCGTTTGGCCGTGCCTTCAGAGGAGAAGTGGAAGGCTGTGTTTGGGGAGTGCTGGAGCAGACTCGGCTGTGACTCACCAGGGCAAGGAGATGCCAGCATGGCCTGGGACAACATTGCTATAGCACTAACCATCAACAGGAGACAGCACAGAGACAGGTACATATACATTCATATGTAAACGCTTAGGCACCCTCGTCAAATTAGATGTTTTATAGGTTTTCTAAATGCTATGAAACGAAGACATCTTTTACAGATACATTATTGTTTTTTGCTAAATTTAACATCTAACATGAATCTAACATTTACTTGACCTTGTATACTTATGTTCACAAACATAAGATGCACTCTATGTATACTGTAAGGTGCATCCTGTATATACACCAATGCCGAAGTCTCATAGTGAGTTTGTGTATGTGTTTTAGTCCTGAACTGATGAGTCGTTCCCATAATAAAACCCTGGAGAGTTTGGAGTTTATCCCTCAGCACGTCGGGCCTGTTACCTTGGAGAAATACCACATCATCCGTCGCTACCTCATCAAGGTCAGTCTTAACCTTTGTCTAGAATTAGTTAAATGTAGTTGATCAATACTGTATGCTGTTTGCATTTTAGTAGCTTGTAAATGCAGGGGAAGGGGCTACCGTCAAAGTTGCGTACACCTGCTACAGCACAGTTTGGTGATTTCCCTGTGATTTTCCTCTGGCATGTTGTCAGGTTCTGTGGATGTGTGTTAACAGAGAAAACACCAAACTCTTCTGTATATTGACACTTCAAAACGTCTTCTATAGGCTATTAAGCTTTGATGTTATCCCCAGGCATGTGACACCCCTCTGCACCCTTTGGGCCGATTGGTGGAGACATTAGTAGCCGTGTACCGGATGACCTATGTCGGTGTTGGAGCGAACCGCAGGCTGCTGCAGCAGGCTGTTAATGAGATCAAATCCTACCTCAGCCGCATCTTTCAGATTGTCAGGTGTCTGTCTCTTTGTACACACTTGATTTTATGTAACTGATGTAGGATTACCAGCCTGAGCTGAGCTGTGCATGTGGACCTTTGCTTATATGCTTGTGTGTGTTTTAGGTTTCTCTTTCCTGATCTTCCTGAGGAAGGGGGCTTGCTGGCTGAGGCTCCAAATGAAAAGAAAGAATCTGACTCAAATGGAACGAAAATAGAGTCTCCAAAACCAGGGTGAGGTCTTTGATGTATTGAGTCATTCTCCCAGGAGTCATAATTCAGAATAAATCATTGCATGGTCAGAGATTTACACCTCTGTGTGTGTCTGTGTGTTCCTCTGCAGGCGTGTGGTCAGCAGTTCAGCACTGCTCTTGCCTGTGTTGCTGCCACGTCTCTTCCCCTCTCTCTTCACGTTGTACGCTCTGGAGAAGGAAAAGGAGGAAGATGTTTACTGGGAGTGTGTGTTAAGGCTCAACAAGCAGCCGGACCTTGCTCTCCTCGCCTTTCTCGGAGTGCAACAGTGAGACATACACTCAGGCAAAAAAAAAAAATGCTGTTCTGTGGGGCTGTTTTGTTGTTTACCAATGACTCTGTTTTTTGTAGGAAATTTTGGCCTGTGACCGTGACAGTACATGGAGAAAAGCAACAGGTGAAAATGCTGCCTGCACTGTGTTTTTAATCAGAATCAAGTTTATTGGCCAAGTATGTTGGCACACACAAAGAATTTGGTTTCAGCAGTTCGTGTCTCTACACTACCAATACACATGTAATTAACTCACAGTCCACTGTACAATATACAGTCTACTAGGGAGTGCTGTGCCGATGCAGCCACCTAAGGCGCCATCATGCTGCTAGAGAAGTCTCGAGTTCTGTTCGGACAGCATTAATTATCCGTCAGGAAGTAAGGTAATACCAGTTTACCCCAGGGCATCTGCCCAGGATGCAAAATCTTAGTCTAAATGACAGAGAAGTCAGCGGCTACTCAGTTTACACACTGCCTCACCCCAGAAGAAAGTAGAAAGCACTCCCATTATTCAGTTGACCCTAACCATTTCTCTTGTTGTCCAAAGTGTTGGCAGATTGTCACTGACATTACCTATTAAATCATGTCATATGTCATTTTTATGTGTTAATATTTTGCATTACTTAGAGTTGACTACATCTTGATTTAAGCCACATAGAACACAAGGAAAAGCTTCTGAGAGTGCCTCATTACTTGAGCATGCAGTCCGTTACAATAACTCACATGGTGAATTAAAACAGGAGTAAAATCACAGAGAAACGCTGGTGAAAACTAGTTTATAGTTTTATTCATAACTAGTTTACTAGTTTTTAATCTTAAAAGAAATGCAGTGTTGGGTTTAAGGGTAGCAGTGTGTAATATTTAGAGGAGATTAGTTAACAGAATGGAAGCTAATGTACAGAGCTTTGTTTCAGACGTGACCTGTAACTACAAATCGTTAGTTTAGAACAAGCAGCTCCAGCATCGGCTGGAAAGCAAAGAAGAATCTTAGTTTAAATGTCCTACTGTAGCACATATCTTAACAGCCCTGTACTTAGAACTCCAGGTAGGCTATTCTAATACCTTAAAGGCCAGCTTTCCAGTCCACCTTAAATGGTGCCGCATTTACATTATGGCATTGACATTCAGCTTCTTACTTGCCACCTACTTGTTGGAATTGTTCTGTTCCACCTTAAATGGAGACATCATAAGAAAGGTGGAATGAGAAGGCTGATCAAGAAGCTGGCGACTGTTAATATAATTCTTAAAAAATAGAAAAAAAATAATTTTTAGATAGTCCGAATTGGCTTATCAGCAGGCGGTAGTGGTATTAAGCTGAGTCTGTACTGAGCTCTGAAATACTACACTGTACTAATAAAATGAGCATGCTATGTAGAACTGATTGATGGAGTAGAATAAATTGCTAGAACACCGGTGCTGGATAATGATTTGCTGGATTACTAGAATTATTGAAAAATGGAGGACAGTACCTATTGTTAGCACAAACAACACAAGGAGAGTGAATCCTCTCTGTCAAAAAATCAAAAATGAAAAAAAAAAAAATGAAATCAGGAAAGGACAATAGCAGAAAACCATCGTAAGGAAAGAAGAGGTGTCCTCACAGCTCCCTTACACGACCCAAACCAAAACTGCCCTGCTGTTTTGGAATAAAATGGTTGAATTGGGCATGTAAACTCTACATGGTAACACTCATTCGCTAAAGTTGTAAGGAGTGTTTTAGCCCAGCCTGCCTTTTGAATGACTACAACGCTGTTTCCTTGAGTGCAGTGTTTTATTTCATTATTATGTGCGTGTGTCTGCCTAGGTTCTCTCCAGCACTAAAGATGCCTGTTTTGCCTCAGCTGTAGAGACATTACAGCAAATCAGGTAAGAAATGCTGCGTTATAATGAGCTACAGAGGAAATTACAGCACCACGGGTTGGAAATAATGAGCTGTAGTTTAATGATGATTTCTTTCTTCTTTTTTTTTTAGCACAACATTTACTCCCTCAGACAAGCTGCAGGTCATCCAGCTGACCTTCGAGGAAATAACCCAAGAAGTACTTTCCTTGCTGAAACAGGAGTTCCTTTGGTCCATGGATGATCTATTTCCTGTTTTCCTCTATGTGGTGCTGCGTGCTCGGTATGTAATACACCACTCAGCATATTCAAGCTAAATTGTGCTTGAGTTGCAGGACATGAACCGTTGTGCAACTGAAACTGTTGTGGGCAGCTCCACTTAGTGACACCAGTTCTATGAAACTGCTGTTTTTACTGACAACACATCACATGTTTTTACCAAACCCATGTACAAGAAAATAAATCAAAAATGCTTTATTGGGCAGTTAAAAAGGAGTGATTGGATGCATTGTGTGATAAGTTGATTGCCTGGTGTGTAAAAGTTTGGCCAGTTTTGTTGGATGAGTTCCGAGGAGAATTTCCTGTACTATGGGATTTTTGCCTCTGTGAAATTCAGCCATTTCCATCACACTACAGCCTTTAAATAGGGCAGGAACCTGAAGTTACTACCACCTTAACCACTCAAGGTGGTTAGTTTTTTGTCTGGTGAGCTTATATTCAACATTATCTTGACATTTAATGTTAAGCGGTCATGCTGACAAAATCCTTGTCGCTGCCATTTAGGAGAATACAAAGGCCTGTATTTATTAAAAAAGGCAATTTATAGAAAACCATTCTTAAACCATCCAGCTCCAGTGTAGGATTTCAAAACATTTACCACTTTCTATTAGAACATGGCACTAGAGGTGCTGTGGCCACTGAGCGATTGAAGCGATTCAGGTGTTATTTAGTTCCATTCTTCCCGAAAGCACATTTTAATGTGTGCAGTGGTACAGGGACGTTGTTCCCTCATCAGGTCACGACTGTAGGCAGGCCAGTTCGGTACCCGTGCTCTCTTCTTCCGCAGCCATGCCTGTGTAATGTGTGCAGCATGTGGTTTCGCTTTGTCTTGTTGAGAAATGCATGAACATCCCTGGAAAAGACCTGGTGTTCCTGAAGGCTGCATTTGTTGCTCTAACATCTCAGTGTACTTTACTACATTAATACAACCTCATAGACAAAAAAGATCTGGCATATTGTTTTGTCTGTCCACAATGCACATTTCCACTCCTGTCCATCGCAGGAGTCCAGAGAAGTTGATTCAGCAGCTAAGATTGGGAGTAAGACTGAGCATCTGAGACTAGGGAGCTTCAAGTTCATAAAAATATCATTGGTGCTTGTTTTGTGTCTCATCAGCATAAGGAACTTGGGCTCAGAAGTCAGTCTGATAGAGGACCTTATGGACCCATGTGTGCAGCATGGAGAGCATGGCATCATGTTTACCACACTAAAGGTACTACATGCACACACCCTGTGTATACAGTGGAAGTCTGAGATCATATTTATGATCAGGCCACTATTCAAACATAAGCAGATTTATGACATCTATAAAAGAAAGGTTCTGTATTTCAATCTTATTCCTTCCATCGAAGCACATGTTTAAATGAGCCATGTTCTAAATTTGAATTTTAAAAAGTAAACCTAAATTGTTATGCAGATAATATAACTTATAACAATTGAAAATGACCTTACATCACAAAGGCACGCAAACTAAACACTTTTTTCACCAGTGGTCTGACTTTCACACCCTGCTGTACATACAGTCCTTCCTATTAAGCTAAACAATCTGTTCTACTTGTATTCATGTTACATCTGATTTCTTTCCACTCCTCTTTAAGGCTTGCTATTATCAGATTCAGCACGAGAAGGTCACATAAGGAACAGGACTGAGCTGAACGACAGAAGCCAACTGCTACGCTCAAGCTCACAAGTAGGATGACCTTTGCTCTAACAACAGAGAAGCCTTTAACTGTGACGTGTGAACCTAATGATACAGCTCGATGAAGGAAGAACCTTTCTTCATTGATCGTCTGTGCTCATGCAGCGTGGATCAGGAACGCAACTTTACTTAATCAATTTTAAAACAAATCCCCCTTTTTCCCTCCATCCATTCTCAGCTTGGCTTTCTCTCCTGCTAGCCAAAGCCAGTTTTCTTTTTCATATAGGCTGTGATCCTGCTACCCTGTATTTCTTACTACTTAGGTTCTTTCATGAATGTAAAACATCCATGGTGTCTGAGTCTGTTGGAAGTCCCAGATTGAAGGACCTTTCTTTAGAAGTATTCTGAAACAGAGCGACTGTCAAATTCAACACTGAACTGGTTTCCTATTTTTTTAGAAACCCAGCTCAAAGCCTGTACTTCTACATGTGTCTGTGTGTATCCCACTGCCCAGAAGGACCTAACTGGCCCTGACCTCACTTTCAGAAAGCCCGGTTTGTTGCACATTATTGAAGGTGGATGCTTCACAAATCTCTGAAGGGCAGGTGAAATGTTGCCCAATGAAACAAGTCTACTGAAACAGATCATGGGATCCTACTATCCCAGAGACATGACTGGGTGGGGAGTCCGTATCCCTGCTGCTAAAAGCCAATCAGATGCATGGAGTTTTATCCTGCTCGTTTCGACAGAAAGCTTGTGCGCCTGGATTGTTCTCATTGCAGATGTCAGTGGATTGTGTACTTTTCCTACCGTGAACTGTTTTCTAGGAATATGAAGTAATGTATGTATTTTGCTTATTGAAGATATCTTTACTTGAAAGTACTTCAGACATGTAACAGTATGTGCTGTTAGGAGTTTGGTAGGTGTGCTTATTGAACATTCAGTCATTGTTTGTTTTATAGGAGTGACTTGAACACATGCATTTTATCAGTCTGTATTAATTGTATCGGCTCAGTAGCCGTTCCCTTGATATGCTGAATGACGCTAATATTATACTTTATGGGGAATACACTGATTTTTTTGTGTTTTTTTTTTCCAAAGCAGAGTGTGAACAAAGTCACTTGGATGGACTTGATGTAAAACAGCACTCTGTATAAACAACAACTCTGATTTCTTTTTAGCAGTGGTGACAGGAAGCAGGGTTGGGGTGTCTACAGTGCAATGATAGCTAGTTTTATAGTGTTGATAATGATGATAAAGGTTATCTTTGGATACTGTTTTGCTTTACAGTGGCCCACATTTTAGGCCAAAACCTTCTCAGTCTCAAGCCGTCTTGGCATAATCATAATGACTTCAGGATGTCTGGTTCCTATCACCACCACTGTGAATCATTCTGTGTTTCTTTAGAATGGAGCTTTTCACTCCAAACCATCCTGAATTACATCGATACCATGGAATTACTGATGGAGTATGAAACATTGGTTTAATTTAAAGCAGATCTCATGTTAGAAGATTTTAAAATGTGTCCTTTGTTATCATGATGCTGCAGGAGCAAAGCGATGAAGGTGGGGTTGTGAATCAGTGGGTTTGGTTCTAAGGGCAGTTATAGACTGAGAACAGTCTGAAAAGTGTGTTTGGGGGGTTGGGTGAACATTTGCTTGTGTGACACACTCATTAGTGTTTGTTCAGTCACTGCATTCAGCAATACAGTATTTCACGCCCAGTGTCCTGACATCGTGATTAGTGTTGTAGTCAAGACCACAGTCCAGTCCGAGTCCAGACAGAGACCAGGAGTGTCCGAGACGGAGACAGGACAGAGACCAGACTAATTTTATGATTTTTTTTAAAAGAATAAAACAATTTTAAATGACATTTGTTTTTAATTTGCATTAATTGTACATTATAAACGCTGAAACATAATATCCCATTACATAACATATTTGGCACAATATAACACTTGAAAATATATGACCTAAACAGTATTATTATTATTATTATTATTATATTACAGTCTTAGTCAAACCTTGCATGGTAACTGGAAGCAGTGGTGAGGGCTCTGAACTTCATGTGTGGGAGAAATGGGCTAATGGGCTAGTTTTAGAGCTCAGTAAGGATACACAGTGAAAAGAAGCTTATTTAGCTGCTCACCTTAAATCAGCCTGTGTTCCAGTGATTTTCGTGATTTCGTTTTTAAACAGAAAGTAAGACTTTACCTGCAGTATGGACTTTATAGACCCTTATCATTAGAAACCGCTGCTAACAGTAACCATGTTTTCAAACACGGTAGCGACCGTTACCTGCCGACACCAGCTGTCTAACATGGAGCAGTTTCTGTGATGGATTCACAGCGACTTCTGTAATATTCCAAACATCATTTAATATAGAAAGCCTCGATACAGTTCGTTTAAGCTCTCTTATAGATAACGCTAGGCTAGCGGTTGCTAGTTAGCTACCCTAGCATTATCAGTTTGGGAACACAGCTACAAATGATTAGCCGACATTAGCTAGCTGTATTAGCAATTTGCTCCTCAGCGGCGTTCTGTTTAGGTTCGTTACACATTTTGAAGCGGTTCTTCAGGTTCTCCAGAGTCCTAGACCTGGCTTTTTTTCCTCCATACATACTTCTAGTTGTTGAGTTTATGTAATTATACAACTAGAGCCTATCTTTTCTTAGTTCTAACAAACTTTTACCTCATAGTAACATGGGCTACCCATTCAGCGGTTAGATTAGCTAACTAGCTTACATGGTACGTCCGCCCAAGCTCAGTGTCCATTAAGGATCCGGCCTGGGCTTCGGGCGGCGCACTCCGGTCTTACGTGCGACTAATTAACAGTGTTATGGTGAAAGGCTGAAAACACACTGAGTGCTGGACCTGACTTTTTATCTTTTCATTCTTTTATTGAATCTTTTACTGGTTCCACCCTCTAAACCGCCCCGGCAGCCGTGTCCAGAAGCTCGTCTGATCTTTCCGCTGCGCCATGCGGTTCATCGCCCTCTCAGACATGCGGCGGTAGATCTTTCCCTGCTCCTCGAGCTGCTGGAGAGACCTCTTTCTTTCCTCATGCCTGTGTTGTTCATAGCGCAGCCTGATCTGGTGGATCGTCAGCCTGATTCTCAGTACGAACTTTCTCCACCTCAGGACATTATTGCTCTGTAGCGGTCTCCGTTGCTGCCACCTGTTGCTGGCTTCGTTCCAGTACTTCCACAGGTCATCTATGATTTTCTGGTCCTCCTCTTTTTTGTTTTCAATTGCGGTATGGAGTTCCTTGATCTCTTCGAGAAGCTCTCTGTTTACGAGGAGAACGTTCTCCACCAGCTTCTCCAAGTCCACTCGACCTTCGCCACATTCGCTCTGAACGGCCTGCACCTCGTTCTGCACATGGCCGACACTAGTAGTTGGTTCGTTAATGTGACTTTCGTCCATTTTTCAGAAACTGCACTGAACAGAAATCACTGAACACAAACAAACTACTTTCAGTTCTCACAAGAAAACCTGAACACAAAGGTCACCATACGCACAATAGTGGAAAGTGGAGATTCTGCGGTCCTATTTATAGATTTTCAGAGCGGGGGTGATGACGTCATCGTCAAGCACATTATGACATCATGCCGCATGCCCATATATGGAAACAATGACGTAATGGTGAATTGAAAAAAACACTCATGATTCCAGACAGCTCACTAGGGGGTTCTACAATAGACCATTAATTTAACTATTCAAACAGTTTAAAATAAAGTTTTAAAAAATCCATAAGAAAAGTTTTAACACGTACATGTAAGCATAAAGTCTCAGATTTAAACACTGAGAAAACTCAAGTTCATCTGAAGAGATCTGGTGCGGTTCCTCGACCACGCGCTAGGTGGCGACCTATACTAACGGCGATGCAGAGTACACTGACATCCAGCAGCACTTCTGTATCTGATCCACTCACAAAAACACATCTCAGTTTTTCTACATCCGGTAGATAGTAAGACACTAGCGTTGCCGCTACTGACAGTTAGCCAACAAACCATCTAGGGAAAGTGTTGGTGAAGTTGCTTATGTGACAGTGTGATGTTGTTACACTAGATTCATTTAAGGGATTTTATTTTGAAATCAGCAAGGGCTTTTAACTGTTGGAGCAATTCATTGAGAAGAGAAAGGGGGGACTATTAAATGTAAAATTCTTGCTGTAAATTTCTTAGTTTTAATCATTTTATTGTTTCTTTTGACTACTGCAAATAATATTATATTATATAAAAATATTTATTAGAGAAGTCTTATTTACTAAAGCAGGATAAATAAGGGAGGAGTTGTAGCAGCCATTACTTGAGTGGAGTATGAGGTAAGCTGTAGTCCCACCTTTCGTCCTCTTTGGAAAACGCTATGTGAGAGACAGTGTATGCTGGCGCAGCTCCGTAATTGCGTTGCTGAGAGCACGAGAGAGAGAAAAGCCAATTAAGCCTCTTTATTCGCCTTTTGCATACTCTGTGCAGGTGGAGAAAATAAATGCCCCCTCATGTTAAACTGGTGTGCTGATGGCATCACTTCATTGATCATTCAACCCTACACAAGGCAGAAGTAAACCCGTTACACTCACATTAATGCTAGGTAAAATAGGGTGACACCAAAGTCCTTATAGGACAGTCTGTTTATTCTGCGGCCATTTTGGCGATGTTGCTGGGCATTTATTGCCAGCCATACAAGGCCATACCCTAATCTGTTTAAAACAAATCGAAAATCTGAAGGTCAAGTTTCTGTTCCAGAAGTGTATTTAAAATGACTAATAACACAAAAGAACCTGATTTCTCATCTTGTTCTGGCTACTGTGTTCTCTACAACGATGGAGGTTTTCATGGTAGCTTGATAACCATTCCCTGCTCCTGGCGTACCCTGCATGCTAATAGACTCTGCATGCTAATAGACCTATAAACAGATTCCATGTTGAGCTCTTAAACAGTGACCTTATGCTCGTTTAAAATGTCTCTGCTTAGTTACTTCCCAAACAACATCCCAAACAAGTCAGCTCCCTACATGTTTGTAGTTTTTTGGCTTTATGTAATTATATAACTAGAGCAAACCTAATGGTAACATGAGCTACCCCATCAGCAGTTAAACCAAGCTAAAAGTCTGTTTAGGTTGTGGCCTGGTGTATAACTGAAGCCGGATATCACAGGCCTAAGAAATGGAACTTCAGTCTTTAAAAACATGTTAATAATCAGAACAGTTGTTACAGAACGTTTGTGGGCAGACAACAGATCAATCGGGATATAGGACTCAGGATCAGTACAGAGGACTAAACAGTGTGTCTATCAGTAAGACTTCATGGCTTTTTTTGTTGTTGTTGTTTTTCAACTAAAGAATAGAACAGAGAAAAAGAGCTGACCAATGGCAATAAAAGGAAAAGGCTCTTGTTAAATCAACGAATGACATCGGTGTTCTCACAATAAATGACATTTATTTTTAATTGTAATGCATTATTTGTACATTATAAACGCTGAGACATAACATTCCATTACATAACACACTTGGCACAATTGAACATTTGAAAATATATGAACTAATCAGTATTATTATTATTATTATTATATTACAGTCTTAGTCAAACCTTGCATGGTAATTGGAGCAGTGGTGAGGGCTCTGAACTTCATGTGTGGGAGAAATGGGCTAATGGGCTAGTTTTAGAGCTCAGTAAGGATACACAGTGTAAGTAAAGAGTGGATGAAGCCGATTTAACGGCTCTATTTACATCTTCTGCAGCTGCTCACCTTAAATCAGCCTGTGTTCCAGTGATTTTAGTGATATTTCATTTTTAAACAGAAAGTAAGACTTTACCTGCAGTATGGACTTTATAGACCCTTATCATTAGAAACCGCTGCTAACAGTAACCATGGTTTCAAACACGGTAGCGACCGTTACCCGCCGACACCAGCTGTCTAACATGGAGCAGTTTCTGTGACGGATTCACAGCGACTTCTGTAATATTCCAAACATCATTTTATATAGAAAGCCTCGATACAGTTTGTTTAAGCTCTCTTATAGTTAACGCTAGGCTAGCGGTTGCTAATTAGCTACCCTAGCATTATCAGTTTGGGAACACAGCTACAAATGATTAGCCGACATTAGCTAGCTGGCTAGCTGTTTTAGCGATCTGCCCCTCAGCGGCGTTCTGTTTAGGTTCGTTACACATTTTGAAGCGGTTCTTCAGGTTCTCCAGAGTCCTAGACCTGGCGTTTTTTCTCCATACATACTTCTAGTTGTTGAGCTTTATGTAATTATACAACTAGAGCCTGTCTTCTCTTAGCTCTAACAAACTTTTACCTCATAGTAACATGGGTTACCCATTCAGCAGTTAGATTAGCTAACTAGCTTACATGGTACGTCCGCCCAAGCTCAGTGTCCATTAAGGATCCGGCCTGGGCTTCGGGCGGCGCACTCCGGTCTTACGTTTGACTAATTAACAGTGTTATGGTGAAAGGCTGAAATCACACCGAGTGCTGGACCTGATTTTTTATCTTTTCATTCTTTTATTGAATCTTTTACTGGTTCCACCCTCTAAACCGCCCCGGCAGCCGTGTCCAGAAATTCGTCTGATCTTTCCGCTGCGCCATGCGGTTCATCCCCGTCTCGGACATGCGGCGGTAGATCTTTCCCTGCTCCTCGAGCTGCTGGAGAGACCTCTTTCTTTCCTCATGCCTGTGTTGTTCATAGCGCAGCCTGATCTGGTGGATCGTCAGCCTGATTCTCAGGATGAACTTTCTCCACCTCCGGACATTATTGCTCTGTAGCGGTCTCCGTTGCTGCCACCTGTTTCTGGCTTCGTTCCAGTACTTCCACAGGTCAGGTATAATTTTCTGGTCCTCCTCTTTTTTGTTTTCAATTGCGATATGGAGTTCCTTGAGCTCTTCGAGAAGCTCTCTGTTTACGAGGAGAACGTTCTCCACCAGCTTTCCAAGTCCACTCGACCTTCGCCGCATTCGCTCTGAACGGCCTGCACCTCGTTCTGCACCTGGCCGACACTGGTAGTTGGTTCGTTAATGAGTTCCGTCCATTTTTCAGAAACTGCACTGAACAGAAATCACTGAACACGAACAGACTGCTTTCAGTTCTCACAAGAAAACCTGAACACAAAAGTTCACCATACGCATAATAGTGGGAAAAGTGGACGTCCAACAGCTGTATCTTCTGTATCTGATCCACTCACAAAAACACATCTCAGTTTTCTACATCCGATAGATAGTAAGACACTAGCGTTGCTGCTACTGACAGTTAGCTAACAAACCATCTTGGGAAAGTGTTGGTGAGGTTGCTTAGGGTAACACCGAAGTCCTCATAGGACAGTCTCTTTACTCTGCGGCCATTTTGGCGATGTTGCTGGGCAATTATTGCCAGCCATAGAAGGCCAGACCCTAATCTGTTTGAATGGGGAGAGACCAAACAAATCGAAAATCTGAAGGTCAAGTTTCTGTTCCAGAAGTGTATTTAAAATGACTAATAATACAAAAGAACTTGATTTCTAATCTCGTTCTGGCTACTGTGTTTTCCTACAAACGATAGAGGTTTTCTGCTATAGGACTTAATAGACTCTGCATGCAAATAGACAGAAACAGATTCATGTTGGCACGTAAGCTTGAAACTCTATGTGAGCTTTATGTATGAATAATAGACCCATCTTGACCTACTCTGTGTGTTACAAACAAAAAATTTACTCCGGTACGTGTCGCCGCGGCCACATCCTCCAGGGTCGATCGCCTTTCAATTACTTCCTATGTTTACTTGACCTCCACAGACACACACTCAACACATTAGCTCACGCTCACTTTGTATTTGCCTATCTATAGGAATTACTGCAAGGACTGTCGTCCTGGGCACCTTGATCCGTTGTGTGTTTGTTGGTTTATCCGGAAACACAAATAATAGTACCATAAGAGGATATGGTTTTTCCCATTCGAGCCATCTTTGGTTCCTCTCTTTGAGGATCTGTCTTACTCTTCCTTGAGGGACTCGATTTTTTCCTCGCCACTTGTCACCTTTGGTTGTTCACTGGGGGGCTTGGCCCCTTGG
>JAMWET010006880.1:0-27323 GCA_024036415.1 Prochilodus magdalenae | reverse complement strand
TTTGTTGGGTTTGACATACCGCTACGACAACAAAAAACAGATCCAGCTCAATACAACCAGACCCCGAGCTCAAAGCGATACAAAAGAGGATGAAGGGATACTCACGTTCCATCCCCCCGCACCACAAAATAGAGCCCTCACACAGACGAGCGCAGCCAACAGCCAACTGGAGTAGAGGGGGACTTGACCTTTGACATGACCTTCCTTACGGAAGGAGAATAAAACCTAAAATAAAAGACACTAGTAACCAGAAATCTAGAACATGTTTTTAAGGTGAATTTCTATAAGAACTATGGGAAATATTGCAAGTTATTTCAGATTTTAAATTTTTTTTAATTAAAAAAATTAAAATTTTTACGGCAGTATTCTCAACCACAAGTGAAACATTCAGAATTTGAGAGATTGGGAAATATTTCAAGCCTTTTTTTTTTAATATTTAAAAAGTGTTAGAATTTTAAAAAAAACATTAAAGGAGGGTTAAAAATACTAATTTTGAGATAGTAAGGTCCAATATTACAAAGGACATGTTAGAGTTTGAAACAGTAAGGCATGTAGTAAGAAAAAACAGAATCATAAGACATTGAGTCAACTATCGATAGAATTTTCAAAACTTGCAAAAAAGTCAATATTTTAGGAAAAATAATAAATTAGGAAATTTTAAGAATAAAAAAGAAATTAAAGCTATATAAGTTTATAAAAACTGGAATTTTGAGGCAGTCAGTAAATGCTTCAATAATAGTTTAGAATTTTAAAACATTAGGGCAAAATTTCAAGAACCAATAGGAATTTTGAAGACATAGTAAAAAAAATAATTGTGAAAAAAAAAAGATAGTGTTGTTGACCTTTGCTGAATATTTTAAGGAAAAAAAGATAATTTCAATATTTAATATCAATATTTCAAGAACATTTTAGAGTTTGAGAATCTATAGTAAAAAAAATTAATTTTGAAACATTAGTTCAATTATTCCAAAATACTGCAAAAATTAAGACATTAAGTTTCAGAATTTCAGAATATTTTGAGAAAAAAAAGAATAATTTTGAGATGTTAAGGCAATAATATAAAATACTTAGAATTTTGAGGCATTCTGTAAATACCTCAGAAAAAGTTTAGAATTTTAAAATATTAGGGCACTTTTTCAAGAACAAAATAGAATTTTGAGAAATCAAGTCATAATTGTAAACAACATAGGATTTTGATATTTAGGGAATATTTCACTATTAAAAAAATAATTTCAGGAGAACACTTTATTTACACTCGTCCTGTAAAAGAACGCTGACGTTGTAGCTGTACGTACTGCCTGAAATATCCCAGATCATGATCCCGGATCATGTTCCCGGATCATATACTCGGATCATTTTCCCGGATCATATACTCGGATCATATTCCCGGATCATATTTCTGGATCATATACTCGGATCATATTCCCGGATCATATACCCGGATCATATTCCCGGATCATATTCCCAGATCATATCCCTGGATCATATTCCTGGATCATATTCCGGGATCATATACCCGGATCATATTCCCAGATCATATCCCTGGATCATATTCCTGGATCATATACCCGGATCATATTCCCCGATCATATCCCTGGATCATATTCCCGGAACGTATTCCCAGATCATATACCCGGATCATATACTCGGATCATATTCCCGGATTATATTCCCGGATCATTTTGGAAGTCTGGGCCCATATTCCCAGAGTTTGGATGGGTGAGTGACAGCCGCTGGGTACAGACTGGACACCAGACCCCGTACTGCTGCTGCCCTGAGGCCTGAAGCTGAAACCTCAACCCTCGGATGGCCGTTAGATGCTGGAGGTTCTACGACGTTCCACTGAGGTTCTATCAGTTCCTTATCAGTCCAGCACTTCACCAGAATCAGCCTCTCGCGCTAGCCGCACTGAACCGCCCATCTGACGGGCACAGTGTGTCACTCGTGGCTGTTTGGAGCTGAAGTAGAGATGATGGAGGTGGTGGAGGTCACGGGGTCACTCTTCTCACGCTGCCTGTTCCTCTCAGCACTGCTGATCAGTCTCAGAACCAGACGCCAGAGACCTTAACCACCAATACAGTAAACCCAAGGGTGGACCTTCCCCTGACCAGGGTCTACAGCACATGCACAACATTACCAAAGAGCCAGCTCGCTCAGTGGTCACCCAGAGACCTACGGAGGAGGGGACGCTGCCCCGTGAACACACCACTCGGAGAGTGTAGATACCAGCGAGCCCATAGCACCACCTGTGGTATGCCTAGCAATTACCAATTACCAGTGATTGGCGACTGACGACGTGGGTTCCTTGCGAGGGGCTTCTGAAAGGGTCACGTTCCTCTTTTACTCTGTTTATCGTTTATGTCCCTTCCTGTAAACGCGAGGGACAGGGCTTGAGGTGGAGGTCTCCCGGTTGGGCGGCCCACCTGTTTAAAATGCTGTTACGGTACATCACCACCCTCCAGAATATTCTGGATATCCAGGACTTTCTGCTGAATCCCCAGAACAGCCTTGAATATTGATTATCCACAGAGCCGTGTGCGGTTAGGAAGCCAGCGAGAACAAAACGTGCACGATCAACATTCCTCCCCACGCAAAACCGGAACGCAGCGGTGCTTTCATTACCGAGCCATATTGCGATACTGGCGGCGGACGGAGGAGTTTGTAGATGCAGTTATTTGGTCAAGTCTGCGAGCGCCCTATGGCATGCAATTTAGCATAGCGCTGCGGTTAGGGACCGCTCTATGGAGGTAGAGGGGGCCCTGGGCACGGGTCGAAAACAAAAAACCATAAATTCCCATCAATAACAACAGACAGCGCTGAGGTGCGGGCGGTCCACACAGCCAAACAAATCACGGAGTCCAGCTCTTCAGGTGAGTAGGCTGAAACCGGACCAAACCCTCACACCGTACGGTACAGTGTAAAAAAGTCGAGACACTCGGCTTATTACGGCCCGGATTTGGTGGATGCCTACCATACCTTATTGCCATACCCTACAGCATACCCATGAGTACCACTACGGCGTACCTTGCTGTACCTACACCATACCGGACATACCCAACACCATAACTTTTGCCATACCAGTTGCGTACCTACACCATATCTACACCATACCTTTGCCTACCCTAAACCATTACCCTAACCATACCTTTTGCCGTACACTACACCATACCTTTTTCATACCCTGAAAACCATCACCCTACACCATATCATTGCCGTCCCTACACCATACCCTACACCATGCTGTTTGCAGTACCCTACACCATACCTTTTGGCTAACTCTACACCATAACCTACACCTACATTTTGATACCCACACCATAGCTACACCATACCTTTTGCCATACCCTACCCATTACTCTACACCAACCCTACACCTACCCTACACCATACTCTACACCATACCCTACGCATATCTTTTGCCGTTAACCAAACCACCATACCCTTTTGCCCATACCCTACACCATACCCTACACCATACACTTTTGCCGTACCTATGCCATACCCTACTCCATACGCACGCCTAGCTGTACCCTACAGCTGTACCCACGACAATCCCTTACACCACATCTTTGGCCCATACTACACCAACCCCATGCCATTACCCTTACACCATACCTATGTCTGCTACTCTTCCCATTACCCTGTGTAATAACCTATACTATACATCCAGGTACAATATGCCATCCCTCTCCATACCCTTGCCATACCCTTCCCATGCCTGTGCCATACCCTATGCCATTACCCTACAGTGTAAAACTATGCCATACCCTCCTTTACCCTGTACCATTTCCCTACAGTTGGACCCTATGCCCATACCCGTGCCCCATGCCCTACAACTGTAGCACTGACGCACATCTTCCCAAAATATGACACTACAAGTCCCTTTTCAGTGGAGGCCCACAACAGCTGTGAATTGGTCCTACTGGATATCCCCGTCGTCATTTCACCACCGGAGGTTAGGGATCCCAGGCCTTGTCAACCGGGAGCGTCGCTGGTTAGGGGGGGGGGGGAAGGGGGGGGGGGGGGGGGGTGGGGGGGGGGGGGGGGGGGGGGGAAGGGGGGGGTGACCCCTGAGGTGCCCTTTAGCTGGGTACCTAACCTCCAACTGCTCCCTGGGTGCTGTGGGTAGGGCTATCCCCATGGCTGAGCAGCAGGTGAATAGATAGCTGGGTAAGACCGGATTGGACGTACAGAACTTTTCCTAAGCCTTGGAGTGTTCTAGCGAGCTGACCCAGTACTGTGGTTCCACATTCATCAGCTCCTCACAGCTGCCGGATCCAGGTGTCCTCTCTGGCCGTCAGTGCCGGCTGTTATTGAATCAGCTCCTGCGAAAACCCCGATCGATCAAACCATCAGGCCATGTATCATAACTCCGCTGTTCCCAAACGGCGTTCAGCTTCGGGCACGGGCGCATTTCCTGAGCAAATACAGCATGGACACTTAGCATGTAGGCATATTTAGCATTCAGTCCTACACGGTTTTAGCCCGGCCCATTTATGCCTACACCCTATTAGCTCCACCCCTTCAGGCCTAGAGTAATTTTAGGTCATGTACATCCAGGCTAACCCGCTTAACCCCGCCCATATTAGCCTACAGATCATTCAGCTTACACCAGTTTAGCCCACCCATTTTAGCCTACATCATTCAGCCTACACCAGTTTAGCCCCGCACCATTTGAGTCCTATGCCCAGTTTCGCTCCGACCCCTTCAGCCTAGAATAATTCTAGTCCTCCATATCCAGACTACACCCGCTTAGCCCCGACCATTTAGCCTACATCCTTAAGCCAACACCAGTTTAGAAAGGCCCATTTAACCTATGCCAGTTTAGCTCCACCCCTTCAGCCTAGAGTAATATAGTCCTACATATCCAGACTACGACCCCGCTTAGCCCCCGACCCATTTAGCCTACATCCTTTCAGGCTACAGCAGTTTTTAGCCCCTGCTCATTTAGCCTATGCCAGTTTAAGCCATCCACCCCTTCAGCTGCCAGAGTAATTTTCGTCCTGCACATCCAGGCTATACCAGTTTAGCCCCACCCGTTTAGCCTACATCATTTAGGCTACAGCAGTTTAGCTCCTCCCATTCAGGCTACAGCAGCTTAGCCCCACCCATTTAGCCTACATCCTTCAGGCTACAGCAGTTTAGCTCCACCCATCCAGGCTACAGCAGCTTAGCCCCACCCATTTAGCCTACATCCTTCAGGCTACAGCAGTTTAGCTCCACCCATCCAGGCTACACATACTGATCTATAAAAAAAAAACCCCCACCCATTTAGCCTAAAGCAGTTTAGCCCCACCTTTGTAGGCTACACCAGTTTAGCTCCTCCCATTCAGCATACAGAAAATTAGCCCCAGCCATATACACTTACATCTTAAGGCAGTTAAGCTCCACCCATTCAGGCTACATCAGTTTAGCTCCACCCATTCAGGCTACATCAGTTTAGCTCCACCCATGCAGGATACAGCTAATTAGCCCCAGCCATTCATGCTAACAGCGGTGTAGCATTGCTGCTGAATTAAACCCGTTTGATAAAGTTAGCATGGCTAACGCAGAGCTCAGTCCAAGCCTGCTGAAGCCCACACCCCCAGCGCTGGCCCATTTCCCCTCGATTTCAGCACCGCCCCCGCTCTCCGCACATCTCACCATGACCTTACGTCATCTACAGTGCAGGGGAACTGCGAGCGGCCCTCTGCCTCACTCCCTGCCTCTCCAGAGCCACAACCAGCCGCTAATCAGCTCCTAGCCCTGGGCAAGCTTAGCCCTTCTGCAAGAGCGAAGGCACAGTCTGAGGCGCAGCTGTCGGCCCGGCAGATGTGCTCCAGCAGGAGGTGTAGCAGCA
This sequence comes from Prochilodus magdalenae, assembly GCA_024036415.1. Lineage (NCBI taxonomy): Eukaryota > Metazoa > Chordata > Actinopteri > Characiformes > Prochilodontidae > Prochilodus > Prochilodus magdalenae. Next base: position 21,484 of record JAMWET010006880.1, on the reverse strand, counting down.
GGTAAACACGATGGGGTGTAGGGAGAAGAAGCTGGGGAGGTGGTGTATCAAAGTCAAGGAGGTGGGAGAAATGGAAAGGTCAGCTGAGGTCAAGGTAGGTGTTTCTAATAAAGTGGCCAGTTAGTGGAAGTAGAAGGGTGGTGTTTCTAATAAAGTGGCCAGTTAGTGGAAGTAGAAGGTGGGTGTTTCTGATAAAGTGGCCAGTTAGTGGAAGTAGAAGGTGGGTGTTTCTGATAAAGTGGCCAGTTAGTGGAAGTAGAAGGTGGGTGTTTCTGATAAAGTGGCCAGTTAGTGGAAGTAGAAGGTGGGTGTTTCTGATAAAGTGGCCAGTTAGTGGAAGTAGAAGGTGGGTGTTTCCAATAAAGTGGCCAGTTAGTGGAAGTAGAAGGGTGGTGTTTCTAATAAAGTGGCCAGTTAGTGGAAGTAGAAGGTGGGTGTTTCTGATAAAGTGGCCAGTTAGTGGAAGTAGAAGGTGGGTGTTTCCAATAAAGTGGCCAGTTAGTGGAAGTAGAAGGGTGGTGTTTCTAATAAAGTGGCCAGTTAGTGGAAGTAGAAGGTGGGTGTTTCTAATAAAGTGGCCAGTTAGTGGAAGTAGAAGGGTGGTGTTTCTAATAATGTGGCCAGTTAGTGGAAGTAGAAGGTGGGTGTTTCTAATAAAGTGGCCAGTTAGTGGAAGTAGAAGGGTGGTGTTTCTAATAAAGTGGCCAGTTAGTGGAAGTAGAAGGGTGGTGTTTCTAATAAAGTGGCCAGTGTGTGCAAGCACAAGGCTGGTGTTTCTAATAAAGTGGCCAGGAAGCCAGGAATGATCTTCCCAGCCCGGCGTTCCGTAGCCAGGCTCCACCTGGACTAATATCGGAAGGCTTGTTGGACAGACACGGCTGCGAGAGTGATCCATGCCCAGGGACCGACGCGGGTCAGGAGCACTGTCCGTATCGATCGTCCGGTTGGCAGACTCCCCCATCCCCACTTGCTGTGCGCTGAGAGAGGTTTGCGTGTGCAATCAGCAGTTTCACCCGTGATTGACTGCGAGGGTGACGGAGGGCTGCTGCCGCCGCTTGGCCTCTGCCCCTGCTCTGAAACCTGGGGGACGACACCTCCTACCCCATGGTGGGTATTAGCTGCGCTAATGAGGCTAGCAGCTCCTGGACCTGAGGGGCTGATGATTGGCTGGTCTCTCGGCCTATAGGAGGGTCTCTCCCACACCATGGGTTCTCCACATTGGAAAACCAGCACCATCGGAAAAACCTCCAACCATTATTCCTGGGTAGTTGTGTTTGTTTACTCAGGGTTCCTTAGCGGTGGTTCTCTTAGCTTGTCAAGATACTGAATCAGCATGGTACCTAGAACCCAGTCAAAGCAGTCACTGCCACCAGGGTAATTCCCCTCCCAGCCCCCAGGTTTGATATGAGGAGGGAGTTTGGAGGGCAGGTGGTCTTTGGCCCAGGGCAAGATGTGGTGGATCTGTATTTATCCATAGAGGGGTGTTTGGGTTCCTACCAGATTGGGTCGGGATTCAGTTCTTGGAAGTTCTGATGCTATGCTTGGAGTGGAATACAAGCTGTTCCAGGACCTCTCCGACGGTCACCTCTCGTCCCACCGAGGGGAGCTACACCTGAACGGATGACTGGTGAACTGCATCGGTGCCCTGAGGGACGGGAAGGTCCTGGAGCGTGGAATGGGCATCCTGGAGGAGCCAGGTGAGTCCCTGGGTTTGTTTTGGTGCCAGGGTGGTGTATATGTATGGAGCCGGAACCAGTTTATGGGAACATGCTTTGTTTGGCCTACCTACATTCGAGGCAGTATGGCTGTAGTGGTGCACTGTGGAGTTCCAGGAGTCCATGGGACACCATTGTCTGTGGAGACTCCCAGATGTTACAGGTCCAGTTTCAGACCAGCTCACAGCTGCTTGCTGCTCTTTACTTGGCTCCCTGACTAGCATGTTAACGTGGCAGGTTCCTTCTTACCTACATACTCCGTCTTAGCTAGCCTTGGACCAGCATGGCCTCAAACGAGGTCTCTGGGGTCTCTGAGGTCTCTGGGGTCTCGTCTGAAAGTCAGGCTGAGCCTAGCCCTGACAGCTTCTCCCAACTTGAACATGTGCAAACTCTTCCTGACTAGCATGCTAACAGCCTAGTCCCTCTTTCTGTTCTGGTCCCTGCTACCTCCTGCTGGACCTGAACTGCATAGTGCTGGTCTCCTGGTCTAGGGTGGGTCCCTCACATCAGCAGAGTCAGCTGGTTAGCTTAGCTGAAACATGCACAAGGATTCCTGACTAGCATGCTAACAAGGCCTTCTGTCTGTCTGGTTCCTCCTGGACCAGAACTGGCCTCATAGTGCTGATTACTTTAGGAGGTCTAGTGATGTACGGTGGGTCCCCTAGATGACAGGGGCTATGTCTAGCAGTTGGTAGCTAAGCTAGCTAAGCATATACAAAGATTACTGACTAGCATGCTAACAAAGTGTACTCTGTTCCGTCTTGCTGGTTCCTCTTAACTCCTCCTGGACCAGAACTGGTCTCATAGCACTGATTATGAAGTCTGGTGATGTAAAGAGGGTCCCCTAGATGACAGGGGCTATGACTAGCAGTTGGTAGCTAAGCTAAGCTAGCTAAACATATACAAACAGTCCTGACTATATGTTAGCATGCTAACAAAGCCTCCTGTCTCTCTGGTGCTTCCTAACTGATGCCAGACCTGAACTTGTCTTGTATTGCTGATTACTTTAGGAGGTCTAGTGATGTACGGTGGGTCCCCTAGATGACAGGGGCTATGACTAGCAGTCAGCAGCTAAGCTAAGCTAGCTAAACATGTACAAAGATTACTGACTAGCATGCTAACATGTTTTCCCTTCTGTTTTCCTGGTTCTTCCTGAGCCGGAACTTATAGCGCTGATTACTTTGAGGTCTAGTGATGTATGGTGGGTCCCTTACACAAGAGGGGCTATGACTAACAGTGGGTAGCTAAGCTAAGCTAGCTAAACACATATATACATATTCCTGACTAGCATGCTGGACTTGAACTTGTGGTGATGTACGGTGGATCCCCTAGATGAGAGGGCCTATGACTAGCAGCCTTTATATACAAACAGTCCTGACTAGCATGCTAACGAAGTGTATTCCCTTCGGTCTTTCTGGTTCCTCCTAACTCCTCCTGAGTCAGAACTGGCTTTGAGGTCTAGTGGTGTATGGTGGGTCCCTTACTTAAGAGGGGCCATGATTAGCAGTCAGCTGCTAAGCTAGCTAAACGTGTACAAACAGTCCTGACTAGCATGCTAACAAGGCCTCCTGTCTTTCTGGTTCCTCTTAACGCCTCCTGGACCAGAACTGGCCTCATAGCACTGATTACTTTATGATGTCTGATGATCTATGGTGAGTCCCCTAGATGACGGGGGCTATGACTAGCAGTCAACAGCTAAGCTAAGCTAGCTAAACATATATAAACATTCCTGACTAGCATGCTAACGACGTGTATTCCCTCCAGTCTCTCTGGTTCCTCTTAACTCCTCCTGGACCAGAACTGACCTCATAGTGCTGATAACTTTAAGAGGTCTAGTGATGTATGGTGGGTTCTTTACACAAGAGGGGCCATGGCTAGCAGTTAGCAGCTAAGCTAAACTAGTTAAACATATACAAAGATTCCTGACTAGCATGCTAACGAAGTGTACCTCCTCCTGTCTTTCTGGTGCTATGGGGCTATGACTGGTTGTCAGCTTCTAAGCTAGCTGAACGACGATGACTAGCCCCTCGACTCCAGTGCTCAACTAGTCCCTTAACTCCAACATGTAGAAAGCTTCCTGACTAGCATGCTAACAAGCTGCTCCCTATTAACAGCACCGCACCATGGGCTAAGCAGCGCCAGCTCCCTCGTTACACCACCGCTTGTAATTGACTGGGAGGATATTCAGGCCGGGTTCTACATCGCAGCGCCTCCTCCTCTTCCTCCTCCTCCTCCTCCTCTTCCGTAAGCCAATGTATCAATTAATGCGGTCATTTCGCTCTGTTACCATGGTGTCAGCAGGAGGGAGGGGTCATGGAAGGCTCCCTCCGGAGTCAGCCTGGCTGTTCTCCGTCCTGGTTCCCTCTTTGTGACGGAGGGGTGAGCAGGTGAAGGCTGGCTGTTGTAGGTGGTGGTGAAGGCTGGCTGTTGTACGTGGCGGTGAAGGCAGGATCTGAATTGAGTGCTTTCACCGGGCTCCCGGTTTTTATCCCGACTCCATCGTTGTTTTAGAAAATCAATGGCAGGGAAGTGACTCATGAGGCGGATGAATTAGAGGAGCGCGCGTGCCACGGCGCTACGCGGCGAGCGCCAACGCTGTGAAAACTACCCTCAGGGTTTTAATGCCGGTAATTACTCCACACACAGTGTACATAGCGACGGCGAGCGGCACAACGGGTTTAACAAGCAGCTGCCACAGTCCACCGGTGGGGTGAGGTGGGGGTTGATATGGAGGTTAGGAGCTGATGGAGCAGTGATGCTGGCACCAGTATTGGTGGGGTGGCAGGCGTACAGAGGAATAACTCACTGAACGTTTGATGACATGGAAGATTCCCAGTTTTCTCCCGGTGTAGTCCGTCAGCGCCTGAACACTGGGTCCCGGTGTAGTCCGTCAGTGCCTGAACACTCGGTCCCGGTGTAGTCCGTCAGTGCCTGAACACTCTGTCCCGGTGTAGTCCGTCAGCGCCTGAACACTGGGTCCCGGTGTAGTCCGTCAGTGCCTGAACACTCTGTCCCGGTGTAGTCCGTCAGTGCCTGAACACTCTGTCCCGGTGTAGTCCGTCAGCGCCTGAACACTGGGTCCCGGTGTAGCCCGTCAGTGCCTGAATACTCTGGCCCGGTGTAGCCCGTCAGTGCCTGAACACTCTGTCCCGGTGTAGTCCGTCAGTGCCTGAACACTCTGTCCCGGTGTAGCCCGTCAGTGCCTGAGTACTCTGGCCCGGTGTAGCCCGTCAGTGCCTGAACACTCTGTCCCGGTGTAGCCCGTCAGTGCCTGAACACTCTGTCCCGGTGTAGCCCGTCAGTGCCTGAGTACTCTGGCCCGGTGTAGCCCGTCAGTGCCTGAACACTCGGTCCCGGTGTAGCCCGTCAGTGCCTGAACACTCGGTCCCGGTGTAGCCCGTCAGTGCCTGAGTACTCTGGCCCGGTGTAGTCCGTCAGTGCCTGAACACTCTGTCCCGGTGTAGCCCGTCAGTGCCTGAGTACTCTGGCCCGGTGTAGCCCGTCAGTGCCTGAGTACTCTGTCCCGGTGTAGCCCGTCAGTGCCTGAACACTCTGTCCCGCTGTAGTCCGTCAGTGCCTGAGTACTCTGTCCCGGTGTAGCCTGTCAGTGCCTGAACACTCGGTCCCGGTGTAGGACCAGAGCAGAATGGGTTCCTGGTTCCTTTTGAGCGTTCTACCTCTTATTCTGAGGGACTTTTCCTAGGCTCGCTCCATGAGGGATTTGGACCCGGGTTCTCCGTGAAGCTGCTATGTGGAACCTCTGTTGTAAAAGGCTCATACAAATGACCCTTGACCTCTGACGCTCCACAATATCAAGTACTATGTTGTCTTGGTGCTCAATGCTAAATGCTAATTGAGTTCCATCAGCTAACAGATGCTTGTGTTAGCTTGTATGGCTAGCATGCTACTTGGCGTGGGGGAGAACCATTCCTCAAGGCCCCCTCAGTGTGATTCCTGGTCCCAGGCATGGATGGCACCTCCTAAACATGGGCAGATCTTAAGGCTTTGGTGGGCGAACGACGGTTGGCGTGAAGACGGCCGAGATTATGGAGCGGCTGTGCTCCGACAAATTAAGGCTTTTTCAGGAACGCTGAAACATCAGAACCTCCAGGAGCAGCTCGTGCTGAGCTACTGCCCAGCCAGTCGGGTTAATCTCCCTGCCCTTCCTACAGTGGACAGCCTCCTGCACCCTGCCCGGAGCAAATCGGATCACGTTTGCCCTGGAAAGCTGAGAGGAGGAAATTTGAGCTGGGTGTGAGACGGATCTGGAAGTTTCAGTTCCGGAAACGAGCCGGAGAAGCTGCTCTCGGGTTCCCACACCGGATAACCAAGCACACTCTTCCTTCATCCCTCCATCCATACACCAACACTGTTCCTTCATCCCTCCATCCATACACCAACACTGTTCCTTCATCCCTTCATTCCTCTATCCGTCACCAACACTGTTCCTTCATCCCTTCATTCCTCTATCCATACACCAACACTGTTCCTTCACCCCTTCATTCCTCTATCCATCACCAACACTGTTCCTTCACCCCTTCATTCCTCTATCCATCACCAACACTGTTCCTTCACCCCTTCATTAATCATCACATAAACTGTTCCTTAACCCCTTCATTCCTCTATCCATCACCAACACTGTTCCTTCACCCCTTCATTACTCTATCCATCACCAACACTGTTCCTTCACCCCTTCATTCCTCTATCCATCACCAACACTGTTCCTTCACCCCTTCATTCCTCTATCCATCACCAACACTGTTCCTTCACCCCTTCATTACTCTATCCATACACCAACACTGTTCCCTCATCCCTTCATTCCTCTATCCATCACCAACACTGTTCCTTCATCCCTTCATTCCTTTAACCATCACCAACACTGTTCCTTCACCCCTTCATTCCTCTATCCGTCACCAACACTGTTCCTTCATCCCTTCATTCCTCTATCCGTCACCAACACTGTTCCTTCATCCCTTCATTCCTCTATCCATACACCAACACTGTTCCCTCATCACTTCATTCCTTTACCCATCACCAACACTGTTCCTTCATTCCTTTATTCCTTTATCAAACACTGTTCCTTCATCCCTTCATTCCTCTATCCGTCACCAACACTGTTCCTTCATCCCTTCATTCCTCTATCCATCACCAACACTGTTCCTTCATCCCTTCATTCCTTTACCCATCACCAACACTGTTCCTTCACCCCTTCATTCCTCTATCCGTCACCAACACTGTTCCTTCATCCCTTCATTCCTCTATCCATACACCAACACTGTTCCCTCATCACTTCATTCCTTTACCCATCACCAACACTGTTCCTTCATTCCTTTATTCCTTTATCAAACACTGTTCCTTCATCCCTTCATTCCTCTATCCATACACCAACACTGTTCCTTCATCCCTTCATTCCTTAATCCATCACCAACACTGTTCCTTCATCCCTTCATTCCTTAATCCATCACCAACACTGTTCCTTCATCCCTTCATTCCTTTACCCCTCACCAACACTGTTCCTTCATCCCCCCGAGCGCTTGTTCGTTAGAGCAGGCGAAAACCAGAGTGTGCACCAGACGAGCAGATCGAGACCCCCTGAACAGGTCACTTCAAAGACCACCACAGCGCGTTTGAAGTAGGAATGCAATACGGACTGAAAACAGAGCGAGCGGTGGTCTGCAGGACCTCTGTAGTCGGTGGAGGAGACGTGTTTATCTCTCTTCAGAAGCCTGAACTTCTGGAACAGATCGTTTGGATATGAGGCTTGTTTGGAAAGCCAGCAATACGGGGGTCCTGGAGGGTCCTGGTGGGGGTCCTGGACCCTCCTGAATGTTCAGAGCCAGTGGTCAGCGGGGGTGGGTTCCCTGTCCTTCCAGGGGAAGGTCACTGTTCAGCTTCTTGACCCTCAGTCAGCGAGCTTCTGTCTTTGGTATCCTTAACAGACTACAGCTGTAGTGCTGGTCTGCCTCAAGGTGGCGCTGTAGTGCTCACCACTGTACCGGTCAAACAGTAACAGGGAAAGGGGGAGGGGCTACAAGCTGTTCTCCATGCATCGTATGGTGAAACAGCCAATAAGGAGAAGATCTGAAGACCAATGACTCCGGCTTCTCGCTTGGAGTTTTCCATTCCACCTTAAATGTCACTACACAGTTTAAGGTGGAATGGGAAAACCTGAACCCGAAGGCCTCAGTTATGTGACGTAAATGTGATGTAACAGCTGCAGCATTTAAGGTGGAACGGACAGTTTCAAACCAAGAAGCTGAGGCCTCCTCGGTACATCTTCCCATTCCTCCTTAAATAAATCAGAGGCACCTCCAGCACAGCAGCCCTGAAGCCACAGCAGCGGCGCTCAGACGGCGAACGTGTAAATGAGTTTTTATTCTTTCCTTCTTTTCTAAATCACCTCTTTCAGCCGAGCGCTGGTGCCTGATCTGTCGTCCTTCTCTCTCTTTTAAGGAGGACTCGTGATTCATTGAATCGATGACATGAGAGCCCGCTATTGATTTGTCTCACCTCCCGCCGTAATAAAGGAGAGGAACACTCAAGGAAATTTGGAGGATGGCACAAAAGCACTTTGGGCTCAAATGGATGGAATTATCTCTCACATCAGACTCGGAGGAAGAGAGAGAGCGAGGGAGGAAGAGAGAGGGAGAGGGAGGAAGAGAGAGGGAGAGGGAGGAAGAGAGAGGGAGAGGGAGGGAGAGAGAGGCACCCAAAAACAAGGCACTTTTTGAGAAATGGCTCTGTCTACACCATCATCAAATCATCTGTCATTTGATCTACTTTCCCACTAAATCTCTCCCTCCTCTCTCTCTCTCTCTCTCTCTCTCTCACTCTCTCTCTCTCCCTCTCTCTCTCTCTCTCTCCGTGTGTTGCCGGGTGTTTACAGCAGGCCAGCCGTGTCCGGAGGTGAAGGTGAAGGGCCTCTCCTCGTCGCTGCACTCCTCCCTGCCTCGGAGCGGTGGAATAGCTTCACTCCTCCCTCCCTGCCTCGGAGCGGTGGAATAGCTGCACTCCTCCCTGCCTCGGAGCGGTGGAATAGCTGCACTCCTCCCTGCCTCGGAGCGGTGGAATAGCTGCACTCCTCCCTGCCTCGGAGCGGTGGAATAGCTGCACTCCATTAATGAAATATTTCTTGTAGCTGAATTTTTAATCATTACCAATTAGCTGGGGAAGGAACGCCTTCGGCACCATCCATTTCACATGAGGAGCGGAGAGCGGCGGGAACGGGAGGAACAAAAACGGGGGAGGGAGAAAAGCAGGTGCCGCCTGATCCGAGCGCTGATCACGGGGCGGGGGGCGTATCGGCCTTCCGATCCTGATAACTGGGGAGCTGGAGTCGCTGGCTCATCAACCGTCCACACGGCCCGGTGACAGTCAGGCCGTGTACAATCCCACACTGCACACATACCACCACCACCGCCACCACCACCACCACCAAGCCTTACACCCTGTGGGTCTGCCTCTGATGGTACCTGCCGGCGGTTCGACCCCTGCCTGCTGTGACGAGTTTTAGACCACCCCAAGCGACGCCACTTAGCACCCGTGTTCTCCCACCACAGGGAGCCGGAGCTGTGGAGAGCCTTGGCGGGTGAGTGGCGCTGAGACTTACCAGTTTAGTGACTCGTTTCAGTCCGAGGAGAGCCGCCTCTGCCTCCAAATCATTTTTGGGCTCCACAGTGCATGCCTTCACCTCTCCACCCGATGTTAGAGAGAGCATTGGCCTGTCGCCACCTGCCCTCAAGGCTCTACCCACTGCTATAGGTGCCACTGGCTCATTGATGCCTGCCCTCAAGGCTCCACCCAATCCTTAAAAGGGTGTTGGCTGTGAAGAGCCGTGGCCTTTCAATGCCTGCCTTCAAGGCTCCACCCAGTCCTTCAGAGTGCACTAGCCTGTTGATGCCTGCCTTCAAGGCTCCACCCAATGCTTCAGAGTGCACTAGCCTGTTGATGCCTGCCTTCAAGGCTCCACCCAATGCTACAGAGTGCACTAGCCTGTTGATGCCTGCCATCAAGGCTCCACCCAGTCCTAAAAAGAACCATGCCCCATTCATGCCTGCTACAGTAAGCACAGGACTATCAATATATGTCCTCAAGGCTCCACCCAATGCTACAGATGGCACTGGCGTGTTGATGCCTGCCTTCATGGCTCCACCCAGTCCTTCAGAGTGCACTAGCCTGTTGATGCCTGCCTTCAAGGCTCCACCCAGTCCTTCAGAGAGCCCTGGCCTGTTGATGCCTGCCTTCAAGGCTCCACCCAATGCTTCAGAGTGCACTAGCCTGTTAATGCCTGACTTCAAGGCTCCACCCAATGCTTCAGAGAGCCCTGGCTTGTTGATGCCTGCCTTCAAGGCTCCACCCAATGCTTCAGAGTGCACTAGCCTGTTGATGCCTGCCATCAAGGCTCCACCCAGTCCTAAAAAGAACCATGCCCCGTTGATGCCTGCTACAGTAAGCACAGGACTATCAATATATGCCCTCAAGGCTCCACCCAATGCTACAGAGGGCATTGGCGTGTTGATAGCCTGACTTCAAGGCTCCACCCAGTCCTTTAGAATGCACTAGCCTGTTGATGCCTGCTATCATGGCTCCACCCAATGCTACAGAGAGCCCTGGCCTGTTGATGCCTGCCTTCAAGCCTCCACCCAATCCTAAAAAGAACCATGGCCTGTTGAATCCTACTACAGTAAGCACATGAGTGTCTATATCTGCCCTCAAGGCTCTGGCCAATGCTACAGAGGGCACTGGTCCTTGGGTCCCTGCCATCAAGGCTCCACCCAGTCCTAAAACAGAACTGGCATGTTGATGTCTGCCTTGAAGGCTCTATCAAGGCCATCTAAAGCAGGGGCCTGTTGGAGTTCGGCCTGAAGGCGAGTCCTTTAGATGAATTTGTGTTCTTAAAGAAAGGATGGATGGATGGATGGATGGATGGATGGATGGATGAATGGATGGATGGATGTTTTTTTGTTTTTTATACACATACATTGTAGGATGGTTTGTCCCTAGGGAAGAAGACCCAGACTTGGGACGCAGATAAGCAGACAGTAAACACTGGCCTCCTTCAGGGTCTAAAGAATCTAATTTCTTCCGTGTGGTGGTGGTGGTGGTGGTGGTGGTGGTGGTGGTGGTGGTGGTGGTCTCGCCCGCTGTGGAGATATTCTTCATAAAGAAGACAAGCCAATATGCAGTGAAGACCAGAATGCGTGTCCTCGCAGGCCGAATAAGAGCCTGGCAGGCGTCCAGCGGATCTTTATTGTGTACTCAGCATTACAACGATAATGAAAGGAGCAGGGGGGTGGTGGGGGGGCAGCGAGGGTTTATGGGTAGATGCCATCGCTCCGTTCATTGCTGGGTGACCGCACACGATAAAAATTTCCAAACAGGAGCGGCAGGCATGCGGCGTTTTCTCATTTATTTGGCACATATTGGGTAATTCAATACATTAAGGATGAAATACGGCAGGCGGAGAGGCAGGGCGAGGCAGGGCAGGAGAGAGAGTGCTTTGAGGCTGATTAATGGAAAAGCACTTTCCGGTTCTGGATAGTGGAGGACTTTTGTTTTCCAGGTGAATCCAAACAGAGTCGCGACTCGAAAGCTACGTGTCTTAATTGAAGCACGTCGAGGCACGTACCTCGGAGGCGGGAGCGTAGCCAGGCACCGGCACGTAGAGTAACCAGGGGAAAGAACGATGCTGGGTGCTGGATGGTGGCCGGATGGTGGCCGGATGGTGACCGGATGGTGACTGGATGGTGACCGGATGGTGACCGGATGGTGACCGGATGGTGGCCGCATGGTGGCCGGATAGTGACCGGATGATGACCGGATGGTGACCAGATGGTGGCCGCATGGTGGCCGCATGGTGGCCGGATGGTGGCCGGATGGTGGCCGGATGGTGACCGGATGGTGACCGGATGGTGGCCGCATGGTGGCCGGATAGTGACCGGATGGTGACCGGATGGTGACCGGATGGTGACCGGATGGTGGCCGCATGGTGGCCGGATGGTGACCGGATGGTGGCCGCATGGTGACCGGATGGTGGCCGCATGGTGACCGGATGGTGGCCGCATGGTGGCCGGATGGTGACCGGATAGTGACCGGATGGTGACCGGATGGTGGCCGGATGGTGACCGGATGGTGGCCGGATAGTGACCGGATGGTGACCGGATGGTGACCGGATGGTGGCCGCATGGTGGCCGGATGGTGACCGGATGGTGGCCGGATGGTGGCCGGATGGTGACCGGATGGTGGCCGGATGGTGACCGGATGGTGGCCGGATGGTGGCCGGATGGTGACCGGATGGTGACCGGATGGTGGCCGGATGGTGACCGGATGGTGACCGGATGGTGACCGGATGGTGGCCGGATGGTGACCGGATGGTGGCCGGATGGTGGCCAGATGGTGACCTTGTTCTGAAGTTCGGTATTGAACGGACCGGTGTCAGAACCGTTCATGGTGTGGTAGGAGCCAGACGTCCGCCTCAAAAGGCTCCCATACAGGAGTGGGTGGTCGTCGGGGAGGCGGTTAGGAATACCTGCCTCATGGATGAGACGTTGAGTGACGCTCACAAGACACATACGTTCAGAATGGTGGTTTACCATCCCGGGGGCGTTTACTGTCCCATGGGGTTTACTGTCCCAGGTGGTTGCTAAGCAGTTCCTTTTCTGTCCCAGGTGCTCGGCAGCATCTTTACTATTTCAGGTGGATATATCTGTATACAAATGTCTATGTTTGTCTTGTAAACCTGGAGAACCCTGGTTCTGTTCACCACCACTGGAAAGAACATCTAGATAGATGTATATACGTTTCTCCACAGTGGATCGTTAAGTTCACCCTTGTGTTGTGAGAGTCTTTTTTTTTTTTTAAGTCTTGGTTCCTCTCAGATGTTCTCCTCATGCTTGTAGGGAGGTTCCCATTTTGAGTCTTGGTTCCTCTCAGATGTTCTCCTCATGCTTGTAGGGAGGTTCCCATTTTGAGTCTTGGTTCCTCTCAGATGTTCCTCCTCATGCGTGTAGAGAGGTTCCTGTTTTGAGTCTTGGTTCCTCTCAGATGTTCCTCCTTATGCGTGTAGGGAGGTTTCCGTTTTGAGTCTTGGTTCCTCTCAGATGTTCCTCCTCATGCTTGTAGGGAGGTTCCTGTTTTGAGTCTTGGTTCCTCTCAGGCGTTCCTTCTCACTGTTGTAGGGTCTTTTCCCCTTTTTGTGTTTTGGTTCCTCTCAGATGTTCCTCCTCATGCTTGTAGAGAGGTTCCTGTTGAGTTTTGGTTCCCTTAAGATGTTCTTCCTCATGCGTGTAGGGAGGTTCCCATTTTGAGTCTTGGTTTCTCTCAGACGTTCCTCTTCATGCTTGTAGGGAGGTTCCCGTTTTGAGTCTTGCTTCCTGTCAGATGTTCCTCCTCATCTCATACTTGTAGGGAGGTTCCTGTTTTGAGTCTTGGTTCCTCTCAGATGTTCCGCCACATATGTGTAGGGAGGTTCCCGTTTTGAGTCTTGGTTCCTCTGAGATGTTCCTACTCATGCTTGTAGGGAGGTTCCTGTTTCGAGTCTTGGTTCCTCCTCATGCTTGTAGGGAGGTTCATGTTTCTAGTCTTGGTTCCTCTCAGGTGTTCCTCCTCATGCTTGTAGGGAGGTTCCTGATTCGAGTCTTGGTTCCTCCTCATGCTTGTAGGGAGGTTCCTGATTCGAGTCTTGGTTCCTCCTCATGCTTGTAGGGAGGTTCCTGTTTCGAGTCTTGGTTCCTCCTCATGCTTGTAGGGAGGTTCATGTTTCTAGTCTTGGTTCCTCTCAGGTGTTCCTCCTCATGCTTGTAGGGAGGTTCCTGATTCGAGTCTTGGTTCCTCCTCATGCTTGTAGGGAGGTTCCTGATTCGAGTCTTGGTTCCTCCTCATGCTTGTAGGGAGGTTCCTGTTTTGAGTCTCGGTTCCTCTCAGATGTTTCTCCTGATGCTTGTAGGGAGGTTCCCGTTTTGAGTCTTGGTTCCTCTCAGATGTTCCTCCTCATGCTTTTAGGGAGGTTCCTGTTTTGAGTCTCGGTTCCTCTCAGATGTTTCTCCTGATGCTTGTAGGGAGGTTCCCGTTTTGAGTCTTGGTTCCTCTCAGATGTTCCTCCTCATGCTTTTAGGGAGTTTCCTGTTTCGAGTCTTGGTTCCTCCTCATGCTTGTAGGGAGGTTCCTGTTTCGAGTCTTGGTTCCTCCTCATGCTTGTACGGAGGTTCCTGTTTCGAGTCTTGGTTCCTCCTCATGCTTGTACGGAGGTTCCCGTTTCGAGTCTTGGTTCCTCCTCATGCTTGTAGGGGGAGGTTCCCGTTTCGAGTGCTTGGTTCCGTCCTACATGCTTGTAGGGAGGTTCCTGTTTCGAGTATTGGTTGCTCCTCATGCTTGTAGGGAGGTTCCTGTTTCGAGTCTTGGATCTAATGCTCTTTGGTGAGTTAAGCTAAGACTCTGGCTCAGGTCCGCTTTAGACAGTGGCCAGGTGAGTGGAACTGTGGCTGAAGCGCAGACGGTACAGCTGAACGAGCGTATTTGAATCGGCTTCTGAGGGTTCCTAGTGACGAGGGCCTGTCACCCTGAAGAGGACAAGTGGATTCCAGGCAATGCAACAGGATGCTTGTGGTTTCGAAAGTCATCCTTCAATCGGTAGAGGAGGATATATCCGAATTGGCTAGGGGACCGGCATCTCAGAAATTTGCATCGGTGCTTTCAGGACAATGTAGCAGTCAAGATTAAGAGCGCACCACAGAGGAGCGTGTGAGAGGCTCTTGGGTAGCACAGGAGGGATTTGGTGGGATGTAGAGCATAGAGGCGTGGGCTTAATTAGAACATCAGGGAGGAAAGAAAAGACGAATGAACGAGAGACTTGCGGAACCACTGGAACCTTTACTCACCTGAACGAACGTCTGAATGACTGATGTAGCTGTTCATCCGTTCATCCATCCTCTAACCGTGTATCCTCCCGGGTCCGGGGGGGGGCTGGAGCCAGCGCTCACTGGGGGAAGGCAGGGACCACCCCGGACACCCGGCGATCTTGGGGGGGGGTCCCGATCACAGGGTGGTGGACACTCGTAGTTACATACACACACCTGCCTCGACTGCGGGGACTATAACTCCAGCAAACGCTGCCTTGACTTTGCGTACGGGATAAACGGGAAGGCACCTTGTAGGAGGAAGCCCCCGGACCTCCTGGACACTGGTGAGAACATGTAAACTCCACCACCACATCCTTTTCCCACCCAATGTGGAACCGGTTTAGCCGGTTCTGGTATATCCTGCACCTGGTGTCACCCTCAACTCAACATAAACAGGTTTCGCGGAACCTGAAACGTCAGGTGTGGAACCCCAAACAATAGTAGGTTCTTCAGCGAAAACGAGAAGAAAGAAAGAAAGAAGAAACGTGATGGGATCCGTTGCGGCGCGCCAGGTGATGGGGCAGGATGGCGCCCATCTAGTGTTCTGCTGGAGAACCTCTGCGTTCTTCGTCTTCTTATCTCCAGTAGTGGTAAACACACATCCGATAATCACGGCCCAAACGCTCACAGGTCCATCTACACACTCTGCATCTGGTCTTGCGTTGGCTTAGGCTGCCACGCTACGACTATGGGTGCAGGGCGCCCCCTGTTGATGCCTGTCATAGCGCCTGTGGCAGGAACCAGATTGGTTAAGAGAGTGTCTGGGAGTTAGCACACACCCTTCGTTTCTGAAGAAGCCTTGAACAGAACCAAGTTCCTAAACCTGGTGTTTGTTCTATGGTCTTTCACTGGAAACGGGGCCAACAGGGCCGAGTGTCGTGACTACATGATTGGTTGGTTCGGGGGACTGGTTGCGAGCCCCACCGATAGAGGGAGATAGTCCGTGTGTGCCCACTAGTTTTTAATCAAGCCGTCAGTGCTGCGCGCGATTTGAGGTTCTGGGAAGAACCTTTAGACCACTCCTGAAATCTATCCCACTGGGTTTCTGGGTGGTCCTTGTAGCCTGGCTTACGCTATGAGCGCTGGGCTAACGGCTAATTGGACTCCCCACAGTTGTCTTTGTGTGGCAGGTGCTCGTTCTCTCTTCTGGTTTGGTGAACGCGGAGACGGGGTACGGTCCACTCCAGGTGCTGCGCTCCTTCGTCTCTTCTCTGGTTTGAGACTTCCCACTTCTGAGTAACCTTCAATCAAATCTCCCGGGAAACCCGATGTTCTGGAATACATCCTGCAGCGTTATAATGATTTTGAGGGTATTTCAGGCGATGGTTACAGGTTGCTATATGTACCACAAGGATGAGCCCTCTCAGCTACAAGCAACGGGTTTCCAGGTGGTTGTTGGACTGCTCATGGCCCAGGTCGGTTTTTTGCTGTCCCCTGGTTACAAGAGTTTCTTTATGGTTCCAGGTGGTAACCAGACTGTCCCCTGTGGCTGGTGGACAGCTACCGTACTGTCCCCTGTGGCTGGTGGACAGTTACCGTACTGTGCCAGGTGGCTGGTGGACAGTTAGCGTTATCAACTGGCCCCAGTGAGACTGCGTTGTTTTTGCCTACCTGACTGCCGCCCTAGTGGCTGTGGAACAAGCGCATAGTCCAGTATGGTTCCCTGATGGTTGTGGACCGCTACCGTACTGTCCCCTGTTGCCTAGGTGGACAGCTACCGTACTGGTGTCCGGGTAGACTGGTGGACAGTGGTTCCGGACCTGTCCCCCAGTGTACCTGGTAAACTTTTCCCTTACTGTGCCAGGTGGCTGGTGGACAGTTGCCTAACTGTGCCAGGTGGCTGGTGGACAGTTACCGTACTGTCCCCTGTGGCTGGTGGATAGTTCCCTTACTGTGCCAGGTGGCTGGTGGACAGTTACCGTACTGTGCCAGGTGGCTGGTAAACATGTTCCCTTACTGTGCCAGGTGGCTGGTGGACAGTTGCCTAACTGTGCCAGGTGGCTGGTGGACAGTTACCGTACTGTCCCTTGTGGCTGATGGACAGTTACCGTACTGTCCCGTGTGGCTGGTGGACAGTTCCCGTACTGTCCCCCGTGGCTGGTGGACAGTTACCGTACTGTCCCCCTGGGGCTGGTGGACAGTATCCTTACTGTGCCAGGTGGCTGGTGAACAGTTCCCTTACTGTGCCAGGTGGCTGGTGGACAGTTACCGTACTGTCCCCTGTGGCTGGTGGACAGTTCCCATTACTGATCCAAACAGGTGGCTGGTGACGTTAAACGTACTGTCCCCCCTGGGGCTGGTGGGCAGTTATCCCTGTACTGTCGCACCGGGGGCCTTGGTGGAACAGTTACCGTACGGCGCAGGTGTCATGGTGGAACAGTTCCCTTACTGTGGCTGATGGACAGTTCCCTTACTGTGCCAGGTGGCTGGTGGACAGTTACCGTACTGGCCCAGGTGGCTGGTAAACAGTTACCGTACTGGCCCAGGTGGCTGGTGAACAGTTACCGTACTGGCCCAGGTGGCTGGTGAACAGTTACCGTACTGTCCCCTGTGGCTGGTGGACAGTTACCGTACTGTGCCAGGTGGCTGGTGAACAGTTACCGTACTGTGCCGGGTGGTTGGTGAACAGTTCCCTTACTGTCCCGGGTGGCTGGTGAACCCGAGGCATCCAGGGGGTCTATAACCATCTGTATTTTGCCCCGTGTGATTGGTGTAGGGCTTGCCACGTCCTCGTTTATTGGTAGACCCTCCCCCCCGCCCCCCATTCTCCGCCTCCTCGGAGTGTAATGTCTTTCTGGGCTGGGTGAAGACTTGAGGAACTCCTCGAGACCTCTCTGAGCCCGTCCTACCCTCGTCCCCATTGCTGCTTCCACCCAGAGGAAGCCTGGCAGTAAAAGGACAGGCCTTATAACTCGCTATAACGTGAGCGCATGTGCAGTCCCTGGCTCGTGTTTTGGGGGAGGGTGGGGGGGTGTGCGTTAAGGAGCGGGGGTATATCTGGGAAGGTATTGTTGTACATGCCCATATATCCTCCGTTTCCCGGCCTATTCCCTGATATGGAAATATCCAATATGGCAGCAACGGCGGGCGGCAGTCCTATAACGTTCATGATCTCATCAGCCGTGCCCAATCTCCACGCTCCGCTACCTCGGTTAGTGAGGCTTTGGCCCTTCGTCCAAACACAGCTCGCCAGATCCATTCCCGAGAACCTGGTAGCATCGGCGTTGGAGGGTCTCAGTGCTGCTGGAATTAAATGGGAGTTTATTTTATTCCGGAGGATGCCGCGGTTTCACAAGCGGTAACGCAGGCGGAAATGATATTGGTTTTTTTATTGTATAACCTCAATCCCAAAAAACGCATCGTGGAGAGCTCTGGCGCCCTGACGGTGTAGACGTTAAATACTACGTCTGTGTGTAAGTGGAGCGGAGTCTTCATATATATGTTACAGCGGCATAACGAAATCAAGGTACTCAGTGTGCTGTGGTAGTGTGCGGTTGTAGAGAGATGTCTCTGAGATAGTCCGAAATGACAATGAAAGAGGGAGAATTCAGTGAGAGGGATAGAGATAGAGAGAGAGAGGAGGAGAGAGAGAGAGAGAGGAGAAGAGAGGGGGGAGAGAGTGAGAGAGGAAGCAATGCAGAGAGAGAGACAGAGAGAGACCGCAGAGCAGAGAGAGAGAGAGAGAGAGAGAGGGAGAGTGGAAGTGAGAGGAGGAACACATGGCGAGAGAGAGAGACAAGAGAGAGAACAGAGAGAGACTTAGACAGGAGAGAGAGAGGAGAGAGAGAGAGAGAGAGAGAGAGAGAGAGAGAAGGCAGGGTAGGGAGGGAGAGAGAGATCACAGAGAGGGTGATAGGGAGGGAGAGACGAGAGCGAGGGGAGAGAGAGATTCAGAAGAGCAGAGAGGGCAGAGGGAGGGAAGAGAGGAGACCAAAGAGGGAGAAGAGGAGGGAAGAGACGACTCAGGGTGAGAGGGAGGGAGAGACAGAGAGAGGGAGAGAGAGACAGAGAGAGAGAGGCAGAGGGAGGGAGAGAGAGACAGAGAGGGTGAGAGGGAGGGAGAGACAGAGAGGGTGAGAGGGAGGGAGAGACAGAGAGGGTGAGAGGGAGGGAGAGACAGAGAGGGAGAGAGGGAGAGAGAGAGAGAGAGAGGCAGAGGGAGGGCAAGAGAGAGAGACGATAGAGAGAGAGAGAGAGAGAGAGGCAGAGGGAGGGAGAGAGACGGAGAAAGAGAGAGAGGGAGGCAGAGGGAGGGTGCGGAGAGGGAGTGAGAGGAGAGACAGACCAGACACGACAGGAGAGAGAGAGAGAGAGTTGGAGCAAGAGACAGAGAGAGCAGCAGAGGAGGAGGAGAGACGGAGAAAGAGAGAGAGGGGGGAGAGGGAGGGAGGGAGGGAGAACAGACAGAACGAAGAGAACAGTGGGAGAGAGAGAAGAGTAGGTCAGAGAGAGAAGAGAGACAGAAGAGAAGAGAGAGGAGAGAGAGAACGGAGGAGAGATCTCGAGATCACAGAAGAGAGAGGAGTAGAGAGATGGAGAGATGAGTGTTAGGAGGTGCTGTAGGGTCGGTGAGGAAAGGTCAGTAATGGACAAGCATGTCTAATCCCTGCGACCAGGGGAGAGGAGAGAGAAGAGAGAGAGAGAAAGAGAGAGAGAAGAGAGAGAGAGACTGAATATCAAGAGAGAGTTGTTAGATCAGAGGAGCTGGTAGGTCGGATGAGGAGGTAGCAGTAATGAGCAGAATGTGAGATAGGAGGGAAGAGGAGAGAGAGAGAGAGAGAGAGAAGGAGAGAGTCAACGCACTCAACAGGAAGACGCGGCGGAGCGTAGAGAGAAGATTGCATAGATGTGTGCGAAGGAGAAGATTGTTAGAGGGGCTGGTAGGGTCGGTGAGGAGGTCATAAGTGGACTGGCTAAGGGTATCTAACCCTGACCAGGGAGAGAGAAGAGAGGGAGAGGAGAGAGAGGAAGAGGCAGAGAAGAGGAGAGGCATGGAGTTCAGAGACTAACAGAGAAAGGAAGAGGATGGAGAGAGAGTGTTAGGAGGGGGCTGTAGTCCGGTGGGGAGGGTCCGTGTAATGATAAGGGACCAACTGACTGAAACAACAAATGTCGTATAAACTACGCCTGAACAGGAACAGGAGAGAGAAGAGAGGGGAGAGAGGGGGAGGGAGACAGAGAGGAAAAAAAAGAGAGAGAGGGAGGGAGGAGAGTGTTGTAGAGGGCTGTAAGTCCGGTGAGGGAGGTGGCAGTAATGGAGAACAACACAGAGCATAGCCTAAAACCACGAACCTCTCAGGGGGGGGGGGGGGGGGGCGGGGGGTGAGGGGGAGGACCACTTGACACACAGCGAAGAGAGAGAGGAGAGAGAGAGGGAAGACGAGGACGGATGAGAGAGAGGAATGAGAAGGGCTGTACCTGGGGTGTGGGAGGGGAGGTCATAATCGGGACCAACGACACGCAACAATCATGTTCCAACAATACACGAATAACACCCATAACAGAATACCGGAAAACCCGCCCCTTGGTACGCCATGATCTAAAGAGAGGGAGAGGAGGAGAGGGAGGAGAGAAGAACGTGGAGAGAGAAATATTAGGAGGGCTTGTGTCGGTGTGTAGGGTCAGATAATAATAGGACACAAGCATGCCTACCCTGACAGAGAGAAGAGAGATGAGAGAGAGGAGAGAGGGACGGAATGGAGAGGAGAGTATTGAAGGAGGAGGGCTTAGTCATCCGGTGGGGGGAGGAGAGTCAGTAAAATGAAGGGAGATGAGAAGGAGGAGAGAGAGGGAGTGGAGGAGAGAGATTTGTTGGTAGAGGGCTGTGAGTCGGTGTAGGAGTCAGTAATGGACAGCACGTCAATGTGCCCTGACCAGAAGAGTCTGCAGACCTCCACCAGTTCGCCCTCCTCCCTCACTTCCCAGCGGCTTCCAGACGGAAGAGGGGAGGACGCTCCTGTCATATATATGACGGGTTACAGGTGCCCCTCAACCTGGCGAGAACAAGGATGCCAGGTGCACTCCTCAGACAGGACGTTACATGCTTGCCTGCAAGAGCGATTAGGCTGGCAGGGTCGGTCTGCCCGCTACGCACACACAGAGTCTCGTGCCTCCCTGACAGGAGCCGGATAGGGACCGCTGCTGGTCCGGACGCCTGAACCTCTTCTGAGGTCTACACGCTCCACAAACACGGCGATTTCCAGGTCCCGCGTAGCATTATTTAAGGAACCGGTCCCCGGGACCCGCTCGCCACAGATCGCCTGGGAAACGTGGCATGGGCACCCGGCGCTGCCCGGGCCTCCGGCGGCCGCGCTCTCAGAGACACCAGCGTTACCGCTACATGCGGAAGACGCCCTCAGGTCCGTAGGGGCGCGTCTATCAGACCCCGCAGGCTCCCGCCCTCCGTAAGCTCGAGCCCCTGATCCCGAGGGAGCGCCTGGAAAGAGCGACGAGAATCAGTCGGATCCAGAAGTACACACACTTAATTCATTCATTTCATTAAAAACCGTGCCAGAATTCCGCCAACAGCGTTCCCGAGCTCCGTCAGGCGCTCCGAACCTTCTTCAATCAGTTCGGATGATTATGTAAATCCACACAACCAGTGCCCTAATGTATTCCCATTATTTCCTTATCGGACAGAGCTGCGTTTTAAAACGAGGGGGGGCTGGGCATATCCAATCTTCTTCCGGACCGGATGTGTTTTGTGAGTGGTAATATCGATATTAAAAATGCTGTGGCTCAGGAGTTGGAATTTGGCCGTGGTGGTGGATTTCAACACCTAGAGCCTAACAATTTGTCCATAAGGACTGGGGATGAATCAAGCTTAGTTCCTAAAGCATGTGTAATAACTATGTAAGTAATGTAGTATGGACT
>JAMWET010006879.1:45000-61163 GCA_024036415.1 Prochilodus magdalenae | reverse complement strand
AGAGTTTTTATCTGTACGGAGGTCACTCCAGCGTCACAAGTCTTTTGGTGACCCAAATGCTGTTTTTCTCCAGGTTACCAATGGCTAGTAGCTGGCATATGGTGCCCCGGATCGCTTCACCGCGCCCGCCTAGACACCGCCTCCAAGAACCGACGATGACGTCCAATAAAGAGGCACGAAAAACTCAATTCACACTTTTCAGGTGATTGACTTTTCTTTCCTCTCCTCAGGACAGAGTCTAACTGGGTCCCCAAGGAAAATGAGAAGACTGAGGGAGACAAAGCGGGGGGACACAGGAGCACTGCGCTAAATAATGAACGACGTAACCTGCCTAAAGCCGACAACCTGACGAAACCCTGAAAAGCTAGAGCCAAACACTTGAGCTGAAGGATGACAATTAGGAGTATCAGACTGAGGAAAACCATCAATTAAACAGACCCTGTGAGAAACCACAAAGCCCATCACCATAGACACAAAGCTTCCTATGAGTCCGTTGAAGAGCTGACGATATAGCGAGATCAGGCCTAAAAACATTATGTTCCCATGGTCCGACGCAGCCTCATCTGCCTGAGCAGGCCACACCCAAACCGAGCGAGCTCAAACCAGGGCCGCCTTCTCAATGTACAATTGGCTGTATGGTGGATATCGTAAATCACATTGAATTCTGATGGACACCAAGAATAGATGAAACTCCTGACTGTTGAGGTAGTGGATGCAGATCCGCGAAGACACGGACCTGCCCCAAGCAGTTGCGAGCTGCCTTAGTCCCATAGGTAAGGGACACGGTGACACTCATCTGACCAGGAGTATAAGTACTTAAGGAACAAACAAGAACCACCTGGGGCTAACCCGAACTGGGGATCATATAGATCATCTGGAGATTCACTAGTAGAGGGTCCAGAGATCATATAGAGGGTCCAGGAGATCCTATTAATAGCTGGGGAATCATATAGTATCATTTGGGATCATATAGAGGGTCCAGAGATCATTTAGATCATCTGTGGAATCATTCATCGATCATCTGGAGATCGTATACAGATCATCTGGGGATCATATAGATTCGATAGGGCCTGGGGGACGGTCTACAAGCATATTAGATCATACTAGACAGGTGAGGACCAGCAGGAAGCCACTGTTCCCATTCATACTAAGATATTGCATAATCATAAGGACATTCGGCCAGGAAAGGCAAAAACCAAGAGGTCGGGAAAATCAACCTACTCTCCGTCCACAAACCCACACAATCTTTTTCGGTACCCGCACATTGAGTCAGTCTGAACAGCGGATATCCTCACTGAATTGTAGGAGGCTGATCAAGTCAGGCATAAAACACAGAAGCTTTCCCTCTGTTAGATCACCTGATTGGCTGAAAGTCAGATGGGGATCTATATACACATACTTCGATCAGCTGGGATCATAGAGATCATCTGGAGATCAATAGATCATCTGGGGGAATCATAATAGATCTTTGAGATCATATGATCATCTGGGGATAATATAGAGGGCCAGGAATGATTGGATCATATAGACACTCGACAAGCCTGAGGGTAACACATCACTTATACATTGAATTGTGCATCCTGTGAGCACGTCAGGAAAATGACAATCATACGCTAGGGTCACTGAGTGGAGAGTGACAAGTCAGGAGAAATCATAAATTGATCTGCAATCTCCTGGAGATATATAGATCATCTCTGATTGGCTGACAAGCCGTGGAGTAAACATCCTCATTATCGGATATTGGATCAGCCTCGACAAGTCATGAAACACATGCTCTGAGTTAGGATCATATAGGCAATTGCGTACAATCCTAGGTGGATCATATAGATCGGCTGAGGAGAACACATCCTCTGAGTGGGCTGGGTCAATACATAGGATCATCTGGAGACATGTACAGTATAGGATCACCTGAACAAATACGCTAGATCATATAGATCATCTGGAGTTTAGAGTAGATCATGATACTAAGGATGCTCACAGGAAACACATGGACCGATCATATGATCATCTGATGGCTGACAACGAGGATGTACATAGATCATAGCTGGTAGGATTCAAGTATAACACATTAGAGCGGTCTGATTTGGCTGACAAGTCTCGAGAGATCGTAAGCTAATATCACGAAGTCTCTGGAAATCATGAATGTGAAGGTCAACTAACGTGACTCAGAAACAGTCTGAGAACATTAGAGAGTCTCATATCGGATTCCCGATGGTCCACTATTATTGTATGATAAGCATGGACATTTAACACATCATTTAAACAGCATCTGGTCAAAACAAGTCTAAATTAAACAATTATACCTTATACTATGATTGACTGACAAAGTGGAGTAGAAAGAGGAGTAACACATCTGAGAGATTGAGTGGCTGACAAGTCTGGAAACAAGAATCGGCATTAATCTGATTGGTCTAAAAGTCAGGAACTCCAGTTGATCTACAAGTCTGATGGGTCTTTACCATGTAAAGATGCTATCAAACAGCAGGACTCTTCATCCACAACATCAGTCTATATATACACATGGGCATATTATAAGTCGTTATGGAATCTCTCAATCAACTTCGTGGTGATAGTGGCATATTGTAAGCAGATAGCAGTCCTGTAGTTGTATACAATTTTATGTTGTGTGATACTAAAGTGTGCCGTTTATAGTATGCTCGCTCAGGGCTTACAGAACTACATGTCTAGGTTTCAGTGTGATTTTAAGTACAATAAGAACACTTCAAAGGGAGAACAGGTATGCACAAGCTCTGCTTCGGTCAGTTTCAGAGCTGAGCAAACCAGTGGTCCTAGACTCCTCTGCTAGTCCATAAAGCCCCCTCAGCTCTCGCGTTAGGGGGCCGATTAAGCAGTTATTTGTGCTGGTAATATATATCCTGGCTGTGGATGTATATACCCATGTGTGTGGATGTAATCCGTGTGTTTATATACCTGGCGCAGCCATAATGATCAGAGATGTTAATTATACTCTAGCTCACCTTGCAAATGTATTTAGTCGTGTGAGTGACGGAAGGTTATACAGGGATCCGTGCAATTTAGTGATATATGATATATACCTGTGCATTGTGTGTGTGTGATGTGTGTGTGTGTACCGCTATGTGAGAGTTTAGTATACTCATTTCAGTTCTGGGTGTTGAACCAATACCTGTATCACCACCATCAAGATGGGTATTTGACACTCCCATATATACCCCAGCTCTGTGCGCTATAAATAATAACTTGCACCCTGGGTGATATTTATGTATGTATACATTGATAGTACCCATGCGTGAATGAGTGATATATGCCCGGGGGTGCTGGTTATATCACTAATGGTGGTGTTGGTATATACCCATGTGTGTCGTGTGTGTGGTGTGTGTATATATACCCCATGTGTAAATGTGAGAGACTGCGCCCTATATACCCATGACTGCAGCGCACGTGATACCTAACGTGTGTCTGTCCCGTTGTATTGCTGGTGTACCCTGTGTGTGGTATAATGCAGTCACGTGGAAAAGTGTGTGTATAAACCGTTGGGCGCCTCAGGTCAAAAGAAGCTGTGGTTGGTTTCCTCGGTGTAACGAACGCATCCTGTATAGAGAACACTTCAGCACGATCCAATACAGAGACACTGTTTATTTACTGAACTAACCGTGCAATAAAAACGATCCACTCCAATAAGCAGAGAAAAGCCTTCTCAGGTCAACAATACTGAATATGACCTTTCACCCTGTATAGATCATCACCCTGCGAGGTCATCGTCTATAGAAAGGACTTAGTACATAAACGAGTAAATCGAGGGAACGCTGCACACGGGAATTTTACTCTTACTTTGCCTGGAAGGGTGACGTTATTGGGTTGGCAGGTCAGGAACAAACTGTGATTGGCCAACAAGGTAGATCATGTGACGCCTAGGGCCAAATAAATGGAAATGCTGGATGAACAGACCAGCCTACCAGGACTGATCATACCAGAGTGACAGACAGACGGACGTATGGATGGGCAGACAGACAGACAGACAGACAGACAGACAGGCAGACAGACAGACAGACATATGGACGGACAGACAGATGGACAGTGAGCAGTGCTGTGAGCTGATGGACTGTAATCACAGTAACCACAGAGCAGTGCGTTATTGACTGTCACTCCTGTCAGAACAGATCTCTACACTGCACAGACAATAACTCTCTCTCTCTCTCTCTCTCCCGCTCTTCCCCCTCTCTCTCTCTCTCTCTCCCCTTTCTCTCTCTCTCTCTCTGTGCCTCTCCACTTGTTCACTTGTTACTCCAAGCCATTTCCCATCTTGTAGTGTCTGCTCTGTCTCTCTCCCTCCCCTTCTCTCTCTCTCCCCCACTCTCTCCTTCTCTTTCTCTCTCTTCTCTCTCCCCTTTCTCTCTCCATCTTTCTCCCTCCCCCTGCTCTCACCTTCTCTCTCTTCTTCTTTCTCTCTCTCCTCTCTCTCTCTCCCTCTCTCCCTCTCCTCTCTCTCTCTCTCTCTCTCTCTCTCTCTCTCCTTCTCTCTCCCCATTCTCTCTCCATCATTCTCCCTCTCCCGCTCTCTCCTTCTCTCTCTCTCTCCTTCTCTCTCCCTCCCCCACTCTCTCCTTCTCTCTCTTTTTCTTTTCTCTCTCTCTCTCTCTCTCTCTCTACATATATAATGCTTTCACTGCATTCAGTCTATTCCTTCCTCCGCTCTCATGTCTATCTCTTCCTTTCTCTTCTTACCTTCTTTCCATCTTTCCCTGTCTATTTTTTTTCTTCTTCAGTCTATTTCTTTCTTTCCTTCATGTCTCTATGGGTCTTGGCCCCCTCCACTCTTATCCATCTTGTCCATTTGACGTGTACTGTACTCTCTCTTTTCATGCTCGTCTCTGCTTTCGTTCCTCCTCATCACTCTCTTGTCTTGCCCTCCCCTCTTATTCCTTGTCTATCTCCCTTTCTCTCTTCTCGTCTTTCACTTTGTCTTTTTTCACTTTTTATCACTCCCTTCCTCTTTTTCCTCCTTTAATCTCCATCCTGTTCATGTTTTCCTTCCTTCCTTCATGTTTTTATCTCTCTTGCAATTTATCTTCTTCAAGATTTCCCTATCTTTTTCTTTTCTTTGCTCTCTCTATCTTTTACACGCCCTCCCTTTCTTTCTCTCCCTCATGCCTTCAGTCTTTCTTTTTCACTATCCCCTCCCTCTTTCTCCTTCTCTATCTCTCTCCCATTGTTTTTATTGTTCTCTTTTTTTACCTTGCTTTCCCTTTTCTTCTCCAATCTCTCTTTCTCTCTTCTTTATCCCCCTATCTCTCTTGTTTTCTCTTTCCCTGGCTCTCCCTGTTTTTCCCCTGCCTGTCTCTTTATACCTCTCCTGCTGTTAGTCCCCCTCTTTCCTCACCCTTTCTATCTTACTCTCTATCTCTTTTTCCTCATGCCTCTTTCACTCTGCCCATCTCTCTTTTGCTCTCCTGTCTTCAGGGAACACTTCTCTCTCTCTCTCTCTCCCTCGCTCTGCCTCTCTCTCTCTCTCGCTCTCTCTCTCTCTCTCTCTCTCTCTCTCTCTCACACACACACACAAAGCTATCTCACCTCATTAAGTCCTCTTTGTGCGCCGAGACTGGCCCAGATTACCTATTGTCCAAACCTGTCCATCAAACCGCGTCTCCACTGGTATGAAAATGAAGATTTCCTCGAGTAGGTGAGTTTCACAGGGAGCCGGGGGAGAGGTGAGGAGAAGAGTTGGGGGCTCTCTCTGACATTTTAGAAAGTAGAACGGGAGCGGAGCATAACACGAAACGGCAAGCTTTTTTTTTTTTTTGATTTTTTTTTTTTTATTTTACAGGGAAGAGCGAGCATAAACGGGAACGGAGCAGGACAGGAGAGGAGCAGAACGGGAACGTTCCTGTTATGGATGGAGAGGATTTGAAGGAGGAACGGAGCAGGACAGGAGAGGAGCAGAACGGGAACGGAGCAGGACAGGAGAGGAGCAGAACGGGAACGGAGCAGGACAGGAGAGGAGCAGAACGGGAACGGAGCAGGACAGGAGAGGAGCAGAACGGGAACGGAGCAGGGTGACAGAGAGGACGCAGAGAGGGAACGAGCAGGACGACGAGAGGAGCCAGGAACGGGAACGGAGCCAGGGGCGAAGGTGAGTGAAGCTAGGAGTTGTGATTCTTCATGTAGCTTTATGGGAGTGATATTTGGGTGGAAGAGATTACTGTCAGATTCAATTTCAGGCAAGAGCTAGCCGGAGAAACAAGGAAGAGACAAAGAGAGGAGCAACAACGATATGCAGAGAGAGAGATGATGACGAATAGACTCGTGAGTGGAGTGTATGAGATGTTATTAGTAGAGGATACGCTGACAGAGAGAGATGAGTATGAGTACACTGTAAGCAGCAAGAGTGTGGATAGAGAGCTGTTGACCAGAAGAGATTGAATACCCGAGGTGAGAGGTAGTAGGACATACCCGAGCAGAGAGATTGAGAGATGTATGTACATAGAATACCCGACGTAGAGACGTGGACAGGTGATGTTATGATT
This sequence comes from Prochilodus magdalenae, assembly GCA_024036415.1. Classification (NCBI taxonomy): domain Eukaryota; kingdom Metazoa; phylum Chordata; class Actinopteri; order Characiformes; family Prochilodontidae; genus Prochilodus; species Prochilodus magdalenae. The sequence goes on along the minus strand of JAMWET010006879.1, from coordinate 54,660 downwards.
GTATGATACACCGTGAGTGTAGGATGGTAGACAGATAGTAAGCAGACCGTGGAGAGAGGGATGATGGAATGTTAATAGTACCCGGACTGAGCGAGTGCAGAGAGTAATAGAATGATTGAGTAGAGAGACTAAGCATATAAAGAAACACACAGCGAGAACGAGACGTAGACATAGAGGAGAGACAGAGAGAGACCCAAGAAGAAGTAGAGGAGAGACAGAGAGAACAGCAAGAAACACAGTCAGGAGACGCAACTTTTAAAGAGAGAAAGAGAGACCCAGGCAAATGAAGAGAAGAGACAAGAAGAGAGACAGAGAGAGAGGAAAGAAAGATAAGAGGATGTGTGGTATTTATTTATTGCACAGGCAAGAGAGAAAAGGGGGAGCAAGAAACACAGAGAAAGAGGGTCAGAAGAAGAGGAGAGAGAAAAGAACTGGTTAGTGAAAGAGAGAAAGAAGGATAAATGAGAGATAGACAAAATGGAAAAAATGAATGTTGTAAGGCAAGAGTGAGTTGAAAGATATTACCCGAGAGAAAGAAGTAAGTTGAGGTGATTATAATGTAGTGGAGATAGAAGAATACTAGTCCCAGTGGATGGAAGTAGATAAAATAGTAACACCGAGATGTGTGCGATGAAATTTAAAGAGAGAGAGACAGAAAGAAAGTGTGAGAAAGAGACAGATCAAGAGAGAGAGAAAGACAGACAGAGTGAGAGAAAATAACAGATATGGCATATAGCAAGAGAGAAAGTGAGATTGAGAAAGTAAGTGACAGAGAGATAGATTGAAGAGAGAGACAGATAGATAGATAGAAAGAGAGATAGATAGAGAGAGAGAGAGAGAGAGAGAGAGAGAGAGAGAGAGAGAGATTAATGGAATGTCAATCATATCAGATTTAAAAACGAGAGAAATGAACCAGTCCATTGGAATACACACAGACCCCTTTAGTGCGCAGTTTCTGTGGCAGTCTCGGTTTGCATACTCACCTAGCACCCTAAACGGGACTGGTCATTCCTGCTGTGTAGTGCCCACATATCCAACCTAGCCGAGTACTGACCAGTCCATCCAAACATCAGACCTGCGCACATGATTCAGTCTAACTGGCTGTAATAACCGTGTAGTTACACATCAACACAGCATGCAGCAACCGTGTAACTCCTGGTGATGTGTTCGCTGTTACAGCTGCATTACAAATATACGTCATCTACATACGAGCACGCGGATACACCGTCATCAGCCTCGGTAACCAGGCCATTTCTCCTGTGTAATTACACACGTGTAACAGAGGGCTGTTCAAGTCTTATCTGATTGTAACAGGTGTATAACGGCCTACAGCACAAGAGCTCTGTACATAGGTTCCCCACATTTAGCTTCCTGTGGCAGCATGAGTTATTCATGATCAGTGTTACACTGTTACAACACAAACATTACACTGTAACTGTTATAACAGACTTAGTGAAGCGGGTTTGACAAACATGGAGGAGATTAAGACCAATCACAGTCAGGGGGAGGTCTCTGAACCGACGAGGGCCAGTCACAGTCAGAGGGGGGTCTCTGAACCAATGAGGACTTATCACAGTTAGGAGGAGGTCTCAAAACAAACATGGAGGAGATTCAGACCAATCACAGTCAGGGGGGGGTCTCAAAACAAACATGGAGGAGATTAAGACCAATCACAGTTAGGGGGAGGTCTTAAAACAAACATGGAGATTAAGACCAATCACAGTTAGGGGGAGGTCTCTGAACCAACGAGGACTGATTACAGTCAGGGGGAGGTCTCTGAACCAATGAGGACTGATCACAGTTAGAAGGAGGTGTTAAAACAAACATGGTGGAGATTAAGACCAATCACAGTCAGGGGATACACGGAAGGTCTCTGGTGTAACCACCAAGGCTCACTGATCACAAATCAGGGGAGAGGGGTGCCCTTCTGTGAACCCACAAATGAGGACTGATCAGCATATATAGAAGGAGGTGTTCTGAAAACAACATGACCATGGAGGATTAAGACCAATCACAGTTCAGGGGGAGGTTCTCTGAACCAATTGAGGAATGATCCAACAAATCCATGGGCGAGGTCTATGAACCAAACGAGTGGACTTGAATTAACAGTCAGGGGGAGGTCTCTGAACCAATGAGGACTGATCACAATCAGGGGGAGGAGGTCCTATGAACCAACGAAGGACACCACCCCCCTGATATTACAGTCACAGGGGAGGTCTCTGAACCAATGAGGACTGATCACAGTTAGAAGGAGGTGTTAAAACAAACATGGTGGAGATTAAGACCAATCACAGTCAGGGGGAGGTCTCCGAACCAATGAGGACTGATCACAGTTAGGAGGAGGTCTCAAAACAAACATGGAGGAGATTAAGACCAATCACAGTTAGGAGGAGGTCTTAAAACAAATATGGAGGAGATTAAGACCAATCACAGTCAGGGGGAGGTCTCCGAACCAACGAGGACTGATCACAGTTAGGAGGAGGTCTCAAAACAAACATGGAGGAGATTAAGACCAATCACAGTCAGGTGGAGGTCTTAAAACAAATATGGAGGAGATTAAGACCAATCACAGTCAGGGGGAGGTCTTAAAACAAATATGGAGGAGATTAAGACCAATCACAAAAAGGGGGAGGTCTCTGAACCAACAAGGGCTGATCACAGTTAGGGTAATGTCTCAGAACAAATTAGGACCAATCACAGTCAGGGGGAGGTCTCAGAACAAATTAGGACCAATCACAGTCAGGGGGAGGTCTCCAAACAAACGAGGGCCAGCCACAGTTAGCGGGAGGTCACTGAACAAACGCTGATCTCAGTCGGGGTGTCAGAAGAATCCATACAGTGATTAGAAATATGGAACTCTGCTTCGAAACATTTTGTTGCTTTGGTTGAAGTGTTGCGCCACTACAGCGGTCTGCTGTGTGTTTCTGTGGGAGTGCCGATTTACTCCCCATGCCGACTGCACAGAACCAACAGCGTGCATATCGTCACTGTCCAGAGAAAAACAAGTATGCCCAAAACGGAAACTTTACAGGAGAAAAAACCTGATTCCATTTGAATATAAGTCACTGGAGAGTAGCTGTTCCTGGGTCTGGTTGTCTTGGTGCACAGGGTCCTGTACTTTATAGGCTGTAATAGAACCCTGAGAGCCCCTAAACAATGGTTTTAGCATTAGCGTATAGTCAGAAAGAGTTGTTAGGTTGGGTCCCGTGTTCATGCTCTGTAGCTCAGGTCATTTTTGAACAATCCCCCACCACGAAGGCAATTATGCACAGCAAACCTCCCGCTACACCATCCCTTTGGACGGGCTGTAGGATTAGCCGGGTTAAGCGAAGTTCAGCACGTGATTCAGACGTACTAGAGCTTGAGAACTTCAGAAGGTTGGTGGCTCACTTTCTTTTTTGTCCAGTTTACACACGGGCAGAGGTTCCGGGGAAAAGACCTGAAGGTCACCTTCTGTTTAAAATTCCCCATCCAGAAAATGGTTTGTGGCATTGGCAGTTGTAATGTTGCACACGTCAAAGACCATTTGACACCAAAAAGGAAAGATCTGTAGATTGATGTGTAAGATATTTAATATTTACATTGTAAGACTGGGTAAGATGGGACGAGGGGTCTTGACTTATTAATCTCTTTCGTTCTGTTCGTTATGTGAATACTAAGAAGCCTCCACTTGCTGGCTGCCCTGATTGTGAGGAGATAGTATCCTTAAGGCTGAGGCTGAGAAATGGGCCACGATAATGATCTGAGGCTGCCTCTGTCCCAATTAAAATGTGCCTCAGAGAGAACCTCACAGGCCAGCAGAGACACCATAAAAAGAGAGACCATACAGACCACAAATCACTATAGACTGTCCAGGACTACTGACCACAGCAAGACCATGACAGAACCACACAAGCATACTGACCAAAAACTTTACAAAATATGGCTGACATAGATCACACAAGAGGTCCAACCACAGGGCACACAGGACTACTGACCAAGATCATTAAAGACCAGACTGAACCAAAGACCAAGATTATTACAAACTACGCAGAACTACAGACTAAGATCACTACAGACTAAATGGAACCACTGTCCACACTTTACACAGAACTACAGACAATGATGATTATACGTCATGCAATAATACAGACAACAGATCTAAAAGGATTATAGACCACCCAGAGCCACAGACCAAGAGCATTATAGACCACACAGAGCCACAGACCAAGAGCATTATAGACCACACATAACTACAGACCAAGAGCATTATAGACCACACAGAACTACAGACCAAGAGCATTATAGACCACCCAGAGCCACAGACCAAGATCATTATAGACCACACAGAACTACAGACCAAGAGCATTATAGACCACATAGAACTACAGACCAGGAGCATTATAGACCACCCAGAGCCACAGACCAAGAGCATTATAGACCACACAGAACTACAGACCAAGAGCATTATAGATTACCCAGAGCCACAGACCAAGAGCATTACTGACCACACAGAACTACAGATCAAGAGGCTTCAAGACTACCCAAAGCCACAGACCAAGAGAATTATAGACCACCCAGAGCCACAGGCCAAGAGCATTACTGACCACACCGAACTACAGACCATAAGGCTTCTAGACTACCCAGAGCCACAGACCAAGAGTATTGTAGACCACCCAGAACCACAGACCAAGAGGCTTACAGAGCAACAGACCAAAAGCATTATAGACCACACTGAATCACAGACTAAGATCATTACAGACTAAGATTATAACAGCCTACATGGAACCACTGTCTACATTCCGCACTGGACACTGACCAAGATTATGATAACCCACATACAACTATAACCAAGATTATTACAGACCACACTAAACTACAGACCAAGATCATTATAGACCACACTAAACTACAGACCACAATCACTATTAAACAAAGCCACAGTCCATGTTCCACACAGGACTACTGACCAATAACACTATAGACCACGCACAACTACTCACCACATTCCATGCAGAACTACACCCCAAGATCATTATAGACCACACTAAACTACAGACCAAGATCATTATAGACCACACTACACTACAGACCAAGATCATTATAGACAACACTAAACTACAGACCAAGATCATTATAGACCACAATAAACTACAGACCAAGATCATTATAGACAACACTAAACTACAGACCAAGATCATTATAGACCACAATAAACTACAGACCAAGATCATTATAGACCACATTACACTACACCCCAAGATCATTATAGACCACACTAAACTACAGACCAAGATCATTATAGACCACATTACGCTACAGACCAAGATCATCATAGACCACACTAAACTACAGACCAAGATCATTATAGACCACACTAAACTACAGACCAAGATCATTATAGACAACACTAAACTACAGACCAAGATCATTATAGACCACACTACACTACAGACCAAGAAGATCATTATAGACCACACTAAACTACAGACCAAGAAGATCATTATAGACCACACTAAACTACAGACCAAGAAGATCATTATAGACCACACTAAACTACAGACCCCATCACTATTACAAAGAGCCGCTGTACATGTTCCACAAAGGACTACTGACCAAGAACACTATAGACCACACACAACTACTCACAACATTCCATGAAGAACTACAAACCAAAATCACTAAAGACCTCACAAAACTGACGAAAAGTGTCATACAATTTCACAAAATTCATAAAATGTCTGAGCCTAACCTTTCACAGTATTTCAGTTCCCTGGATACCCCATTACAAAGCGCAGCGGACCCCACAGAACTACAGACAGCAGAGCACTGCGCACCCCTTTCATTTCAGGAAGACCGTATCAGAGAACTTGCCTTCCTCCTGCAGGGAAGGGCAGCCTATTTCACATACAACTCGACCACGGCGTTGGTGCACGCCACCAAACAGACCACGTCTGCTTAATGTCAGGGAAACTGGATGCATCCAGACCTCATGATTATGGACCTCACGGTGGCAGGGGCTTGGCGAGATTACACACAGACGAGTGACCTTCACAGACGAGTGGGTCTCTCGGGTCCGACCTTGGGCATGACGGGGGTACAGCATTGTCCACTCCTCCTATCAATAGAGCCGAAATGGATAATCAGAGCCAAGCCAAGTGGCTTTTCAATATTTAAGACAATCTAAAAACGGGCATCCCAACCACTCATCAGGAGAGGATCCGAGGATGCTCTGGTTAATCAGAGACAGGGTTCCCGACCTCTTCTGATTGCAGCTTTGTGCTCGTGCAACAAAGCCGCAAACAAGCTGGATCTTAAGTGCTCTCGAAAAACAGGACGGCTGTGTACCTCTGAATTCCCATTTGTTGGGGTTGAAAATTGCAGTCATCCATGCGGCAAATTGCTGCGTTTTTGGCCACTGCAAAACTATGTACGTTTTTTTTACAGTACAATACCACAGCGCACAGACAAATTGCTGTAATTTTAGATCGATGACAATTAGGGAGGCCTGTCTGTGCTGATTTTCAACTCTGTAAAATACTAACTTTCCAAAGCTGAGTTACGTGCAGAAGCCGTGGTGCTGGTGGTGACAGCATATTTGCTCAGGCCCATGAGTTTACTGGTCTGAGCATCCACCACTCATAACCCACTATTACATTTCCCTCTGGCTTCATTTGAATGGGTTAAGATTAAAATCTAATGCTAGTGCCACGCATGCAACTTGTTTGCAACCTGTTTGAAACCCGGATGGCTTTATATAGTGACAGTAATACACTCAAAGAGTAGCTGCACAAACAGCTGCACCCAGAACGAATCAACCCACAGGAAGGAAACTTGGTGGGTAGGTTTGACATCATGAGACATGAGAATGATTCAAGTTTCACACTGGGTCTCGCATGTGACGGAAGCAAGGACGGGCCTTATCTCTGTACCTGACTGACCCAACAGCCACCATTACAGACACCCAGTGAGCAGTGGTGTCCTCCATGAGTCCTCCTGTTAATGCAGCACCACTGGCAGACGGCTGCACTACGCAGGAATACATGCACACAGACCGTTACCACGACCGTCCTTAACACCACGTCACCGTCATCAAAGACTACAGTGGTGTCGTGCCAGACTGCCATGGAGTGACTCAGAATGGCAGCGGGTCATTTTCGCCCAACGAATCCGTGTGTGGAGGCACCGTGGTCAGCACCTAGATGAGCGGTTTGTTGTCACACGTCCAGAAGGCCTAGTGTCACTCCACCTCCACCCCTACCGCACCATCTGCAGGAACTGTGTGAGGATGTTCAAGCTGCATGGGATGGATTATCACAGGACACCATTAGGAACCTCTACAGCTCCATACCGAGACGTCTGGCGTGTTGGGTTAGCTCACCATACTGAGAGACAGACTTCTGTATGTGTAGCTCAATAAATATTGATCATATCAGTCTAAATTTATCACCAGTTATTGATCCTGGTCACCTTTATCTTCCTTCCCAACACCACCGCACTCCCACACCCCCTTCTGGATGTCATAGTACTTATTAATAATATCATAAGCTGTAGCTGAGTTAAGAAAGACCTGAGGGACAGCCGAGAGCTCCAGCTCCTCCTATTGTATTTGGTTTCCTCAAGGAAGACAACATCAACCTCCCACCGCCCTGACGACGGGGAGAATACTGAATCCTGTTGGATTACACCAAAATAAAAGCCAGCTGCGACATCAGCCTTCTGCTATGGCTGCTTCTCCCGAGGCAGGGGACCTTAAATCTGAGCTGCTCCAGTCTCTTCACACAGTAACTAGAAGCCAGACCCAACGAGAGAATGATTTCCTCCTTCAAACTTATCTCTAAAACTAAATTTCCGTGGCGACAGCCAAAGAGGGAGATGATCTTGTCACATCTTCACTTCTAAGGTGAATACAAATGAACACAGCAGGACTTCATCCGTAAATCTCTCCTCCTTTCTGTAACCGCTCGCGCTCTCGCGCAGACTGTCGCGCTGCAATTTCCTACATAATGTCAACTTTCCCATGAACTTCTCCTCTCTTTCTCCCTCCCTCCTTTTGCGCTGATGAGATTTAAGGGAGGGATGATGAATGCGGCCTCAAACTCAGCGCTCATAGCTATGAGTCACCAGCACGTCGCTCCCCTCCCCCTCATTAGACGGATAGTCGTAGTTCATTTGAAGACCAGCGAAAAGTTTGAGGTCTGTGATGTCCAGGCAGATGGAGGCCAATCTTAAAACCTGTTTGAGTTGGTCTCCTCCTGTAACAAGTGTCAGTCACTGTTAAGCCTTGTTCTTGCAAGCTTGATGTCCAGTGGTATCAGGGATCCGAGCTCCAGGAAGTTCCTGGCAGCATTATAGAATTGAGGGTACTTCAAGGCTGACGTAGCTGGTTCCAGTGTTAGTGCCCTGAGGGTATAGCCAGAGGTGACCTATCTGCTGGCCTAGTTCTGTCTGTCCAATGAAAGATGTATCCTGCAACATCATCTTCTCTGACGCTACACTAGTGTCAGAAGTGAGTTGCACCTAGCAGCCTGAGGAGCAGAGGCCCTCCAGGAAGCTCAAACGTGAAGTTGCTTGCAAATCTGGCTGAACATGACACCATGTTTGACCACCTGAACAGCCAATGGATGGCATATCCAGGATTTGGGGAGCCGGTGTTGAAGGGATGGATGCTGGGGAAGCTCTCGAACATACTGCAGGTCAATGCACTGACCAGCACCACATGCCCAGGGAGGAGGATGTGGTCCTCAGTCTTTCTTCTGTGGTACAGGATGGAGCAGGGGACTGGTGGCACACATGGCCACAGAACGTTTGCGCTCCACACCGGTCATGTGAATACTTCTATAGCATGCTGTTGGCGGCAGTGGAAAGAAGAAGGCATGAACCAGTGACATGAAGGATCTGAGAGATCTACATGAACTATGGAGAGAGAGAACAGGCAACTGGAGTGACTCAACATCCACAATACCCCTCCATGTGCCATCCTGTCAGTGCCAGCAACACTGGTAGATGGCTGCACGGTGCAGTACTACATCTACACCTTCCGTCCACCTGCACATCTAACTACTTCCTTTACACTATGGACTTTGGAAAGGCCAAATGCTCAGTCACTCCTTTTAGCCAATCATTAACATCCGCTCTGGAGGCCATTTTCCACACATGGAACAAGACATTCCCTGCACTGTAGCACCTCTTACCAACCTATGAATCCATCGCTCACACTTCGCAGGTATTTATAGCCCCATTATCCTACTGCAGCGCCACCTGCAGGAGCCCGAAGTTACTACACCTTACCTAACCCTACTGCCCTATGTAACTTCATGTCTGTTTGGTTGCTATGCCTGAGTTTAAATGTAAGCGTCTTCACCAACTCAGCTCTTTCCCACAGGAGACCCACAACATCACTATCACCATGCTTCCCGATGGTTGTAAGGATGCTTGGTGCTCCGAATAGGAATATTAACATGAGCCCACAGATGTGAGAAGTTGGTAAACGCTGAAGTGTATTCATCTCTCTCTGCTCGGCTGCCGTGCATCTGGCAGCGCTGTTCTAATTAAAGCGTCTCCCATCGGCAGAGCGGGAGCCCATCACACCAGCTGCACTACACACACTCTCACCGCTGGGTTCAACATCATCAGAGCCCTTTCCCATTACCGCACTCTGCCATAACAGCACAAACACTC
>JAMWET010006879.1:37500-40000 GCA_024036415.1 Prochilodus magdalenae | reverse complement strand
TCTCTCCTGCTCCCTTTGGTAATGAATGGTAATGACGGATAAGAAGTAAACTGCTGCAGTTTCAAATGTTCAATATCATTTAAGGAAGTCTCCTGCAGACTGGCCACGCCTACCCTTCCCGTCCCAGAGAGGACGGGATTCTTTTCCTTTTACTTTCCAGGCACATATTTTCAAATTACTACCCACCATCACTCATTTGCCAGAAGTATATGACCACATGGATAAACTGTAATATCTACAGTGCCTATTAATCTGACTAGACATTGATGGAGCTGTAAAGAAACAAACAAAGAGGTAGGAGTGGGGTTAACAAACAAGTCAAAGAGGGGCGCCCCTGTGAGCCAAGAGGGGGATTACCAACGCTCTGAACTTTCTTTCCTGTGCCTCGGTAACATATGAACCAAGAACTAAGATGATAAATAGGCACTTCGTTTTTTTTTTTTTTAAATCATAACAAAACTTTGCCGGTCTTGAAGGCCCTGCACCACATTAGCGACACTGAAGACCATAGGACGTATTCCAGGACGTATGGCAATACGTCATCAGTAAACGCTACTCGCAATAGTCCCAAAGTGTCCCATTAGCAGCTAATTAAAAACCGCTGAAGCGTCCTCCAGGCACGACTCGCTGCAACAGCGTGAGCTCTCAGCTCGCCATCCCCAAGCGTCCAGAACCTCTGTGGCCTGGGAGGGGGTGATGAAGAGCTCAGAGGACCCAGAGCTAGATAGAGACCCGAGTAGCAGGTTCCAGCCTCCCTCAGACACTTCTTAACTTCATCAGATCCTTTGTGTTTCTGTTGAACTGCAGACCAGAATCCTGAACCAATAAAAACCCAGAGCCTTTGTAGATCAGGGCCTGCCCATTCATTCCACTGTGTCTCCAAGCACTCAGCACCCTTCGCTTTTCCACGTAGATAGGAAATCTGACAGGGTGGGTTGGTTTTAGGCCTGGCTTCTGAACTGGCATGAGGAGGGCTCATTAGATTTTGATACGACCATTCCAGGTTTCTATTTTAAGAAAGCGAGGTAGCCTCGGAACTCTCGGAAAGGGTTGGTGGTCGGGTACCGTCTGTTCCCTCTAGTCAATAATTCGGTTTGTTTTTCCTTCCTCCATCTACCTTTATCCCGGACATGCCTGCCATTCCAGTGGTCATGAAGAGTCACTGGGCTCATATTTACATCCAGAACTTTAGAGATATTACCCGTGATTTCCTGAACTGCTTGACAAAGAGCAGGGTCAGGTGTTCTAGCCTTACCTTCTGTTGTTAGTTGCTCATCATTAGCCGTTTGGCTAGAGCCATCTGAGGGGCCAGAGAGCCTTACTCATACCGCAATGCCTATCCCTCAAAAACTCAGAGTGTGTATATGTACAGTTACGTTATGGTGGTGGACCACACTCGTTGCCATCTTGGAAAATGTAGCACCAGTGCTAACTCTTCTCCCTCCTCTATTTATATCCCTTTGTTTGTTTGCTGCTGAACGTGGTTTCTTGTAGAGACTGGATGATGGCAGGAACTCACCAAGAACTGTCTCCCCAGACCTTTTCTTAAACTCTTGGCCAATACTGAGCTGCTTCGCTCAGCATTGGACCCTGAAGAGACTGAAGAGAGGAGCAGCTCCTCCTTTATTAGCATCGCAACCCCAACAGCAGCCTGTAAGTGGCAGCCATGCTGTGTGATTGTATCCGTGTTTGCCAGCTGAAGCAGATCATCTTAAGTTCCGTAGTGTTCCATACTGAGGAGAGTTGTGTTGATGTCCAGATGGAAAGCCAGCAGCTAGTATAAGTACCTTTAGCAACTAGCAAGCTAACTAGCATAGCTAGCTAAATAGTATGAGGGCAGAGCTTATTTATACAGAGTCTCATTTTATTTATTCTATTTCCACACGTTGCTTCTGCATGATCATCACGAGCGAAGCCTCTCTGTACACCAGCCAATCAGGGCAGAGCAATTATTAATGAGCTCACCAATCAAGGAAACACAGCTCGCTTCATTCCAGAGCTAAATCATAGAGCACTGGGGCTTAAAGGTCTGGAACTCAACATTTGCATGGTTGGTGTGACTGCCACTGCACGTGACGGTGGGCCAGATCGATTTGCCTCACACACAATATCTCAGTATGTTCTAGAAACTCCACCATATCCAATCCCACATCAGGGCTCTCTGGATCAGAGGAGGAAACGGGAGTGGACAGAAGCTCCCCGGTCCTTCACAGCATGGTGCTCAGTGTGCATCTCCTGCTCAGGGTGCGATTAATCCACCTCACCGACTCTGTGACAAACAGTGGCACCGGCGCCGATATACGCGCTAATCCAAGCAGAAACGCAGCCGAGCAGAAGCAGCCCATTATCACCCACACATTCCACAGCCCAAGCTAACGTGATCAGTTCCAGATTGGTCGCAAATGGAGTTCTGGAAAGTTCAGGTCGCTTGCGCCCAAACAGGCGAGGAACTTGGATAAACTGATTTCACTTACCTGTCCGTCGAAAGCTTCACATAATG
>JAMWET010006879.1:25000-32500 GCA_024036415.1 Prochilodus magdalenae | reverse complement strand
GCAGCTGCTGCATTTAAGGTGGACCAGGAAAAAATATAAATAAGAAGCTGAATGTCAGCAGAAGGATGTAACTGTTGCACCATTTAAGGTGGATCAGGAAAATTAAATCAAGAGGCTGGCGAATAAGAAGTTGAATGTCAGCAGGAGAATGGAACTGCCGGACCATTTTTAAGGTGGATTGGGAAAATTCAAACAAGAATCTGGCTATAAGAAGCTGAATGGCAGCACCAGAATGTAGCTGCTGCATTTAAGGTGGACCAGGAAAAAATATAGACAAGAAGCTGGCATATAAGAAGCTGAATGTCAGCAGAAGGATGTAACTCTTGCACCATTTAAGGTGGATCGGGAAAATTCAAACAAGAATCTGGCAATAAGAAGCTGAATGGCAGAGCCAGAATGTAACTGCTGCAACATTTAAGGTGGAATGGGACAATTTGGACAACAGGGTGGCAAATAAAAGGCTGAATGTCAGCACCAGAATGTAACTGCTGCACCATTTAAGGCGGAACGGGAAACTATCAACAAGAAGCTGTCAAATAAAAGGCTTATTATCAGCCTCATAGTTTTAATGGCTTTAATGTTTTTTACTTTAGTAGATTTAACCCATACAATTTTCCTTACTTTAGTGTACAGCGTTCCAGATAAATATCTGCTACAGCGGGACTTTTTTAAAATGGTATTCTTCTATCTACATCTTCCAGCAGATTCTACAGCACCACCAAATTTGCCAAAGTCACACTCCCTTGTGGTTTGTCTGTTCTGGGCTACAGTCGAAACATGGCGGTGGGAGTTTCTGCTGAAAGACCAGCTGCTCCTATCTAGATATGAATTCTCACAGGTTTCTAATTCTACGAATTCTCATTCTTAGCTAAACACAATGTTTCATACTTACCGGTAATTATGCACTAATTAAAACATAGATTTTTGTATTATATTATATTCCATTTCTGCTGATACATGCCCTCTAAATCTTACATATGGTTTACTCATGCTGCGCAATCACAACAACAGACTTTTATTATGACATGCTTTAAAGAAAGTGGCCAGAGCATTGCATCATAAAGAAGACCCCAACCTTCCTTAAAGGTCAGCTGGCCTTAGCAAATATTGATAATTATTTATTTTATGATTAGTAATATTAATACAACATATCTTGGTTATTTAAACACATTTTTAAAACATAACCCCCTGCATTTTTTAACCACCCCTGCTGGAGAGGCTAGTGACCCCCAAGTTAGTTCACTTTTGAGGCCCCTGCATTAGCACATGAGTATGGAACGGCATGCTAGCTGTGGTCAAATGAACCAAATGAATTTGTAGCTTTTGCTCTCGGCTAAGACTTGCAAGTTCCGCCAGTTTCAGAGCTTCAGAGTCAATCATGTATCCTTTGTGAAGGGATCCCCTTTCCCAACCATCATTTTTCCATCCTGAAGAGCTCGGGTCTTTTGAAGCGTGGAGCCTGAATGCTTAACAGAGTCCGCACCATATGAATAACTTTAGCAGGGAATAGCGGCTATCTGAGCTAGCAGTGGCCATTCACTAGCTACCTGCTATTGTGTCCGTGAGTGGGGCACTTAACTCCAAAGTGGGCTCCTTTTCTTGCTGTGCCGGCAGAAGTTTAGCACGAGTGGGCCGAGGCCAAATGACTTAGCTTCAGATGCTAAATCCTAAATGCTATGAACGTGACGTTCTGCTGCAAACCTCCACCCGCTTTAGCGACCTCGCACAGCCAAAGCGACCGCAGCCGGAGCTCTAAACCGATGCCCAGTCACACGGCTGACCGCTGGAGCGCTCTGCCGAAAGAGGAAACTCCCACATGGCGCCCTGGTCTGTCTCCTCCTCCACCCACACAGGTCATTTTCTCGTCGGCAGCCAGGTGCATGGGCCAAAGTCATTGGAAACATCCATTATCTCTGAATTATAGCCTCATCCTTCACCTCCCTCTCCTCCCCTCTCTCTGTCTCTCTCGCTCCTATTCTTTCCAGCTCTCCTCCTTTTGTGCTTGATGAGCGATGGAGGCAGGTTCAAGGTTGATACAGATGTCAGTGGCTGAGAGGGATGAATAAAGGGAGAGCAGCGCACATTTATCAGGATCGCCCGATCTCTTCATCTTCCCGTACGACCTGGCTGGACTCTGGAGGAGCGCTGGAGGTGCGTAATGTGGGTTTATAGCTGCAGTAAAAGAACCAAAGCGTCGGCTCTCATAACTCCCCCCGCACCCCTCCGAGTCCTCTTCGGCGGCGGAGTCCTCGTACAGCTGGCTGAAATGTGAGAGCTGTCAAAGTGAACATGCTAATTAACTTTAATCATCTCATTTCTACGAGCCCGTTCGGCGCAGGACTCCCAGAGCAGTCCTCTCAGTGTGAGTGTAATGTTAAGTAGCACTGGGTGCTCACTGGTGTTTTCATCTTTGGCTGTACGGCCACATTAAAGGTAAGATGTTATGTTTCGGTTACATCGGTCCGATTTCAGATATGTGGATGAACCGCACGTCCAGCTTTCCTTCTCTTATACTGAAATGATATAGCGGTGTTATGGACATCCATCCCCATTTAGGTCCAACTTAATGAAAGCCTAGTTAGACACATGGCTGGAGCTCTATGTGGGCGACCACTGCTGCCCCCTATCTGCTCTCGGCAAGAAACCACGTTCAGTCGCAAACAAAAGAAGTGATGTATATAGCCGTAGAACTGGAGTTAACATTGGTGCTGCTGTCCACCACTGGAGATGCTCTTGTAGAGGAAAGGGAGGAAGTGACCTCGTTCTTCTAGATTCTTCTATAAACATGCTTCATCAAACCCCTATCTCGAAACGTTCAGTTTGCCGGTTACTGGCTGTTTAATCTGCTAGTTAAGCAGCTAGTCAACTCCGGGTCCTGTAGTCTCTACTGTACTGACTGAGGGGTCTCGTTGTTTGAATAGTGACTAGTGTTGGGAAAGAGAAGCACTGACAGCAAGAGGATAGTGGACCACTGTTGGCCCACTAATGGCAAAGTTTGTGGTTCACTGGAGTTTTGCTTAGCATTTTCTGGGGACCCTGCTAGCGGTTAAGCAGCATGCTGGACAAAATACCAGTTTTCATCACTCGTTTTCTGAGAAGTACTTATTCCTCTTTCATTAAGAAGATTAGTTAAGGGATGCTCACTATCTGGCAGAGCAAATGTCAGTGACAAAGTTTTGCCAGTGGGCTCTGATGTTAGCAAGCTGGTGAACCTAGCGTTAGCGTTAACACCCATTGACAAAAAAGGCTTTTTTCAGTTTAAGCTTTTTTTTTTTAGCTAGTGGAGCATTAGCCACCCTTGAAAATAGTGTCTGTGGACCCGTTTATTCTTGCTATTCAGCTGTCAGGCTTTTCGGTCAGATAAGCTGACAAAGACAACTAGCTAGCTAGTGTTAGCTAGTCAGTGTTAGCATTAGCACCCACTGACAAAAGCTGTCTTTTTGTGGAGACCCTTAAAATAATCTGCAACGCTGTGTTTCGGCTGTCAGGCTTTTCAGTCAGATAAGCTGATGAAGACAACTAGCTAGCTAGCATTAGCTAGTTAGTGTTAGCATTAGCACCCTTTGACAAAAGCTGGCTTTTTGTGGAGACCCTTAAAATAATTTACAACTTTGTGCTTCGATTGTCAGGCTTTTCAGTCAGATAAGCTGACGAAGACAACTAGCTAGCTAGCGTTAGCTAGTTAGCATTAGCATTAGCAGCCTTTGACAAAAGCTGGCTTTTTGTGGAGACATTAAAATAATTTACAACTTTGTGTTTCGGTTGTCAGGCTTTTCAGTCAGATAAGCTGATGAAGACAACTAGCTAGCTAGCGTTAGCTAGTTAGCGTTAGCATTAGCACCCTTTGACAAAAGCTGGCTTTTTGTGGAGACCTTAAAATAATCTACAACTTTGTGTTTCGGTTGACAGTCTTTTTGGTCAGATAAGCTGACGAAGAAAGCTAACTAGCTAAGGCAGAGCTAGCTAGATACGGCTAGCATTTTTGCTTCAATGAAGCAGCACTAAAAAATGGGACAACTGGAACATGAAGTTGTGGGTTCATTGAAAGAAACACCCCTTAAAACCCCTAGTATATTTAAGGAGAGCCACAAAAGGCCCATTTGGTTTTTGCCAGTGGGTACTAATGTTAGCATGGTTAGCTAGGTTGGCTACCTAGCTTGTATTAGAAGCGGGACCAAGCTTTGTTTTCTTCATTGGTCCAGGAACTGTAACACAGCTCATCAGCTCCAGACATCTCTCTTGCACATCGCAAGGGAAGAGACAAAACGTTAACCGAGCAGCAACATGGAAGACATATCTGCATGAATGCTGGAGGAACAGAACCTCAGGCGGCTCAGTAGAGGCTCAGACCCGGACGTGTTAACAAGCAGATTGTGACTGAAAGAATTTGGACCCTTTTAAACCCATAATGGGTGAACAAGCGAGTGTCTGTGAAAAGGTTTACAGGTTCAGTGGTTTGTTTTGGGGATCTGTGGGCACATTTAGCCCCAGAATGGCTATTTGGGCCAGACGTAGAATCCCCATAGAAACGCCTACCATGCACTTCCTCCTCTGGAGACCCAGCCACTAGCCGCTAATGCTCTGTGGAGGACGTTACAGGTACAGTCTATGCAGTCCTACTGAAGTCTGGGTTCATTGTTTCTGGCCTTCTGTGTGAAATCTCCATCATCGCTAACTCCGTTAAACATCTGTTCACCTGTGAAAAGCCTTCAGCCTCCACCTGCGAGGTTTCCGCTGAGTCTGAGCCCAAATGGACCGTTTGTCTTTGATTAACTCGCCGTCCAGTAGAGGAGACTTACATCCCATTCTAATCCTCCAGGTTCTGGGCTCCAAAGGCGGCTCTTTTGAAGCAGGCCCTCCTGGGGTTGCGCTTCTCGCCGACGGACTAAAACCCCTTTGTCTTTACGCCAGAGAATCGTCCGGCAGGGCTGACGTTTCATGCTGCCTTCTTTGCCTTTAAAGGGCCCATAGCACAGATGAGTGCTTTATGTAATGCACATACTGGTCCATATTTAGATCCTTTCATTCACTCCCCTCTCCATATAGTCCATATACGTGTGTTTGAGTCCATCAAATGTGCGATGAAATATGATTCATGGCGTGTTCACAGCTGAGGGGATTTGTATACATGCCTTAAAGGGGAATTCCACAGATGTACTGAATCTGTTAAAGTCATTCATTACTAATGTAGAACTGAATCAGGATTAATGTAGAACTGAATCAGGATTAATGTAGAACTGAATTAGAATTAATGTAAATAATGAATCAGGACTGATGTAGAAAGTAATTAGAACTATCATAGGAATGAATTAGGACTAACATGGAACATAGAATTAGGACTTAGGTAGAACTGAAATACAAACACAGTAGAACTGAATTGCGAATAATGTAGAAATAAATTAGAACTAACAGAAATGAAATAGAACTACTATTAGGGCTAAAGTAGGTCTGCATTAGGACTAAAGAAAAACTGATTTAGGACTAATGTGGAAATAAATTAGAACTTACAGAAATGAATTATGACTAAGGTAGAACTGAGTTAGGAATAATGTAGAGTTTAATTAAGACCAAGGTAGAACCGAATTGGGACTAATGTGAAAAGTGAATCAGGACTAATGTAGAACAGAATTAGGACTAATATATAACTAAATTAGGACTCATATAGAACTGAATTAGGACTAAAGTAGAACTGAATAAGAACTAAAGAAGATCTGAATTAGGACTAATGTGGAACTGAATTATTAGTAATGTGAAAATTAATTAGGACTAATGTAAAAAGTGAATCAGGACCAATGTAGAACAGAATTAGGACTAATGTAGATCTAAATAAGAACTAAAGTAGATCTGAATTAGGACTCATATAGAACTGATTTAGTACTAATGTAGAATTGAGTTAGGACTGATGTAGAACTGAATTAGGATTAAAGTAGAACTGAATTAGGACTAATATAGAACTGAATTAGGACTAAAGTAGAACTGAATTAGGACTAAAGTAGAACTGAATTAGGACTAATGTAGAAGTGAATTAGGACTAATAAAGAACTGAATTAGGATTAAAGTAGAACTGAATTAGGACTAATGTAGAACTGAATTAGGACTAATATAGAACTGAATTAGGACTAAAGTAGAACTGAATTAGGACTAAAGTAGAACTGAATTAGGACTAATAAAGAACTGAATTAGGATTAAAGTAGAACTGAATTAGGACTAATGTAGAACTGAATTAGGACTAAAGTAGAACTGAATTAGGATTAAAGTAGAACTGAATTAGGACTAAAGTAGAACTGAATTAGGATTAAAGTAGAACTGAATTAGGACTAATATAGAACTGAATTAGGACTAAAGTAGAACTGAATTAGGACTAATATAGAACTGAATTAGGACTAATGTAGAACTGAATTAGGATTAAAGTAGAACTGAATTAGGACTAATGTAGAAGTGAATTAGGACTGATGTAGAACTGAATTAGGACTAATGTAGAATTGAGTTAGGACTGATGTAGAACTGAATTAGGACTAATGTAGAATTGAGTTAGGACTGATGTAGAACTGAATTAGGACTAATGTAGAATTGAGTTAGGACTGATGTAGAACTGAATTATGACTAAAGTAGAACTGAATTAGGACTAAAGTAGAACTGAATTAGGACTAATATAGAACTGAATTAGGACTAAAGTAGAACTGAATTAGGACTAAAGTAGAACTGAATTAGGACTAATAAAGAACTGAATTAGGATTAAAGTAGAACTGAATTAGGACTAATATAGAACTGAATTAGGACTAATGTAGAATTGAGTTAGGACTGATGTAGAACTGAATTAGGACTAAAGTAGAACTGAATTAGGACTAAAGTAGAACTGAATTAGGACTAATATAGAACTGAATTAGGACTAAAGTAGAACTGAATTAGGACTAAAGTAGAACTGAATTAGGACTAATAAAGAACTGAATTAGGATTAAAGTAGAACTGAATTAGGACTAATATAGAACTGAATTAGGACTAATGTAGAACTGAATTAGGATTAAAGTAGAACTGAATTAGGACTAATGTAGAAGTGAATTAGGACTGATGTAGAACTGAATTAGGACTAATGTAGAATTGAGTTAGGACTGATGTAGAACTGAATTAGGACTAATGTAGAATTGAGTTAGGACTGATGTAGAACTGAATTAGGACTAATGTAGAATTGAGTTAGGACTGATGTAGAAGTGAATTAGGACTAAAGTAGAACTGAATTAGGACTGATGTAGAACTGAATTAGGACTAATGTAGAACTGAATTAGGACTAAAGTAGAAGTGAATTAGGACTAAAGTAGAACTGAATTAGGACTAATGTAGAATTGAGTTAGGACTGATGTAGAACTGAATTAGGACTAAAGTAGAACTGAATTAGGACTGATGTAGAACTGAATTAGGACTAATGTAGAACTGAATTAGGACTGATGTAGAACTGAATTAGGACTAATGTAGAACTGAATTAGGACTAAAGTAGAACTGAAT
>JAMWET010006879.1:0-20000 GCA_024036415.1 Prochilodus magdalenae | reverse complement strand
ACGGTACGCGCCAGGACGGCTAGACACGGACAAACGGGAGGCTTCCGGATTAGCTGCAGCATGAACCGAGAGCTGAGGTGCATGTGAATGTAAGCTTGCAGGACTTCCCGGCAGACATATCGATTTTTAGCTTGGGGACTTGAGTTCTACTCAGACACAACGACTAGCAGGAGATACAAAATGCTAGATTGTGCGGTATTAAGGTGCAGAGCCGTGTGCAGAACTTTTTTTGGGGGAGGGTTGCACAAACAGCTGCACCCAGAAGGAATCAACCCACAGGAATGAAACTTGGTGGGGAGGTCTGACATTGTGAGACATGCGAATGGTTGAAGTTCCACGTCCGGCCGTGCATGTAACGTCAGCAGATCGATTCTGCTCAAGGGTTTGTTGGAGCCAATTGTTGTTTCACCATGTAATAATTCATTTGCCCGGAGTTTGTTGTCGCTTGTTGCTCGGTTGCCATGTTGCTTGCTGCTTGTCGCTTAATCATGGCTACTGGTTATGCTCCCACATATGAAATGACTCACTGCTTGTAGCTCGGTTGCCATGTTTTCTGCTACTTGTTGCTAAATCATGGCTACTGGTTACGCACCCCCATCTGAAATAACTGGCCGCTTGTAGCTCGGTTGCCATGTTGCTCGCTGCTTGTCGCTAAATCGTGGCTACTGATTACGGACCCCCATTTGAAATGACTGGCTGCTTGTAGCTCGGTTGGCATGTTGCTTGCTGCCTGTCGCTGAATCATGGCTACTGATTACGCCCCGCCTTTTGAAATGACTGGCCGCTTGTTGCTCGGTTGCCATGTTGCTCGCTGCTTGTCGCTAAATCGTGGCTACTGATTACAGACCCCCATTTGAAATGACTGGCCGCTTGTAGCTCGGTTGCCATGTTGCTCGCTGCTTGTCGCTTAATCGTGGCTACTGGTTACGCACCCCCATCTGAAATAACTGGCCGCTTGTAGCTCGGTTGCCATGTTTACTGCTACTTGTCGCTAAATCATGGCTACTGGTTACGCACCCCCATTTGAAATTACTGTCCACGTGTAGCTCGGTTGCCATGTTGCTCGCTGCTTGTCGCTAAATCGTGGCTACTGATTACGGACCCCCATTTGAAATTACTGTCCACGTGTAGCTCGGTTGCCATGTTGACTGCTGCCTGTCGCTGAATCATGGCTACTGATTACGCCCCGCCTTTTGAAATGACTGGCCGCTTGTTGCTCGGTTGCCATGTTGCTTGCTGCTTGTCGCTAAAAGCAAGCAACACGGCAGCCAAGCAATAAGTGGCCAGTCATTGCGTATAGGAATATGACTCCAATATGAAATGACTGGCAGCTTGTCGCTCTGTCATAGCATGTCGCTATATCATGGCTACAAATTGTCCAGTCCTATAAGATATGATAGCCCGCTTGTTGCTTGGTTGCTGTTTTTTGTGGGTGCTAAGTCTAGGGAAAAAAAAGAGTAAATTAAATTTTTACAGTTTTAATTTTCCCGTTTGGATGCACTACTGTGTAACAGTAACTGCGGCTCAGTGATGGTGAACTAAGAAAGTGTTGAGCTTAACGTTTTTCCAGATTTAAATCCGATTAGCACCACTTCATGGTGGCGCGTTGACGCCAGGCTTCCAGCACTGGTAAGTAGAGGGAGTGCTGAAACCAGACGAACTTTGATGTCCATTCACTGTCTGACACATGCTGTAATTCAGAATGACAGGGAGAATGAATATAATTAGCAACCCTTGCCATTAATTAGATCTTCCTTATGTGTAGACAGCCGGTGGGTGTGGGGTCAGTCGTCTTTTTGGCAAGACGGCCAACCGCCAAAATGTGGTGCTGCCATATTCCGATTAAATATTGTGCACACTGGGATTGATGGGGTGCTCAGCAGTAGACAGTGAAGGACTGAGTCATATTTCTTCAGTCTTTTCATTGAGGGCAAATGATCGCACTGCTCATTACTCCGTCCCTGTGAAGTCATTGAGAACGGCGTTAATATAGGCCGCGGAGCAGGCTGATATGTGGCAGTATGTGTCAGCCGTCTCAAGGCGATGCCGTCAGCACTATTAAAGCGGAGTTTGGCAGGAAATCAGATTTACACAATGCCTCCCCGCCCAAATGAAGTCACTCAGAAAAGACATGTTTGCACTGGAGCTACGAGGCTAAATTAGTTAGCATTAAGTAAATAATGAAAGTATGCTTATACCCAACCAATTAACATAGTGCTAACTGCATGCATACACTCACTTTGAACTGTGTCAGTATGTCAAAGCGCTTTCCTACCTTAAAACTATAGCTTATACACATTTAACAGGTTATATCACTACAACACCTGAGATACATAATCATCATAAAACATCATACAACCAGGAGGAACACCTGTGGTGACATCCAATACCTAACTACAGGCACTGTAATATAGCATAGTAATAACAACTGGTAACATCACACAAAACAAACACCTGGAGGGAAGCAATAGCCTAACAACAATTTAGAAACCACCTGGAATACAGTAGCAACAGCCGAGCAATAATTTAGCAAACATCTGGGATAATATAGCAATGGCATAACCATGTTTTAGCAACCGCCTGGAATACAGTAACAACAGCCCAACCATACTTTAGCAACCACCCGGAATACAGTAACAATAACCCAACCATACTTTAGCAACCACCCGGAATACAGTCACAATAGCCAAACCATATTTTAGAAACCACCCGGAATACAGTAACAATAGCCAAACCATATTTTAGCAACCACCTGAAATACAGTAACAATAGCCTAACCGTACTTTAGCAACCACCCGGAATACAGTAACAATAGCCTTGCCATATTTTAGCAACCACCTGGAATACAGTAACAATAGCCCAACCACACTTTAGCAACCACCCGGAATACAGTAACAATAGCCCAACCGTACTTTAGCAACCACCTGGAATACAGTAACAATAGCCTAACCTTAATTTAGCAACCACCCGGAATACAGTAACAATAGCCCAACCGTACTTTAGCAACCACCTGGAATACAGTAACAATAGCCCAACCACACTTTAGCAACCACCCGGAATACAGTAACAATAGCCCAACCGTACTTTAGCAACCACCTGGAATACAGTAACAATAGCCCAACCACACTTTAGCAACCACCCGGAATACAGTAACAATAGCCCAACCGTACTTTAGCAACCACCTGGAATACAGAAATAGCCACTATATTATCCTGGTCACTCCCCTCACCACTTTAAGGGAAGACTATGTATCGTATAGCTAGTCTTTCTAACTGATCAGGTCTGCTTAGCATTTCCGTTGCCTGCTCCGGTGGCTGTTTTCCAGCTGAAGATGTCTCAGCATTACATCCAGTACAGGAAGTAATTTTCTGCCACAGGACGTTTTATCCAGCATAACACTCACCTTCAATAACACTGAGGGTCAGCGGCCAGACCTGGGCCGACGCAGGCTTAGTCCAGCGGCAGCCAGCAGGCCAAAGTTATTACCCGTCCATCCGACCAAACACAGTCTTTAATCTCCCCAAAGGCAACATTTTTTAAAGAGCCCGTGAGAAATAAACAGTCCTGAAAATAACAGTACCACTACACACACGTAAACCCAAACCTTCAGCGGTGTCCTTGACTTGTTGTGCAGCCTCCGTGTTTTGATGTCTCCAGAAAATAAAACTCGTAGAGCAGGAGAAAGCCCTTTCATCAGCGACCGAGAGTCATCCTGGGTGAAAGGATTTGACTTATGAATAAATAATAGTCATTAGAAACCTTTCTCAAGTCCGTATGTGGCTGGAATCCTTTCCAAAGCTGAGGCTACTGCTTCGGATTGCTAGTGTGAATATCAAAGCTCGGATGGAGCACAGCTGGAGCCGGAGCCCATCCTTCGTTTCTTTATATTCCGGGATGTGGAGTACAAAAATGTGTAACGGGGAAATTACAGAAGCTTCAAGAACTAAACATAACCTTGCTTATTCCGGTACGTAGTGTGTCCATGCCTTACTACAGCTCACAGCATCAAGCTTAAAGCACCATCACCAAGATGCAACTGGGTCGTCAACATGTCAACCTAACCCTTACTGTAAAGTGGGGTCTTAGCCGTCTGCTTTTTAAATTTTTTTTACAGTAACAGTACGGTTGACGGCAACTCCCTAATTTGGATCCGACCTTGGTGCACCCTGGGCAGCTTTACTGAGATGCTCGCCTGCAGTGGAGTTTCTGGAGCACCGTAACTCGGTGGATATACATGACTCGGACGGAATTCGACTTCTCTGTGCAACTCGTACTCCACAGTTCAGTCTTAGAAGCTGGTTTCTGCTACCGACCACATTTAGTGGCACTGAGGTCTGGAGTCTGGGGTGGTCAGTCCATTGTTCTGAGAACACCAGCAGCTTCTTTTCTCAGTAAGGAGCTTCTTGAACAGCTACACCTCCTTTGTAGCGACAGAAAGACCTGTGGATGTTCTGTGATCTGAAGCGGGAGTGGAGCTTGATGTTGCCCTGGAACTTAAAGACGAAGGCGTTGTTTATCTAATAAGGAGATATTTGGTGGTCTTCCAGGTGCTTGTCAGGTGTCACGTTGAAAAACTCTTGAATATTAAATGAATGATGTGTGTTTTGACGGGAATAAATAAGAAGGGGCCTCACCATAGAACTACACCTCCTTCAACTGAGATTATGCGCTATTAATGTATTTATTTTTAATAATGAAAATTGGGAAAACATTGTCATTCATGGGGGAACATACAGTATATGTCTACAAATCCATTTTTTGTACCACACTTTGAAGCCCTGAAGTCATATCGGACTTCAGCCTTCAGCGCTAAGGAAATCTTTCTTTCCTCAACATACCGAGAAATCCATCCCTGTGTCAGTCGGAGGACGGGAATGTCTGAAACTCCTTTCTCCGAAATGGCAGCTGAAGTGATGCAAGGGAGTAGCGCAAGGACGTAAGACGAAAAGAAGGAGGAAAGAAGAAATCACCCTAATGAAAAATGGACGAAGAGCTGAGTTGGTCTCGGTTTTATTAGTTGTATAAGTTAAGTCACAAACCTGTATTCGTAAAAATTCACAGTTTGCATTCAAACAGCGCTTTAAACGCCTCACTTCATTTAAAAAATAATCTTTTTTGCGTGTGTCCGTTTTGTGCAGATCGAAGATTGCATCACCCTACAGTTGAGTACAGTCTGTTTGATCTTGCTATTTTTTGTGACCCATCGCTGGGTGGAGCCTGTGGAGGCACGGATGGGTTGCCATGTAGCCATCCTGCTTTGACAAGTTGTCACATCTCTCCTCAAACAAGGTTGTCAGGTCTTTCTTAGTAGGGTGGTCGTGGGGTCGTTCGTGTGTATCAGGATATAAGTGTGATCAGAAATCTCCAAAAATGCCAAACTCTACTGTCTAGAGTGATTCCAAACCGAGGTCTTGGCTTTTAGCTCAGTGGTTCCCGACCCTGGTCCAGGAGAACCCCTGCCTTGTAGGTTCTAGTGTTCCCCCAATGCTAACACACTCATGTTACTTCACCAGGGTTTGGTAACACCAGGGTTTGGTGAGACTGTTTTGGCGTATACATGCTAAAAGGGGGTGGGAAAGGGTCCAAAGCTCAACCGACATTACAAAGCATGTGCAAGTACACATTTTCAGCAAACTCCCAAAACTTGACAAGCTATGGCTAACAATAGTAGATCTCCAGTGTGGGCCAAAAGGTCAAAACATGACCCGAAAAAATAAATAAATCAAGGGAAAAGCACCATAATGCTAATTTCTGCTAGCGCCCATGGTGTGTTAGCGCTAAGCTTACATTTTGGCTATTTCAGAATTAGCATGTATATATTTAAAGCCTGAAATTAGGCATTGACATATAGAACTGTATCTTGTAGCGTGACTCCTGGCGTTTAGAGCTACCACTGCTTTATATTTCTAACAAGTGACTGCCACACATTGGTCAGGAATTGGTCAGTGGAATATCATGAACTTCCAGAAGAGGGTAGAGGAACATTCCTTCTTTAGCTCATCTCATTAAGGCCTAACAATTGAGAGAACTTGCTTGGAAGTATCTACCTAGACACCATGATGAAGCAAGTACTAATAGGGTCATTTGTGATGGTAGGTTCAAGAATAAAATCAAAACCAAACTTAATATAACTTCTTAGTAACGAAATAAGAGTAGTACAGTTTAAATATGACAAGTTGGGGTTCACAGTTATGCTGAAAATCGAGTCAGTGTCAACTAATCGGAGATGACGTCAAGACCAAAACCACCGGACAAGAGATTGTTTTTACAGGAACCAATTTTAAAATTAAATTTTAAAACTCGACAGGTCAGTGGCACATGACGTGCCCTTTCCAATAAGCCCTGGATTACAATGCTAGCCTTCATGGAACCTTAGATGTTGATCCCGGTCGTTCTCAAATTTGTACCCGAGGTGGCCTTGCTGAGACTCTTGTCCAGATTTGAGTTTCCAGAGGGACAGAGACATTTTGAGCATCATAACTATGTTAGCTTTTGGGAAACCTGCACCCCTGGCGGACTTGCCGAGACGTCTCGGGAAGCCAGATCAATTCAGGGCCTCATGAGTCAGTGGACGTAAAAATAAGTGACCCCAAACAAGACAGGGTTATAGGCCATTATGTTCCCTCTCTAATGACACATGACCTTTTATTGTAATGTCAGAGTCAGGTCACTCGACAGGTCAGTAGAGCTTCCCAAGCCCTTGCTTGGGTTGCATCGCTAGCTTTTAGAAAACTGGAGAAACGGATCCTAAAATCTCCAGGCTCCTCACCTGCTGTCTTTGCTAAGGTGTCCATGGTGTTAAGTGTCATAAGTACATCATCAGCAATTAGTTAACATCAAGCATCCTCACCGAGCTTGTCTGTTCAACCCTAGAACACCCTTCGTACTAGCTTGTCATAGAAACCGTTAGGCCTTCTCTGAAGGTCTAGAAGGCCTTGAGGGTTCCCCACTATCAAGTACCATGTTAGGTGTATTAGCACAGGGTACAACATCTATATGTGTTGGGTTACTCCAAGACCAAGGTAGGGAAGCACTGTTTTGGCAATCTGTGGGCTGACCAGAAACTGCGGTCATAAGAGTCATCACTTCCGGTGGAACACTCCGGTGGAAGCTACCTCTGGTAGCTTAACTGGTCACTAAACCCTGTGACCTGGTGCTACCGTAGTATTTGGGCAAGGGCAGAGATGGGACACTGGTCCAGCAGCTTTGACTGAGCATTTCTTTCTTTCTAGACACTCACATACATGTCCAAAGAACTAGCAAACTGCCGTCTCCTGCACTCCTGCGTTCGCCAGGTGCTAGCCTCAGCCGAGCGCTCGCCCTCTGCTGGGTGTTAGATGGAGCTACATGTTGGCTATGACCTCTGGTACGGCAAAGAACCAAGAGGATCCCGGGCCACTCTGGGTGTTTCCAGACTTGGACGGCTCGTCCAGAACAGAAGACACCTCGGTCATCATAAGCAGTCCCTGCATAGCGCCACCTGGCCTTTGCGGAAGTCCCTGCAGGGACAGAGACGGCTGTATTTAGCGCTGAAGCCAGCACAGCTGAACAAGAGCGGTTCCTTCTGCAGGCCGCACTCGCGCCTGGCCACGGAGAACGCCGGAAAGATGTGGTTCACCTCCAGCTCCACCACCTCACACTGGACCTTCAGCCTGAAAGGACAAAGAGAGAGAAAGAGAGAGGCTAAAGAAGGAAGCGATGAAAGAGACAGCTTAGAAAAACAGCTACAAGAAGGTGAAGGTGAGGATTAGGCCGGGAAAGAGGAGATCGGAGACTGAATGGGAAGGGAGGAGAGCAGCAAAGGGGTGAGGGAATGGAATAACAGACAGATGAAAGGACGGGTTAAATGAAGAGAGATGGTGGCTGGGAAAAGGTGAGATAGCAAAGGGGCTGGGGAGAGAGGGAGGGGATAATAGAGAGAGAGAGAAGAAGACTCCGCTGTTCTTTGTTGCGGCTGCCTGTGAGGTAACTAGATCCACTATTCCGATATACACTTCCATGACACTGTCGCAGCTTTGAACTCGCACAAAACGAACGAACGTCCTCATACACAATTCTCTTTCTGCTTCCTGGAGCCGGGAGAAGCCCCAGTGGAAGCTGCCCTTCGCTGCTGATCAACTGGTAGATTCCGACATCCCGTTCAATTTGAAACCACAACAGCTAGCAAAGGAAGTTCGGGTCTGCTACGCACTGTACGATCACGGACTAAATAACGAATCACTAAGGTACACTGAAGTCGGAAATGCAGCTGCACCAACATCTGCACCCAGAGAGAATCAACCGACAGGAAGGAAACTTGGTGGGAAGGTTTGACATTGGAAGGACAGGCCTTATCGCTGTACCTGACTGACCCAACACCCACAACTATGGACATCCAGTGAGCAGTGGTGTCCTCCATGAGTCCTCCTGTTAGTGCAGCACCATTGGCAGACGGCTGCACCACACAGGACTACATGCACACAGACCGTTACCCTGGAGCAGTTGGGGGTTAGGTGCCTTGCTCAAGGTGCCTTGTTGTTACTGTTGGCAACCCTCTGGTCACAAGGCTGGTTCCTTAATGAGGCTGGTTCCCAACGAATCCGTGTGTGGAGGCACCGTGGTCAGCACCAAGATGAACTGTGTGTTGTCACGTGGCCAGAAGGCCTGGTGTCACTCCACCTCCACCCGTACCGCACCATCTGCAGGAACTGTGTGAGGATGTTCAAGCTGCATGGGATGGATTATCACAGGACTCCATCAGGAACCTCTACAGCTCCATACCGAGACGTCTGGCGTGTTGGGTTAGCAAACACGGCGGCCCGACGCCATACTGAGAGACAGACTTCTGTATGTGTAGCTCAATAAATATTGATCATATCAGTCTAAACTTATCATCAGTTATTGATCCTGGTCACCTTTATCTTCCTTTCCAACACCACCGCACTCCCACACCTCCTTTTGGGTGGAGCTGTTACTTGTTGAGTGTATTTTTAAAGCATTACCTGAAGATTCTTTTTCAGCATATATAAATGACATTGTATCGACATCCTGGTGTGTGTTTTCTGCTGGTGCTCGTTTCAGCTGCTGCTTTGGTGATTCCCCACCGGCTGAGGAGTTTGCCATTCATCGCATCCACTGAGCCAGCAACCGAGAGTGCCTTCCCCTTGCAGCTCGAAGGCTGGTCCCTTGAGAGATGCTACACCACTGCTGTTTCAAGACTGCCTGGGGTGGACAGTTGAGTGACGCTGCACTGAAGCTATGAGGCTGCCAGGATCAGCCGCTTGAGTGACGCTGTACCGCTGCTATGTGGTTGACTGGACCGGACATTTGAGTGACACTGCACTTCAGCTATGAGGCTTCATGACCCGATGGGCCTACACTGCAGCTGCTTGGGCCAGCTGTTTGATCAGCGCCTGAGCAAACTGTCCAGACGGAGTTCCTTCAGTAATATAACAGTTAACATTCCATAACTGTAATCGGCATCTGTCATGAGCGTCCTGTGGGCAGCGTCCTGTGGGCCAGCGTCCTGTGGGCAGTGTCCTGTGGGCCAGCGTCCTGTGGTCAGTGTCCTGTGGGCAGCGTCCTGTGGGCAGCGTCCTGTGGGCCAGCGTCCTGTGGGCAGTGTCCTGTGGGCCAGCTTCCTGTGGGCAGTGTCCTGTTGGCAGCGTCCTGTGGGCCAGCGTCCTGTGGGCAGCGTCCTGTGGGCCAGCGTCCTGTGGGCCAGCGTCCTGTGGCCACTGATGAAGGACTAGAGGATACCCAGCACTGCACTGTGCACTGTGTCTCTGACTGTCCATCTACAAGGTGGACCAGCAAGGTAGGAGTGTCTAATAGAGTGGACAGTGAGTGGACACAGTGTCTAAACACTCCAGCAGCACTGCTGTGTCTGACCCACTCACACCAGCACCACACACACTAACACACCACCACCACGTCAGTGTCACTGCAGTGCTGAGAATGATCCACCACCCACATCATACCTGCTCTGTGGTGGTCTTGCGGGGGTCCTGACCATTGAAGAACAGGGTAATACAGTATACAGAGAAACAGATGGACTCCAGTCTGGACCTGTACACCTACAGAGTGTCCTATATGGTCAGTGGGGCTGATGAAGTGGCCACAAGGGTATATACATCCCTTGGTCATCTAATCAGCTTTTGCTTGATACAGCTCCGGTTTAAAGTGTGGCAGTGAGATGGTGGAGGTGTAGCACCGTAGCTGGGTAGGTCCGTATGTATGAAAGCCTATTTATATCTACATGTCTCACACGGATGGCTAACAGCAAGTGAAAAAATCAAGGTTTGTAAGACCACCAGTGTTCATGCCTACATGCTGGACAGCAGAATCATATCTAGTAGGCATCAGTAGTGGGCATCTCCAACCCAGTGTTCTCCCAATTTCATCCATCCATTAGAGAAGTCTCCCCATATTTCACTAAGCTACATAACTGGGTGGGTGAAGGCTAGCACCAACTTCCTCCAAATACACCACGTCCCTTGGAACTACCACTAACTCAACATCACTGGAGTTCAACACGCTTGCAGGAGAACACTACTTGCTAATTCTGTTGCATCAGCTGAAATGAGGAAAAGGGTTGCCATCTTGAGAAAGTTAGCCCAGTTGTGTCCAGCTGTGCTGGACCCCCACTCTTGGATTATACGTTAGGGTTAAACGTTCAGGCTAAAGAACCTGGAACTCACTTGCTCAGAGCCTCCTTGTTGTTGATGAAATGGAAGAAGGCAGGTTCACACACCAGGCCTGAGGTCCGGCAGGCCTCTATGCATGACTGGCCTTCCGCGGACACCATGAGCCTCAACGCACTCAGCGGGGGCCAGCAGGGCGGAGCCGTAGAGTTAGCAGCCCAGCCTAGGAACGTTGAGTTGAACAGCAGGGTGAATGGACCCCCGGGCCAAACTCTAGAGGCGTTGGCTGGAGGAAATGGAGGCACAGGACTGCAGAAGTCCTGTACAAAGAAAAAACAGGAGGTGAAATTCTAAAATAAATTAAATATTTTAAATTTATATTTATCCTGGAGATTGGCCAATGAAAACCTGACAGAAATGTACCTACTAGTCTATAATACGTCCACAAGCACCAGTAACAGCTGGGACTGGATTTGGCATGGACTGGACAAGTTTCTGGATGTAGCCACATCAATGTTCAGACACTCTTACATCAGAGAACTGGTCAGTTGGGCCAGATTTGGTGGATGCCCTGGCACAATTCTGAGGAGAATTCCCTCTAGCCTGGGATTTTCCCACGGCTGGTAGACCTGCAGGAGCCTGAAGTTATTACTACCTTAAAAACACAAGGTGACTCATTCTTTGTACCGTAGGCCTTTTTTTTTTCCCATAGAAGAATAACAGCATGATTGTTGGCTCTAAAATAAGTCTCTTTTTGGCAAATTATAATAGAAAAATGATAAATAAACAGCAAGAAGACAGGACATATTAATAGTCAGGACAGCACTGTATAGTTTTTGCTTCCTCAAGTGAGGTCATTTTGGCAAGATGTTGGAAAGCTGTGGTAAAATCGTTGGAGCTTTTATTTTATTATTTTTATTATTTTTATTAAGTAACATTAAGTCCTGGCTCATGTCTGGACCTTCAGAAGTCTTAATCTCCATCAGAGTCATGATTGTGTATATCCGTCTTGTTGCTGGCCATCTTGTTTCCTTTGCCTCCATCTGTTCCGGCTATATTTAGTTTTCCAAAGAGCTGATTGTTTCTTCTAATATGTCCAAAATAAGAGCTTCAGTTTGGTTATCTGAGCTTCTAAGGAGAGCTGAGGCTTGATTGGGCCTTTCAAGCGACATCAGTCTGATGTTTCTGGTTCATTGAGACACATGATTAAAAACTCTTTCTGGACCCTGCCACTGAGGCTGTACTGCCATTGCAAGCTGAATCTTACAGGCTACCTGAGCGAAGTTATAGCTTCAGCTCTGAAATCATCTCTGGCACTGCAAATCAGCACCTAGCCGAGCTGCCTCACTGACTGCCTGATTGTCGTTCTTCAATTTTTGACATTGTAAAAACACCTGACACCATTTACATAGTTTAAAAAGGTCATTATTCATTGACCTGTAGTTATAAAAATAAAAAAAAACTTTTCTGCTGTAAAAATCACTTTAAAATTCTAATGATCTTCCATTCAGCTCCATTCTGCTTTTTCTGAAAAGATTTTGTTTTCCAGTGTTATGTGATCATTGTGTGTTTGGTCAGACCAACTATTCACCCTTGAGTACAAGCCAAGGTTAATGCAATACAATGTTTTAACTGCATTAAAATACAATATTTTTCCTTTTCTTTTTTATTATTGCCTTTTTATCTCCATATTTTTTCTCCACATATGTTTTACTTGGCATCTACAGTGGTATTGGTATATTTGTAGATAGATTGTATTGTATATATTCTTGCCTCATTGTAATAAGTGAGATATATTTATCTAGAGCTGCCAGTATTATTTATAGATGATCATTTTGGCTGAGCCTGCACATTCTTCTGTTCATACTGTACCACCCTTATTATCGTAGTGTATTACTGTGCTGTACTGTGTAATCATGTAACTGCTACTGGCAGCTTCAGGATCAATAAAGTGTTCATCTATCTATCTATCTATCTATCTATCTATCTATCTATTTTGTTAGGGGGTGTTGGAGCCTATCCCAGCACTCCTTCGGCCCTAGACAGGTTGCGAATCCATCACAGGCTTTATAACACATGTATGTTTTAGGTGCCAATATATTAGAAAGACATGAAAATAACACTACACATCTCATTTCTAAAACTAAAATCAAGTCGAGTTCCATTTTTAGGCATAATATGAGCAATTACAATAGTTATTAATATTGGATGCTAAATTGTTTGCCTTCACGACCTAAAAATTGACTTCATGTTGTTACAAGCAATCGAACAAGTGTTACTGACACTGCGTAGGAGCTGGGCGGGATATTAGAAACAGCTAAATTTCTGAATTTGTGAACTGAAAAAAAAGGGACTTTTATTTTGAAACCGTGATCCTTTGTCTTCCATTAGCCTTTGTTAAGATTTGTGTCGACGTGCCTGCTTAATCACCAGCTTCACTGCCCCCAGCCTTGGTCTCATTGGAAAGTCTGGACTAGGACTGCCACCTTTCAGAAATGAAAATAGAGAATGGAGGGCGTGGTCATGCGTGAGTGACATGTGTTCAAAATCACGTCCTGTGTTTGATCTGATTCCTGGGCGGGTGTGGGATTGTTTGATCGAGATTGTGATCATTCATGTGTATATCGGACATTTACGGAAATACGTAACCAGTACGTATTGGTTTAATACGGGACGCAACATTTATTTGCCAAATAAAGGACGATTCCGTATTTTACGAGATCAGTGTAAACCCTAGTCTAGACTGAAGTTAGCTATTAGCAGCTTTAGCGTCAGTAACGAAAGCACAGTCAGTTATTCCAGCTAAGCCATTTTCATACCTGAAACACTTCACTGTGCTTTCACTATATATAACGTCTTGGGATTAGCTTATAGCTAGCTAATATCGTAAGGGATGGGCTGGGCTTGAATGTATAGTAACTAATGACAAACTCAACCCTACAAGCAATTATGTAACCCACTGAGTTACTCGACTCAAAAAAAAAAATTATTTAAAGAATTGCTCATTCAAATAGGTTGGATACACCTTGTTTATTTGTTTATAAGAAACTTGGAAGTATGTTTTTTTAATTGGACCAATGAAACCCTTTTTAAAGTGTTTAGGGATTTGGGGGAAGCTACCGTGAACCCCGAGCATGCCCAGAAATTCTGATGCAACTTTGTCTTCTACAAACTTCTCTTGTTCACTCTTTGTTCTTTTTTGTTGTGGAACATTGTTCATAAACCATTCATATTTCTCTCAGAACCCGGAACCAGATTTATATTCCAAACCCGGCAACACGTTCTCCTCCTTTCCTTCCCAAATAGCGAGAAGATATTTCATGGCGTTCATCATTTATGAAGTCTGAAGGTCACGAGGGGAGTGTAGCTGCTAATACACAGGGAAAGATTAATCAAGACCGTGTCATTGCGATTAAATACACAAGATCAATCACGTTTAACATGAGACGGCCCTGGACTGAGGGAATCGTACGAAAGGAGCTTCCTAATGGAATTTTAGAGCACATTAACACTGAGTAGAAAGTTCTAGCATTACTTGTTTTAGTTATACAGTTAATTATACAGTTTCTCATTAGGTGGAGTGTATAACTAAGCTCTAAATGTAGGTACTGTGGTATACACTGAGTCTGTTCTACAGTTTCTCATTAGGTTGAGTGTATAACTCTAAGCTCTAAATGTAGGTACTGTGGTATAGACTGAGTCTGTTCTACCGTTTCTCATTAGGTGGAGTGTATAACTCTAAGCTCTAAATGTAGGTACTGTGGTATAGACTGAGTCTGTTCTACCGTTTCTCATTAGGTGGAGTGTATAACTCTAAGCTCTAAATGTAGGTACTGTGGTATAGACTGAGTCTGTTCTACAGTTTCACATTAGGTAGAGTGTATATCACTAAGCTCTAAATGTAGGTACTGTGGTATACACTGAGTCTGTTCTACAGTTTCTCATTAGGTGGAGTGTATAACTCTAAGCTCTAAATGTAGGTACTGTGGTATAGACTGAGTCTGTTCTACAGTTTCTCATTAGGTCGAGTGTATAACACTATGCCCTAAATGTAGGTACTGTGGTGTAGACGGAGTCCGTTCTACAGTTTCTCATTAGGTGGAGTGTATAACTCTAAGCTCTAAATGTAGGTACTGTGGCATAGACTGAGTCTGTTCTACAGTTTCTCATTAGGTGGAGTGTATAACTCTAAGATCTAAATGTAGGTATTGTGGTATAGACTGAGTCTGTTCTACAGTTTCTCATTAGGTCGAGTGTATAACTCTAAGCTCTAAATGTAGGTATTGTGGTATAGACTGAGTCTGTTCTACAGTTTCTCATTAGGTGGAGTGTATAACTCTAAGCTCTAAATGTAGGTACTGTGGTATAGACTGAGTCTGTTCTACAGTTTCTCATTAGGTGGAGTGTATAACTCTAAGCTCTAAATGTAGGTACTGTGGTATACACTGAGTCTGTTCTACAGTTTCTCATTAGGTGGAGTGTATAACTCTAAGCTCTAAATGTAGGTACTGTGGTATACACTGAGTCTGTTCTACAGTTTCACATTAGGTAGAGTGTATATCACTAAGCCCTAAATGTAGGTACTGTGGTATACACTGAGTCTGTTCTACAGTTTCTCATTAGGTGGAGTGTATAACTCTAAGCTCTAAATGTAGGTACTAGTGGTATAGACTGAGTCTGTTCTACAGTTTCTCAATTAGGTGGAGGTACTATGTATGAACTCTAAGCTCTTAAATGTAGGTACTGTGGTGTATAGACTGAGTCTGTTTCTACAGTTTCACATTAGTAGTCGAGTGTATAACACTAAGCCCTAAATGTATGGTACTGTGGTATACACTGAGTCCTGTTCTACAAGTTTCTTCATAAGTCATTAGTCGAGTGTATAACTCTAAACTCTACCACAAGAGATGTAGATACTGTGGTAGATAGACACTGGTGTCTAGTGATGCTGGTTCTACAGTTCTCATTAGGTCGAGTGTATAAACTCTAAGCTCTAAATGTATGGGTACTGGTGGTATAGACTGAGTCTGGTTCTACAGTTTCTCATTAGGTGGAGTGTTATAACTCTAAGCTCTAAACTAAATGTATGGTACTGTGGTATAGGTGACTGAGTCTGTTTCTACAGTTTCTCATTAGGTGGAGTGTTATAAACTCTAAGCTCTAAATGTAGGTACTGTGGTATAGACTGAGTCTGTTCTAACAGTTTCTCATTAGGTGGAAGTGTATAACTCTAAGCTCATGATGTAGGTACTGTGGTATAGAGCTGAGTCTGTTCTACAGTTTTCTCATTAGTTGGATTGTATAACTCTAAGCTCTGAATGTAGGTACTGTGGTATGACTGAGTCTGTTCTACAGTTTCTCATTAGGTGAGTGTATAACTCTATCAAGCTCTAAATGTAGGTACTGTGGTATAGACTGAGTCTGTTCTACAGTTTCTCATTAGGTGGAGTGTTATAACTCTAAGCTCTAAGAATGTAGGTACTGTGGTATAACCTGCGTGAGCAGCCGTTGATGCCTGTAGGTGAGGGTGCGACTGTGCTAACGTGGTGGGGTGTAAGCATTCATTACGTGTTCTACGTTATCTATGGGAAGCCATGAGAGACAACACTGTGTGTACATGGGCATTTTTCACAGAGCTGTCACTCTAATATTCCTCTGTTCCTGCCCTCTTTCGTTCTCCGGTTATTCATCCGCTGCTTCGTTGCCTTGCATGCCTTTTCACTCTCTCCTCCTCCTCAGAGCGGCTGTGATTTGTCCCTTTATCCGCTCCTGCATGTTCCTGTTGTGCTCGGCTCAATAGCCGTGGATCAGGCTGTAATCAGCCGGTTGCAGCGTGTGATTATGGAGTGAATGATGTGCTGCTGCCGGCAGGTGTGAGATGGAGAGTGTGCGTATGTGTGTGTGTGTATTAGCGTGTGTGGATTAATATTATAAATAATAACAAGGGAACCAGAGTGGGGTGCACAGGCTGGATAGACTCTGGTGTTGTTCTGGGGGTCATTCTGGTGGTCTACCAAACCCTAAATACACCTGAAACACCTGAACGTTTAGCTGTTGGGGCTTTTGATTAATTATTATAATTATTAATTATATAATTATTATAATTAGTATTAAACTATTCATATAAATATTTAAATATGAGGTACTTACATAGATATAATGTTTACTGGTCATGTTATATATTATTATTATTATTATTATTATTATTATTATTATTATTATTATTATTATTATTATCATATGTCATTATTATAGTTACTACTATATAATATTGCACATATGTACTCGTATACGCTATGACGTGTTGGGTATCCCATTCCAAACCCAAGAGGATCGTTATAGAGCTGAGCCCTCATTGTAGCCATAACAACCGTCTCTGAAGGCTTTCCGGATTTGACTGTGTGTCTATGGGAATTTGTACACTGTTCCATTGGGACAATGCCTGGCTAACGACTGACATTCCAGTTCACTCCAAAAGGTGGGGTTGGTGAAGGTCCGGGCTCTGGGCAGGCCACTGGAGCTCCTCCACACTGAAATCCACAAACCATGTCCTTATGGAGTTGTCTTTGTGCACATGTTGGACCGGGAAAGGGTTCTTCCCAAACTGCCGCCAGACGATTATGCCCCCTCTGCCAAACCTTCCTGTTAGCACGGTGCATTCCAGTAGGGAATGTTCTCCTGGATTCACTGGGTGCAGCTGCTCATGAAGACCCTGGTGAAGAGCTCTCGTGCTGATGTTGCTACCAGATGGAGTTTGGGACTCAACAGAGAGCGTCAGCCTTGGTTTACATGGTCCAGTGCTTCATGGCTGAGCTGTTGTTGCTCCTGCATGCCTTGACTTCACGGTAATAGCACTTGTAGTAGCTCTAGCAGGACGGACGTTTCACAGACTGACTTGTGGCATCCTCTGCCAGCATCACAGCGAAAGGCTGAAACACCTTAAATCAACAATTGGAAGGAGCGTCCCCATACTTTTGGCTAGACAGTGCATACTTAGTGCATACCAGCTCATGGGACCAGAAAACTCAGTCACCTTGGGGGTTTATGATGGTGCGGATAGCGCTGCACGAGGATGATGGTGAGTGACGGGATCCATAGATTGGGAAGAGGTGCTACAGTGCAGGGAATGTCTCGTTCCATGTGTGGAAACATCTCCAAAGCAGAAGTTACTGATTGGCTAAAAGGAGGGACTGCATGTGGGTGTGGCCAAAGACCATAGTGCTGAAACTGCAGGTGTATGGAAGTGTACGGTCATACGGGTCTACCAGTGGATAAAATCCCAGTCTACAGGGAATTCTCTCCAGGAATTGTGCCAGGGAAGGCCTCCACCATATCTGGCCCACTTCTTGGATGCCGGAGTGTCAACATTGATGTGGCCTCCATCCAGAAAGCTGTCCATGTTTAGGACATGTGGGCACTTACAGGTACTTACCTCCGTGTGTGTGTGTGTGTGTGTGGACCCACCTGATGCTGAATGTAAGCGTGGACTCTCTCCAGCATCCCCTCGCACGTATACTCGTACGGCAAATACGGCTCCACCTGGAAGCACACAGACGCCAGTCACGTCTACCGAACAGCCTCCTGTTTTTAATCACTGTTTGAAGCTCGGTTTTTTCCCTCCTCCTTGCTCATCATTATTCAGGCTAATTGCAATCAAAAGGTATTTCAGCCCATTAGTCAAAACAGACAAACGTGGTAATTGCCGGGCCCGTCAGGTTTAATTGCCTCTGGCTTTGTGACAGTCAGGAACCACTGTGACTCGATAAATCACATTTTCATCTTCCTCCTTTGTCTTCGGCGGACCAACGATCTCGTAGTCCCAATGGAACACCTGCAAACAACCGCGCGCTTGATTAAGCTGATTCGATTAATGCGCTCTCTCGTAAACAATCCGGCCCTCCCATGAAATGTCTCGAAATGCCAAGCGCCGTCGCCGCCAACACCTCGGGAGAATGAAAGTGCAACTTGAGCGCTGCTGCTAAAACACGGGGACGCTCCTGGGCAGGATTTAATTACGTAGCTTCCTATACATTGAGGATGGGAATAGAGAAGCTCTGCTTCAGTCATACGGCTTTTGCTGGCCGTGTTCACTTTCCTGTCGAGTCCCTGTCATTGTCTCTGTTTGCGTGTAAAATCTCAATTGACAGCCGTCGTGTGATCTGCAGTCCCATACAGACACAAGCGGTCTCACTGTGAAGCCGGAGAGGAGGGGACGTTACATTGGTTTCCGGGCTAACTCCTGCGGTGCCTGGGGGGGGGGGGGGGGGAAAAAAAACAGCACCAGAGAGCTAACGCTGCGTGGTTACGCTAGGCTGCGGGCAGTGTGTGCGTTATAGCTGTATGGTCAGTCTGTTGAACAGGAAGCTCCTCACTCTGCTACGTCTGATCTAAGGCCAGCAGACAGGTTTTTTCTTTGACAGATTGATTGGCGGCCCATCAAACAGTGATTAACCTGACTCAACCGAGCGTCTCATCAGCGGTATGTTCAGAGACCTGGGCGGTGCCACCTTTAACGCATTTACATATGTAAATCAGTGGAGGAGCTGCAATGCATGGGTGTCCATGCTGACCGTAGTAAAATGGATCAGTGTATAGAACCGGATCTGTTTATCAGGATACAGTCACATGACGGGTTCTGATTTTCTGTGTGGCGTTTGGATGAAGGTCTAGTCGTTGCTATCATAGAGAGATTGGTAATAGGGTGGGGTTCCAGGCAAAAAGACCAATGCACTTGAGGAGGTTATGACGCTGACACCCAGGAATCTTATCATAGACGGTGAACATGGCTGTTCTGGTTTAAATACATTCGACCCGTAGGTGTGTTTTGTCCTGTTTTAACCAGGATGGGCCAGATTTACAGGGAGTCCCATTAAGGAGTCTTTGTCCCACTGTTCTAGTATGTCTCGTTAATGTTCTACGGCGGCTGAGAAGTGCAAAAAATATTAAATTCCTGAAAACAAAATTACAAAAAAGTAAAACTAATGGTAAAACACTTCTACCGGTACCAGAAACTGAGTTCAGAGGAAATAGGAGGGTCTAAGAAACAGGAAGTGCATGACCATCCCATATTCCACCCACTCTAACAACCGCCAACAAGTTTTGATTGGCAGGTTCCGCACTTTCCCACTTCCTGTTGTGTTAGACCCCCCTTTCCCTCAGAATTCACAGTGTGTAAAAGTGTTTCGGTACAGATTTTGTTTTTCTTTCTGAATTTTTTTTGCCCTTGTAAACTTGTTTTTGCTTTTTGTAATTAATGTTTATCGATTTAATTTTTTTTTTGTTCATCATTTTTTTCTTGAATTTCTGTAATTGTGTTTTTCTGCTTTTTTTGCCTTCTAAAGTACGTTTTGTTTTTGAATTTTGTTATTAAGTGAACAG
>JAMWET010006878.1:20000-47940 GCA_024036415.1 Prochilodus magdalenae | reverse complement strand
AAAAAAGTTCCTGGCCGTTCCGGTGCTGAAGTAGATGCTTTTAAAGACTTTTAGAATCAAATATATAAATAAAATAATATAATATGAAAATAATATGATAAAATGCTAAACACAACTCAGCCTGTACAGTGGAAAGTGTATAGAGCATAATAATAATAATAATAATAATAATGCTCCCACATTCTGTTCCTTTTATATTTCATATTTTGAGTGCTGTAATGTTAATACTGTAAAGCTCTGTTTAAGGTCTGGCCAGTAGGGGGAGCCAGAACACCTAAAACGCTGCCTAGGTGCCTAGAGCTGCTTAGTACTTTCGTTTCGTTGGCTCATTACCACAACATCTGCATGAATTAGGGCAGTGCTCGTGTCCTTCATCCGTCTTTCGTGTTCTTTGGACAGTAGAGCCTACGAGAGGAAACTGGGAAGTGCACTTTGCAGACGATGTGTCCACACACTGAGCACTTTGTTAGGTACACCTGATGTGAAGCTGCACCCACCGTCCACTCTATCGGCTCCACTGACCATACAGGACACTCTGTAGGTGTACAGTTCCAGACTGTAGTCCATCTGTTTCTCTGTATACTGTATTACCCTGTTCT
This sequence comes from Prochilodus magdalenae, assembly GCA_024036415.1. Classification (NCBI taxonomy): domain Eukaryota; kingdom Metazoa; phylum Chordata; class Actinopteri; order Characiformes; family Prochilodontidae; genus Prochilodus; species Prochilodus magdalenae. The sequence goes on along the minus strand of JAMWET010006878.1, from coordinate 47,341 downwards.
TCAATGGTCAGGACCCCCACAGGACCACCACAGAGCAGGTATGATGTGGGTGGTGGATCACTCTCAGCACTGCAGTGACACTGACGTGGTGGTGGTGTGTTAGTGTGTGTGGTGCTGGTGTGAGTGGATCAGACACAGCAGTGCTGCTGGAGTGTTTAAACAACAAGTATCTCCATGAGGAACTTTTACAGAGGCCAAAACCCCATTTCATTTTAATGGAAGTCAATGGAACCAAAAAGTAATTTTGGGCCATTTCTATTGGTCTAATTTTTTATATAAATGTAAATGTCAGGTCATGTGATCCAATTATGTGTAAAAGTGAAAATCGGCATAAGAATTTTTTTTTTCTTTGGACGGCGACGATAAATTAGGTACTGCGTGTGGGTGTGTGGGTTCATCGGACGACAGTGTGCTGAATCAGACTTGGAGTAGTGTGTATCGTTCGGCTCGGTTCAGGTCAGAACTCGTAACCACCACACATTAAATACTACTGTCCTGTTAAATAGGGTTCTACCAGATGGGGAGTCAGTGAGGTCATGTTTGGAGCCTCACCGTGGAGGGAAGTGAGGAGCACGCAGTGGCTGAGGCTTTGCACTAACTTAACTGATGGTTTCTGCTCTTTGCTGTTTCAGAGAGATAAGAATCGAGCGGAGCTGTTGGAGTTTCTGAACTCTACGTTTTGACGCAGTCGGAGTTTCCGCTTCCCCTCAGTCTTTCCTTTATCCAGGCTACGCCGCTCTCAGGGAAAGGCCAGCTTCTGTAACAGACGGCGCCGTGTGGCTGTCGGAGAGAAATGTTTTATTTTGTTAATATCTGATTATTAGTCCAGACTAATTGTAAGGTTAGCGATTTTTGGGCTTGAATACGTGTTTCCCAATTGTACGTTGAGTATTCGGACACAGTGAGGCTTTTATTTTGTCGTTAATCCCTTTCCAAGTAAATTTGTCTTCCCTCACACCTGACCTTCATACAGACCACCACCGAGACGCTGTGGGAGACACGCATACAGCACACTGACTTTACTGCTGCGGGAACAAAAACAGCTGTTCTAGATTTTATTTTCTTAATCAGAAATGACCCTGAATTTGTTACATTTACTTGGAATTTTTTTAATCTAAAAAAAAAACAAACGTTAAAAAAACCCAGGAAATTCACAAATTCATAATCATGCTGTAAAATGTCAGGATATTTTGTACAAACATAAGTTGAGAGGAAGCCATTATAGAAAGTAGCTTGTCTTTGTACGAGAATATGTAGACGTCATATCTGTCAGGGCAGTGTAGAGCTAATGTCAGTTATGTAATCACAATGTTGTCTGACCACTGTCATTTTCCTGTTGTGATGAGTGAAAATATAACTATGACTCCTACAGTAAACCTGTGGTTCATTATTTTTCAACTAACTAAAGACTTAAACTTCAGGCATGCCACAATGTGTGTAGCTACAAAAAGGGGAGTATAGACTACTGTAAAAGTGCTGTAGATTCATACTGGATTATAATCCCTCCACAGCTATTACCGTCAGACTGTAAACACTACACACGCTGCAGATTCATACTGGATTATAATCCCTCCACAGCTATTACCGTCAGACTGTAAACACTACACACGCTGCAGATTCATACTGGATTATAATCACTCCACAGTTATTACCGTCAGACTGTAAACACTACACACGCTGCAGATTCATAAAAGGATTATAAGCCCTCCTACAGTTATACCGTCAGACGTAAACGCTTACACACGCTGCAGATACTACCGGATTATAATACAGTCCGCCAGATCCGGTAAACACAGTAGATTCATCCCCCGGATTTATAAATCCCTCACAGTTATTACCGCCAGACCTGTAAACGCTACACACGCTGCAGATTCATACCGGATTATAATCCCTCCACAGTTATACCGCCAGACTGTAAGCACTGCAGGATTCATACCGTTATTACCGTCACAGTTACCGCCAGGACTAAAACGCTACACACGCTGCAGATTCATACCGGATTATAATCCCTCCACAGTTATTACCGCCAGACTGTAAACGCTACACACGCTGCAGATTCATACCGGATTATAATCCCTCCACAGTTATTACCGCCAGACTGTAAACGCTACACACGCTGCAGATTCATACCGGATTATAATCCCTCCACAGTTATTACCGTCAGACTGTAAACACTACACACGCTGCAGATTCATACCGGATTATAATCCCTCCACAGTTATTACCGTCAGACTGTAAACACTACACACGCTGCAGATTCATACCGGATTATAATCACAGTCCGTCAGAACAGTTTAGATTCATACAGGATTATAATCCACCACAGTTATTACCGTAAGGACTGTAAACGCTACACACGCTGCAGATTCATACCGGATTATAATCCCTCCACAGTTATTACCGCCAGACTGTAAACACTACACACGCTGCAGATTCATACCGGATTATAATCTGGATTACAGACAATTATAACGCTTTGGTTATTCCTGATTAGACCACACTGTAAACCTACACTCGCACCTTCAACTCGCTGGTCCAGACTGGAAAACACTCCACTATGTAGGTGTACAGTTATAGTGCCTCTGATATGATAGACGTGGTGCTGGTATGAGAGTCTATCTTCAGACTTCTCACCTTTTATGTACATGTATTTAATAAAGTGTCTGTCAGTCATTGATTATATGATTTATTATAAAGTCTCACTGCAGTTACAGAGCATCACACACAATATACAAACTATCAAAACCACGAGGCTTGTTCTCCAGTGTATACATTCATACAGTATAAAGGAAAGAGAAATTGCTTCAGCTCAGTTTAAGGTATTGCACACAGTTCTAAGGTTCCTGTAGGAAGGCCTTTGCCTTACGCTGGATATGACCTTCTGTAATCTCCCACCACTGAGGTGGTATTTCTGAGTGTAATAAGAAGTCTATGTTTATCTTTGACTAAACTTTGTCAGTGCCACACGACCACTGTGGGATATGTTGTTGAGAAACACACCTCCTTCCCCGCTGAAATAAGACCAGTGGGACCATTAGGATGGAAAGCTGGTGGTTCTGCTTTCGGATGGGAATCGACTTAGTGGTTACCATTCGAGACCACTAGTGTCCTGTAGGACATCCCTTTAGGGCCATTACATGCATATGAAATCCATCGTAGGACACCCGTTACCCCATTAGAGCCCTTTACGCTGTGACACCAACCCATCAGGAACACACTGAACACCGTTAGTGACTACTGGACACTCTGATGCACAGAGTCAGACTTGCTTTAACCTGATTCCCCTTCTACCCCGGATGCCGCCAGCCAGGCCAAACTTGTTTGGTGTCTGAAGTTTCCTTCTTTAGTTTTACACTGGAGCTAGGAAGCTAACATAGAGACCAGTAGGAGAGGACTGTAATTAGCATGGTGCTAACTGCAGGCCTGAAACATCACGTAATTGTCTCAGACTGTGTTAGGTATTTAGTAATCTCTAATTCTTAAGTATCTTGATAATTTAAGCCAGATTTTTCTAAGCCGGATTTTTTTTTTTGGTGGGGGCTGAAATTTGGTCTGTGTGTAGTCCATTTAGCATCGCCATTGCACCTGACTGTGTCTGTATTCAAAATGGCATACTACATACTATCAACCTCATAGTAGTATGTAGTATGTGACCAAACTGAAGATCTGTAGTGGAGAGCCCTGGATGGTGTTCTACTCTAGTCAGAGGTTCTAGTGTACAGGTGGAGCTATTTTCATGGTGTACTGCATCCCAGCTTACCAGCTCTCAGCCTGCTTCAGCCAGAGAAAATGGCGGCGGCTAACACTGGGGAGCTAAACGCAGCCCACTCTGAGTATAACTGTGGGTGTAGTGGTTGTAGTGGGGTGGTGTTCATCAGAATGAGCCTCAGAAAGTTAAATATACAGGTCTGAAGATTAATAAAAGATGAACTCGCTTTAGAGGATCAGTTTTAGAGTGAAGTAGCCGAGGGGAGCTAACAGCTAGGCTAACCGTATCTCAGGGGAACTGAGCAGCGTTAGCAGCAGCTAGCTCTAAACAGTGGATACAGTAATAACAGCTCTGAGGTAAATGTGAGGTAACTGATCATGTGACTGTATTAGTATACTACACTGTAGGTCAGAACTTGTTACTGTACTGTATACCACACACAGGGGGCGTATACAGTGTGCGGTACATATGACTGTAGTATACAGTGTGTGGTGTAGTAGTGGGCCATTTTGAATACAGCTTGCATGTCTTTGGACTATGAGAGGAAACCGGAGGAAACCCACACGGACGCAGGGTTAACCCGTGGCTGTCTGGCCAGGGAATCTAACCAAGGTCCTTCCTGCTACGAGGCAACACAGCCACCCACTACGCCACCAGGCCACGTTTATTAATACAGTAATTCCATAAAACAGCAGAACAGATATCAAAATAGCTGAAGACAAAGTCACTTTGGTTTAATCTGGCGGTTGGTAATGTTTTCAGCCATGGTAAAGAACCTGCTAGGCTAAAATACTTAGCATAGCTAAAAACAGGCGTAGCAGCAGCAGCCCGATCCAGTTTGAGATGTGATCTGCTGTCCTATGAATTTATGAAGTTAGAAATGGTGTTGCTTAGCAACATAATTTGGTATTTGGAAACAAGAACGCACTTCACACAAGCTTTAGGCTTACTCGTTAGCTACATTAGCTCTAGTGCAAAAGGAAGGAAGCATACTTCAGACAGGTCTTGGTGTTGAGACTTGGTGTCACTTTAAACCCATAACCTGACGTTAGTGTGTTAAAGCAACCGACTCTTCAACTCTGATCCGCGAGTCCCCCAGTCTAGTGGTCCTCTACACGTTCCCATTAATGCCTTTGTGTCTGAAGTCGGGCATGCTCCACACCCGCTGGGATCCGTCAGCTGAGTTCTGGAGGCCCTTCTCCACGTCCTGGGACACAGTCTGTAGCTCTCCGGCGCCCTCCTCTGAGCTGTAGCTGCTGGTGGTCAGGCCCACCGAGCTGCCGAACGGGTTGATGCGTACGCGTGACCTAAAGCTGAGCAGGGACAAGCTGATGGAGCGCTTGTTGTTCCACTGGCGGGACAGACGCTGCGCCTCCTGCTCCGCCTGCATCCGGTCCAGAGCCTCCAGCAGCACCGAGCGGAAGAGTCCAGACACCTCCTGCACCTCCGGCTCGTTCTCCATCAGCACCTGACGAAACCTGGGGGGAAACAAGGGAGAACTGGTGTGTACAGATTGTACTTCTGCTCCTTCAGGTGGGTGGATGTTTCAATATTGGCAATGCCAGTTCATCTGGGTTACAGCTGACCGTAAGTCGTCCCCGCCAGTGTTTACATATCCGGTCTGTATGTTCCTAAAGCCGCTACAGAATGTAAACCTGTGTGTTTCACTATGATGGTGCATGAGTTCGGTACATAGAACTGACATATCGTGACTGGAGCAGACGCATTAATATCTACACCCTTAGTATTTACATACAACCACAACGGAGCTACAGAACCAACATGGTGGACTATGTGGGGAACTCCAGCGTTCCAGACTGGGAAGGGGATGTCGGACCTTTTCATTCCCTTTCCAAGGATCCCGACTGTCAGCGGTACATGGTTGATGTTCATCTTTACACCAGCCTTAAGCTGCTTCCTGTTCACCTGCTTCTTAATCCAGTGTTCCAGTCCACCTTAAATGCCAGAATGTTACTGCAGCACTATTTAAGGTGGAACAGAAAATTCCCAAAACAATTTGAGTTCACACATCTTTAACAGGATTCCGGAACAACTTCAATCCTGCAGTCTGCACGTCACTCCGGGCAGTTTCCCAAACCTCTCTGAGAAAGATTGTGATCATTCAATACGGAACAAATTTACCGAAATACAGAACAAATTTACGGAAATACAGAACAAATTTACGGAAATACGGAACAAATTTACGGAAATACAGAACAAATTTATAGACATTTATGGAAATACAGAACAAATTTACGGAAATACGGAACAAATTTACGGAAATACAGAACAAATTTACAGACATTTACGGAAATACGGAACCAATTTTACGGAAATACAGAACAAATTTACGGACATTTACGGAAATACGGGGAAAAATTTACGGACATTTACGGAAATACAGAACAAATTTACAGACATTTACGGAAATACGGAACAAATTTACAGAAATACAGAACAAATTTGCGGAAATACAGAACAAATCATGTCCCATATTGGTTTAATACAGGACGCAACATTTAATTGCCAAATAAAGGATGATTCCATATTTTACAGGACGGATGGCATAGCACCACCACCCCAACAACAGCCTGTAAGTAGCAGCCATGCTGTGTGATTGTATCCGTGTGTGCCGGTTGGAGCAGATCATCTTAAACTGAGAGCTCCATAGTGAGGATCAACTTTAACCTACTGTGTGTTGGTGTCCAGATGGAGCCAGTAGCTAGTACAGGGAACATTAGCTACTAGCCTTAGCTCCAAGTAACCAGCATAGCTAACTAACTAAATAGTATGAGGGCGGAGCTTATTCACACAGAGGCTCATTCTATTTAGCCTATTTCCACATGTTGCTTCTGTGTGATCATCGGGGGTGGTGTGTCTCGCTGTAAACCAGCCAATCAGAGCAGAGCTCTTTTAATTATTCATGAGCTCAGCATTAAAGAGAAAACGGCTCGTTTCAATCTAGGACTGGATCATAGGGCGTTCTTGGGCATAGCAAAGAACCACGTCTGGGTGACCAAAGTTGGAGAACGTTATTTAGCACTGTGGTTGTGGGACTTTATTAAAGCTACACATAATTATTCATGATTCCGATTTATTTCTCTCAGGTCTTCATCCCGCGGTCTCAGTCTGAACGCTCTGTCTGGGACATGTTAGCGGTTCTGCTGCTAATTGCGCTTTGTGTTTGTGAGCAGCACTCGAGCTTGCGCCTCATCAAGCCCTGAGAATAATGGCTCCACCATGCGCCAAGACCTCAGCCTGCCAAAGCCACTTATTCCACCCTCCAGAGGCCAAGGAGTTCTTAGGAGGCCTTAAAATAGGTCAGCATGCTGGGTTTATCTCCGTCGGTCGAATCAGCCGGTGTGCGTTCGCTCTGTTGGGGGTGGAACGTTCTGAGGGACTGAAAAGCCTGCCTTTATACGGTGTCTGGAGGCTGTTACGTTGCCAGATCCTCACATGTCTTGCGATTTATGTGGCAGTTTAAGTGTTCGTTTATTCAAAATCAAGCAGTTGACGGGTTTCTCATGCATACACTGACTTTGAGCAGATCAGCAGACTTCAGTATGACATTTTACCGCACCTGAATTCTTCATCCAGTATAGTTGGGCCTGAAAGGAGTGAGTTATGATACATTTAGACTGATATGATCAATATTTATTGAGCTACACATACAGAAGTCTGTCTCTCAGTATGGCTGCGGGCCACCGTGTTTGCTAACCCAACACGCCAGACGTCTCGGTATGGAGCTGTAGAGGTTCCTAATGGAGTCCTGTGATAATCCATCCCATGCAGCTTCCATTCCCATCCTCACACAGTTCCTGCAGATGGTGCGGTAGGGGTGGAGGTGGAGGGGCACCAGGCCTTCTGGACGTGTGATGCGTGTTAACACCACGGTGCCTCCACACACGGATTCGTTGGGCGTCTCCACCAAGACTAAAGCGGGACTCGTCACTGAAGATGACCCGCTGCCATTCTGAGTCACTCCATGCTCACTGGATGTCTGTAAGGGTGGCTGTTGGGTCAGTCAGGTACAGAGATAAGACCCGTCCTTGCTTACGTCACATGGACGGCTGAGCGTGGAACTTGAGTCATTGGCATGTCTCCCAATGTCAAAGCTACACACCAAGTTTCATTCCTGTTGGTTGATTCCTTCTGGGTGCATCTATTGGTGCGACTAGTCTTTGATGATGATGATTACATAATAATAGAGAGACATTTTCATGGTATGGACGCCATTTGACCAGAGATTGGCTGGACTACTGACTACCTCAAAGCTGCTATAGGAAAAGGAGAATGGACAGCGATGTGTCGGCCAGCCCCGGCCCTCCTGATCGAATTGGAAGCCTGTATAGTAGATGTAGGCATCTATTTCAGTAGAAACTGACATTTTGCGTAAGTAAATAACACAAGAGTTATTATCATAAACATAAGAAGCGGCAGAATACAACATCTGGATCATACACTGCTTATAAACCCGGGGACATCTGACGGGTAGAACCTCCTCCGTGGCCCTAATGGACTTCTAATGTGATCAGCAGGGCAGATGCTGACCAGGACATCACTATCCATCCTGATCAGTAGCTTTGCGGCGGTCAGTCCTCCGGACAAAACAGACTATATCGTAAACAACTACACGCCTCCCTACGAAGACTGACCTCTGTTGATGTCCGTGCTTCCACCGCAGTCCCATAAAGACGAGGCATCTCTTCAGAAAGAAAGGTCACGCTGTTATATTACCCAGGCATGCTTACTGCAGCGTGACTGTCACGTGACCGTCCTGTCTAAATAACGAGCCATGGGGGAGCCCACCCTCCATAAGAGAGCTGTGATTAACAGATGGTAATGAAACGGCTGGGCTGCAGTTAGCGTGAGTCTAAAGGTGCCTAATTACCCATATGGGACATTCTCCTCTATCTCCTAAAGGGAATAGAGAAACCAGTGGTGCTCCATGGGTTGGCAAAGCGTAGGTGTGGAAGCACGGTTACTACGTTTTCCACACGTGTAGACATTCTACACTCGCTCATCTGCCTTCACACGCATAGGAACTCGAGTGACGTCCCATTCTTAATCCACAGGGTGTAATATGATGTTCCACCCTCTGCAGCCATAACAGCTTCGGCTCTCCTGGGAAGGCTTTCCATAAGGTTTAGGAATGTGCTTATGGGAATTTCTGACCATGTTGGTTGAGAAGACCTGGCTTCCAGTTGGCCCACTAACCTCAGGTTGAGGTCTTGAATGTGCAGGCCAGTCAAGTTCTTCTACATGTTCTTTATGGACCTTGCTGATGTTGGTACAGGAAGGGCCCATTCCCAAACTGTTCCCATAAGGGCATGGGATCCTATCATGGTACCACGCTGGAATTCACTGAGAGCGACCCATTCCCTCACATTAGCCTCTCCAGTTCACCTGACTGCATGTGTTTGGACTGTGGGAGGAAACCAGAGCCCTCGGAGGAGGAAGCCCCTACAGGCATGTAGACATGCACACCTCCCGGACCCAGCTGGGAATCAAACCCAGAGCTTCTTGCTGTGAGGGGAACGGCGCTACCCACCGTGCCATTCCAGCAAGTGTGAATGAAATGTTGAGAAGCTGTAGCCCTTAGCATTGCATAGCTAGCCAGTGGCCCAGCAGCCTATCAGCCTTAGTGTGACAGCCAGTCGTCTCGTCTGGGAAATAACGGCAGGGAAAAAAACAGCACCAGAACTTCTGCTTCCTACAGCAACACAAACAAGCCAGACTGAAAAAGACAGAGTGAGACCCAGCTGCAGGACAAGAATAGGAATCAGTGTGGCTCTCCGTGTGGAGGGGAAATGAAAAATGATGGCACCCTAGCTCTGGATGTCTGCAGAGCTATTACGGGCATAGCAGTCTACACGGTGCAACTGGCGGAGTTAAGTAGCTAACGTGGTTGTTAACTAAGCTTGCCAACATGGCCCATGAACTTCCTCAAGCTACAAAGCTAATGGTTCTGTTTTGCTGAAATGGTTCTTCAGATGGATGGAGAATGTGAATATGTAAGCTCACCGGAAGGTTGTAGTAACTTCAGGCTTCTGCAGGTGGCGCTGCACGAGGATGATGGGGCTATAAACCCCTGTGGGGTGTGAGTGACGGGATCCATAGATTGGGAAGAGGTGGGACAGTGCAGGGAATGTCTCGTTCCATGTGTGGAAAATGGCTCCAGAGCAGATGTTAATGATTGGCTAAAAGGAGGGACTGCATGTGGGCGTGGCCAAAGACCATAGTGTGAAGGAAGTAGCTGAATCTGCAGGTGTATGGAAGCGTACGGTCATGCGGGTCTACCAGCAGTGGATACAATCCCAGTCTACAGGGAATTCTCCTCGGAACTGTGCCAGGGAAGGCATCCACCAAATCTGGACCACCTGACCAGTTCTTTGATGTAGCTACATTCAGAACCTTGTCCAGTCCAGACCAATGCTCGTGGAGGTGTTACAGGGTACTTGGTACATTTTGTAACAATAGCACAACCCTTCTAGGTGTACATGGTGTAGCCTTCTACATGTAGAACCATGTAGAACCCATTCTCCATCCATCTGAAGAACACTTTCAGCATTCCAGTGGTTCTTTAAGTCTCTGTGCTCCGATGTATCCCATCATTACCTGTAAGGATTTACCTAAGTGTGACATGTGACTCGACTTGGTCTGGGTTACCTCAGGATAACAGCCCCGCAGTATGAAGGCTGCACTTTGCCGCACAGCTCCTCCAGGGCCAACCTCTCTGCCTGGCTGATGTCGAAGGTACTGCGGGGGGCGCTCATGAGCCAGCTGTAGTCGACGCCTGTGTGTAGCCTGCGGTACTGGTTGTCTCGCTCGCGCTGCAAGCGCTGGGCCTCCTTCAATTGCCAGCTCAGCTCCAGCATCAGCGTGTCTGTCACCACCTCGGAGGGGTCGCGCCGGGGTCGCCGGTACTGGGGCTCGCTCCAGATGAACCACGACATGGCTCGACACGACTGAGTCGGTGCACTTTTGTCCTACAGGGCTGTCTCACACTCCTGGAGAAGTGCTGTGAAGAAGAACAGACCCATAGCAGGTACTTAGCTACGGTATACAGGTAGAGAAAAAGACTTGGGAGGAGTTGTAATTGATGTGTCCCACATGGGTTGGCCTGTTGTTATGGTTTGGCATGTCCTAATGTGGTTTACACAAGGGTTTTTTGCTAGCCTTGGCGATTCATAGCTAGGAACCATGACATTTGCTGTGGTGTACCTCAAGGTTCTGTCCTTGGGCCACTGTCATTTTCATCGTATTGCCTTGCTTCCATTATTACAAACATTTAGGTCTGCTTTCATCCTACATTTATAATTTTTCATATTATCAGTTAGAAAATTATTGAGAATTAAAGTAAAAAAATTTTATTTGTTTTTGTGCTTCATTTTTCCAGTGCTCCAAGTCGTCATTACATATTTTTCGTTTGTACTGCCAGGCAGTAATCAAAATATACATTGAGATATGTTGAAATGTCCTGCGCCAATATACTGATGTGAAAACCACAGATAACAATATTCCACTTACTAACATTGTGTAATATTAGGATCCATTAGTTGGCGATAGGACATATATCATATTCATGATGGACCGACCAATAGAAGCGCTCCAAACCTGCTTAGTAATAAACCTTGTTCTATCAGCTCCACTGCAGGGTAAGGAATCTGCTCCATCCTCCTGTACAGCTCCATTCTGGAGGGTTTTAAGGTGGACTGTATAATTCCATTCTGGAGGGTTTTAAGGTGGACTGTATAATTCCATTCTGGAGGGTTTTAAGGTGGACTGTATAATTCCATTCTGGAGGGTTTTAAGGTGGACTGTATAATTCCATTCTAGAGGGGTTTAAGGTGGACTGGATAATTCCATTCTGGAGGGATTTAAGGTGGACTGTATAATTCCATTCTGGAGGGGTTTAAGGTGGACTGAATAATTTCATTCTGGAGGGTTTTAAGGTGGACTGTATAATTCCATTCTAGAGGGGTTTAAGGTGGACTGGATAATTCCATTCTGGAGGGATTTAAGGTGGACTGTATAATTCCATTCTGGAGGGGTTTAAGGTGGACTGAATAATTTCATTCTAGAGGGTTTTAAGGTGGACTGGATAATTCCATTCTGGAGGGTTTTAAGGTGGACTGGATAATTCCATGAGGGCCAGTTTATAGTTTGGTGTCTTCAAGATAAACAGAAGGAGGACCTGCTATTAGGAGCCGGGTCTAAACTTTAGACTGGTGGTGTTTATTAGCAACTTAATTAGTTTATTAGTCTATTAATAATCAGTATTGGCCAATACATACAATACACATCGGTCGACCTCTAATCTACAGAAGTCTAAAGTCTTTATTATTACTTATTATTGCCATGTTATTACTACTATCACTGATGATGATAATAATAATAATAATAATAATAATAATAATAATAATAAATGTTCTAGTTGTGCACTTTCTGTACTAGGTAAACCCAAATTAATGTTGGATCCAATCGTCTAATTTAACTAAACCAAATGAAAATGAATATTAATGCCCAGTAGTTCCTCCTGGCCCATCAAATCGCAGAGTCCCTGTTGAGGGTTCGGCTCCCCGAGGGCACAACACTTCTAAGTGCTAGCCTTAGTCAGCTAGAATATGTGCTGACGCACCTCAACCCGTTTAACTATCAGAGCACTTAGTGGCTCTACAAACACGGCATGTTGGAATCAGGACCCCTAAAACTCATTACCACACAGTGTTCAGGAAGATAAACGACACTTTATCCGTTCTCCCACCACGCACTCGGCTGTACTCCGGCATTCCCTTGACTACACGGCGAACGACAGGAGGTGCGTTCATGGTTTCATGATTTCACTAAGTGATCTAGAAAGAGAGAGTGTGGATTTGAACCCAGCGAGAGACCCACGGAGAGGGAGAACTTCGCGTCGGATGCAGGGAGAGGATACTGTACTGCGCCAACAAAGTGGGAATTAAGAGATTTCGAAAGTTCCGAGTGTGGGTAGTCATTAAGTGCACCAACCGGCGTTTATGAGTTATCCCGTTTAAAGCCCAGTCATCCCGAGGCCTGTCATCAGCAAGGCCTCTGTCCTGCTGGACATGCGCTCGTTATCCACACAAACCACAAAGTGCAGGACAGACTCAGTCGCTCAAGTATGTATAAGCCCACGACCTACCTGTTAACTCCCGGCTCTTCCCAGTAGGCCTGGTATTCCGAAACAACAAATCCCGGGATCACAGATGTCCCCCTGTGTTTTCAGCTTCTATCCTTGTTTGCATTGCATGCTCCTCTCTCCTCTTCTTCCCTTCTATTCATTCCTCCCTCCCTCTCTCTTTCTTTATCTCTCTCTCTTTCCGGACACCCTCCCCCCTCTGTCCCTCCCTCTCTCCCTCTCTCCCTCCCTTCGGCGGCCCAGAGGCTTTAGAACCTGTAGCGCGTATCTTATGGGAGAACAGCTAATTCACATTCCCTCCCTCCCTCCCTCCCTCCCTCGCCCTGCTGAAGTGGCGGCTGGCTCGGCGTTGCTATAGAGATGCTCTGTAAGCCTATTCGTCCAGAGCCAGCCTCAGAGAGACAGGCCGTGACGCATGTGGGCCCGGGCGGAGAGGTCACGTACAGTGAAAAAGGGATTAATGAGCATGCGTGGGCTGGCGGGTCATGTGGCACAGGGGCAGTAAGCTGATGAGGGGTTAAACACTCTTCACTGGTCACTGTTTGCTTCTCCACACTATCAGCACACACACACACACACACACACACACACACACTAACGAGTGACAGCCTGACACTCCAAACAGGAGGCCGGCCCCTTTAGCCGCTCTCGGGAACAGTGGTGCTGATGGGAACCAGACGTCCACCTCTGATAGCCCTCTCACAGGCCTGGGCTTAGTGGTGCAATGGGGCCTTCATAGTACCTGTGTAGTAAAGCGGTATCCATCCATCCATCATCAGTATCCCATTTGAAACTCAGGTGTAGGTTCCACTGACCGTATAGGTGCACCGTATAGTGTTACCCTGTTCTTCAATGGTCAGGACCCCCACAGGACCACCACAGAGCAGGTATGATGTGGGTGGTGGATCATTCTCAGCACTGCAGTGACACTGACGTGGTGGTGGTGTGTTAGTGTGTGTGGTGCTGGTGTGAGTGGATCAGACACAGCAGTGCTGCTGGACACCTCAGTGTCACTGCTGGACTGAGAATCGTCCACCAACCAAAACCATCCAGCCAACAGCGTCCTGTGGGCAGTGTCCTGTGGGCAGCGTCCTGTGGGCAGCGTCCTGTGTCCACTGATGAAGGACTAGAGGATGACCAACACTGCACTGTGCAGCAGCAGATGAGCTATCGTCTCTGACTGTCCATCTACAAGGTGGAGCAGCAAGGTAGGAGTGTCTAATAGAGTGGACAGTGAGTGGACACAGTGTCTCAACACTCCAGCAGCACTGCTGTGTCTGATCCACTCACACCAGCACCACCCACACTAACAGCACCACCACGTCAGTGTCACTGTAGTGCTGAGAATGATCCTCCACCCACACCATACCTGCTCTGTGGTGGTCCCATTGAAGAACAGGGTAATACAGTACACAGAGAAACAGATGGACTACAGTCTGGACCTGTACACCTACAGAGTGTCCTGTACGGTCAGTGGAACCGATCACATGGACAGTGAGTGTAGATATATGTACATAGAGGCCCTAATTGTTTTCTGCTGAGGCTCGGTTAAAGCATAACATGGTTCAAGGTGTGTGTACAAGGCTATCAGCTTTCTGGGAGATCCTGTGTGTTATTTCACAGCACCGTGTAAAACAGTAATCATGTGTGTGCCGCTGTTTGGCCCGACCCAGTGACGCATGTCTCAAAGCGGCATTGGCTAAAACCCGACTGCAGAGCTATGGGAGCTTGCAGGAGCCTGGAGGCCGGCAGATGGAGAAGAACACCCCCGTCTAAATCTCAGCAGATGTCTCAGCTAATCTGGCTCACTAATACCAAAACACGGGTGAGGTCAGCCCTGCATCCACTAAGCCACATCAGCTATGTGCTCAAGCTGGAGAAAAATACAAGCTAGAATTAAATTCCAGTTAACAGGAAACCTCACGTCCACCAGGTTCAAGCTGAGGTCAGTTTCATAGAGCGCTCCGGAAAATATCTCACCGAGGCTGGCAGGGAGCTCCCACCCCCTCAGCGGCCGACATGTGAAGGCAGCTGAGCTCAACAGGTTGCAGATTGTTGGTTGGGATGTACAGCGCCTCCGAACCCGTCGTCAGCGGCTGTGGTGACGCCATTGTCCTGAGTCACTGTGTCACCATGGAAGTCTTCTGTGGAGCTGTTTATGAAGACAGTTAGTCTCCTGTGAAGTGAAACACCCACATACACGCACACTACTGAACACACACACTAGGGGGCAGTGAGCACACTTCCCCGGAGTGGTAGTGGCAGCCCAGTCCACAGCACCCAGGGAGCCGTTGGGTATTAGGTGCCTTGCTCACCTTCAGTCATTACTGTCGGTTCAGGAAACCCGCAACCCTTCGTTCACAAGGCTGGTTCCCTAACCTCGAGCCCACCCCTTAACGCTAAACAGGGTTCGTCTCATCTCACAGGATATGACTGCGTTTGGAAACGTACTGCATGTCATGACTGCCACCTTACATACCCTGACATAGGCGTAGGAACCGCGAGGGATGTGTCCCACCTAACATTGGAAAAAACCAAGGGACGGAACAACTGTGTGACTTTTACTGTGAATGCACAACACGGTGGGTCAGTTAGCGCCGCCCTCACCGAAGTTAGCGTTCACCAGCTTTGGGGTCGGTAACCGAAGCACAGCAAACAGCAACAACGGCTAACTATAGCTATGACAGCTTGGGTGTAACTTCTTGTTATGCTAACAGGCTAGGAAGGCTTTGAAAGCTGTGCTCAGGGTTGTCAGGAAGCTTCCAGCGGCCTCGGTTTTCACCTAGACACAGCACCAGGTTTGAGGTTATTGTTTACCAGCTTGTGGGTCAGCACAACGATTAGCAACGATGGCTAACTACAGCTACGTAAAAAGTCTGTGTGTGACTTCTTGTTATGCTAACACCCCAGAAAGGTTGGATAGCTGATGTTAGCATGAACTGAAATAGCGCAGCTGAGTTAGAAGTGCTCTCAGTAGTGCGGCATGTGAAGTTCCAGAGTGTGTTGTTGGGGATGCAGCCCCGCTGTCTCAGTAAGTGCCTTGTCTTGGACACCTCAAGCTCATTTAATCTCATTATGGTGAACGTACGTCACGGAGGGTACGTTAGCAAGATGTGCTGGGCCGTTTTCAAGTCTAAGATTTTTAAAATCTGATTTAAAAAAGGACAACATGGAGGGCAAGCTGGCGCCGCCTGGATCCAAGTTGGCGTTCATCAGCTTTGGGGTCGGTAACCGAAGCACAGCAAATAGCAACAACTTTGAAAATAGCTTCATAGCATTGTTATGCTAACAGCCAAGACAGGCTTTGAAAGCTGTGCTTTCTGAATCGTCCAGTGGCCTCAATTTTCACTAAGACTCAGCACCTGGATCGAAGTTGGCATTCACCCGTTTCAGATCCCCTTGTATCACTCCACCTCCACCGCTACCGCACCATCTGCAGGAACTGTGTGAGGATGTTCAAGCTGCATGGGATGGATTATCACAGGACACCATTATGAACCTCTACAGCTCCATACCGAGACGTCTGGCGTGTTGGGTTAGCAAACACGGCTGCCCGACGCCATACTGAGAGACAGACTTCTGTATGTGTAGCTCAATAAATATTGATCATATCAGTCTAAATTTATCATCAGTTATTGATCCTGGTCACCTTTATCTTCCTTCCCAACACCACCGCAACCCCACACCTCCTTCTGGGTGCAGCTGTTCTTCTTGGTAGGATGATTTGCACGCAGTGGGTGTGAGGTTTAGCAGTGCGCCAGCAGCGTCCCTGTGGGACGCCCCCTCTTCACACGTTTGTGTTCGCTGTGGTCCAGCACTGTCTGTCTGTTCCAGCCTGAAGGGTGTGATCATTAGCGGGGTTGAATCAGGTGCCGGATGAAAACGGAGGGGGTAGATTCGGTGTCTGGTTTCTGTTTTGCCTGCTGCGGGACTGCCAGAGAGCGTGTTAGTGAGAGGGGAACAGGTGTTGATAGAGCTCAGCGCTGTTAGCCTCACCTGCTTACTTGGCAATTCAGTTCTCTTTGGTGTCTCAGCTCTACACCTGTTTCATGTTATTACAGCAGGTTGTCTGTTTGCTGAGCTTTGTTTTCTCCTCTCTCTGCTTCTTTGGCTCTGTATTCTTTACTCGTCTGCCACTCCCAGCTTACACATTCCTTAATATCCTCATTCCTGCTTCACACGCTCACTCGATTTAGAGCTAGACCTTCTCTTTCCATGGGTAGTCTCTAACAGAGTGGGGTTTCCAGTATTGGATGGTGACTCACTGTGTAATGTGTACTGGTACACTGTACACCAACACGCTACTTACAGTACACTAACACATTACACTTACTGAGTTACTGTACACCGACACGCTACTTACAGTACACTAACACATTACACTTACTGAGTTACTGTACACCAACACGCTACTTACAGCACACTAACACATTACACTTACTGAGTTACTGTACACCAACACGCTACTTACAGCACACTAACACATTACACTTACTGAGTTACCGTACACCAACACGCTACTTACAGCACACTAACACATTACACTTACTGAGTTACTGTACACCAACACACTACTTACAGCACACTAACACATTACACTTACTGAGTTACTGTACACCAATACGCTACTTACAGCACACTAACACATTACACTTACTGAGTTACTGTACACCAATACGCTACTTACAGCACACTAACACATTACACTTACTGAGTTACCGTACACCAACACGCTACTTACAGTACCCTAACACATTACACTTACTGAGTTACCGTACATCAACACACTACTTACAGCACACTAACACATTACTTACTGAGTTACCGTACACCGACACGCTACTTACAGTACACTAACACATTACACTTACTGAGTTACTGTACACCAACACGCTACTTACAGCACACTAACACATTACACTTACTGAGTTACTGTACACCGACACGCTACGTACAGCACACTAACACATTACACTTACTGAGTTACTGTACACAGACACGCTACTTACAGCACACTAACACATTACACTTACTGAGTTACTGTACACCGACACGCTACTTACAGCACACTAACACATTACACTTACTGAGTTACTGTACACCGACACACTACTTACAGCACACTAACACATTACACTTACTGAGTTACTGTACACCAACACACTACTTACAGTACACTAACACATTACACTTACTGAGTTACTGTACACCAACACACTACTTACAGTACACTAACACATTACACTTACTGAGTTACTGTACACCGACACGCTACTTACAGCACACTAACACATTACACTTACTGAGTTACTGTACACCGACACGCTACTTACAGCACACTAACACATTACACTTACTGAGTTACTGTACACCAACACGCTACTTACAGCACACTAACACATTACACTTACTGAGTTACTGTACACCAACACGCTACTTACAGCACACTAACACATTACACTTACTGAGCTCATGTCCAGCACAGCCCTTTAAACTCAATTACCTGAAAGCTGTTACAGTGGCTCTAAATGATCTAACAGGATCTATATCTACGTGCCAGCAGTTCACTTGTTGACCACCAGGTGAAGATGTTTTCCTACTTTACCAGTCATGCAGCCTGTGCAGTCAATCAGGCAGTATGGCACTCCAGTGACTTTCTATACTACAGGCTCAAGAGACACTAACACTGATCCGCTTTCTAGGGTACAGTCCACCGACACGTTTGTGTCAGAACATATTCCAGTATTGTTCTCATGTTCCTATTTCACTCTCCCCAGATTCATCAGAAATACAGAGAGAGTTGATGGATCCTGACTTCCATGCAGCCGCAGCCATGTATTTATCCACTACGGTCGTATATGGAATCTCATGTAGTAACTTTCTATGCAGGAGCTTTTTGAGGTGGACGTCTGGTTCCATTGACCACCACTGTGAAACGTTCTGCCTAAGACAGTTAATCTAGAACGAAGCCTCTCACACCAAACCACTCTGAATGACATCCCAGCTGTTTAATCTCGTCAACCATCTCCACCTTTTAATCTGGGACTCCAGGATTCACATACCTGTTCAGGTAACCAAGGAAGCTTGTACAAAAGGATGTGTGTTACTGGGATTGGCATGCCATATCAGTTAGGCGGCAGTCATGAGCTGGAGGTCATGTTGTGGTTGTTCTGATTGTATAAAGATAGCTAGCATTAGCCTTAGCTACCTATCTCCACCTTAGCTATCTAGCTTGCCATAGCTCTCTCTGCATTAGCTAGATAGCTAGCAGGACTAGCCTGACCACTGAAACATGAGTATGTGGGTATATAGCAAGAAACACTTTATAAAACCTAAACACTGCACCTATCAAAGGGTCCGTTTGGCTTTGCCCGTAGGTGCTAATGTTGGCTAAGTTAGCTAGCTAGCTAATATTAGAGCCTTGTGGCACCAAACTTTGTTTTACTACATTGGTGTAAGAACTGTAACTCAGCTTAGCAGCTACGCATGTTAGCTCTTCTCTTTCTCACCACAAGGAAGCTAGAATGATGACTGAGTGGGTTTTAGATTAGATTTGGATCTACTCAAACAATCTCAGTCAGTACACTAGAAGTTTCGGAAGGTCGACACCTGTTAGCGATGGATGTGGCACAGGCATCTTCATTCAGAGTCTGACAAAACTACTCAATGGACATTTCACTGCTTTCCTTTTCCGTCAGTGGCTGAGGGCGTGCTAATGGAGCGGCTAACTTGCGTTAGCTAGCGAACCTAGCTAATGTTAGCACCCGCTGGCCAAAGCCAAACTGACCCCTTGTGCACACGCTTCTTGCAGTCCATGTTTATTGCTATGAAGCTACATTTTTGTGTTTTGGTTTCCAGGCTTGTCATTCAGACGAGGGCTGACGAAGAAAGCTAGCTAGCTAACTAAGGCTAGCTACCGTCACCTTATCTGGGCAGCACAAAAAAGGGCTAACAAATGAATTTCAAGGATGTATGTTAACACTACTGAAGTGGATGGCCTACGGTCAGTGGCTGCAGGTATGGAGGTCAAGGTTCAATGCAGGGTCGCAGCGGCGCCGCCGTTTAAAGTGAATGAATGCGGCACACATACCTTTCTGTAACTGTACGTTACACTCATGCTTGAATATACAGTCGTATGCAAAAAATCCGCCAGTGTGTAGGTTATGTGCTATTGCTGTAGAGTGTTCAGGACAGAATGTTCTGGATGTGCCGAGGCACATCTGGCCTGGACTCTTCACGGTAATGAGTGTTGATGTACAGAGTTCATAATGAGGCCTCTCCTGCTGAGGACACTCCTGAACGAAGCACTGGTCTGCAGTACGAGCTCGCTGAGGGGAGACTAATTTCTGTTTTCCATATATTTAATTTCTATTATACTTATATCAAATATGGAGTTCATTACACAGGATGAAGCAGCTTGACAGGAGGTTCGAATTCAGTGATTTTTCTCTAACAAAGATCAGAACTGTCCAGGCTGTGGCCTTTTCTGTCAATATATGGATATAAAGTCTGGAGAGATAAATGCGTTTGAGGGAACGCTGCACGGCAGAGAAAACAAACCAATGGAGAAAATAAACCAGCCGCCACTTAAAGCTCCTACTGACATTAGGAGAAGAACTGAGCCTCTGGAAAATACCTTGATGATTCAGTTGAAGATAAAAGAGGACGGATTTAATCTCAGGAACCATGAACCAGTCATTCTAAAGCCTGTAGACCCAAAGAAAACACTGGACATTCTGGTAGAACATTATCCATAGGGTCTCCAGAACACATAGATCAATTTACTACATAATAATGCTGCTACTATTTTGAAAATAATGACAAAACAAAATAATAAAATAATAAACACAATAATAATAATAATAATAATAATTATTATTATTATTATTATTATTATTATTATTATTATTATAAGTAGTAGTAGTATTTTGTTTATTTATTTATTTTTACTAGTTTTAGTAGTAGTATTTTTGTAAATAAATAAATAAATAATTATTTATATATTATTGTTATTAAATATTGAATTTATTATATTATAACAACAGCCCATGCTGTGTTGTCTGAGACTGTACAACTGAACATTCTGCATGGTTGGAGGCTGAGCAACTGCCCATCCTGTGCTCTCTGAGACTGAACAACTGCCCATGCTGTACTCTCTGAGACTGAACAACTGCCCATGCTGTACTCTCTGAGACTGAACAACCGCCCATCCTGTGCTCTCTGAAGTCATTCCATTGCTGCATATCATGCTGAGCCTTGATCCAGCTAACTGAAGCCCCTCAGATCATAACACCACCTCCAGAGGCTTGTACAGTGGGCACTATGAATGATGAGAGCATCAGTTTATGTGGTTCCCTTTTTACCCTGATGCTCATCACTCTGGAACTGGGACAACCTGGACTCATCCGACCAGATGACCCTTTTCCATCATTCCAGAGTCCAGTCTTTTCCTAGTTATGCTGTTCGGCTTCACTAACAGTTAGTTTTCTTGTGTCCACACACTCCACTTCCACTTCACCAGCCGTTTCACTCCGGTCAGATTTCACTCTGACCTGAACCACGTTCCCTCAGTTTAATGACCGTGTTCCTGGAGAGAGTTGCGCAAAGTTCTGCACTGTGTGTTTGGTTCTTCACAGGGTGACTGTAGATAATGATTAGTAGTGCGGAGCAGGAGTCGCCCCCAAACCAGTGAATGATTAAACCCGACCACGGTCACAGCAGGCCCAGCGATGCCACAGCCATCCGTAAGTGGGTAGGGTCGGGGTAGGAAATGCCTGGAAGGAGTGGAGAAACAAATGTGTGTTAGGACATGGTGACCCCTGGTTCCCAGCACCACCACAGAACCTCTACAGTCTCTACAGTCAGCCATCTCACAGCAATGGCTGTGTGTATGGCCTGAGGCCTGAACAGTGGGTGGAGTCTCCCTTAGATCCCAACTTCAGATTGACCGGCTACTGTCCTTTGATCTGCCCGTCAAACTGAAGGGTTCTCTGTATACGAGGCTCTTTATTTGAACCTATATGGAGCCGGATGTTGTTGTGCCCTGAGAAAAAACTACACTGACGTATAATTACTTTAAGTATACTTGGCATACTTTCTTGGACTGATAATTACTGTACTGACGGTGTGATATTTCTATATGCTAACTATGTACTTAGTATACTAAATATAAACATGTACTCGAATAGAACCGACTGTACTATCTTGAGGCCCTTCTTAGATTCACTTACGAGATATTAGGTACAAATTAAAGTACATTTCTAGTACATTAACATACAGCTCTGGGAATAAATCAGAGCCCACTCCAGGTTCTTCTTCAATCAGCATCTCCACATGTACATGTAGCAGACTGAAAAAAAATATTAAAATTAAAGTTCAAATAAATAGGGACACTTAACATTTTTTAAATTTTATTTTTCTTTATTTCATTTGATTGAATTAAATTTAGTCTGTTTTAAACTTTAGTATCATCATAATTATACTGTTGTTTGTTTGGATCAACTAAGGCTAATGGGTAATTCTCGTTTCACCCAGCAGAGGGCAACCTTAGGCATCAGTGGCAAGGGAACTACAGCCATTGGCTAGCGTAGTAGGTTCAGAATAAACCTTTTGCCACAGGCTGGCTACACATTAAGCTGTGTTGGTTTGTTTCTTGTCGTGTAGACGTAGGAAATGTCTTTACATTTACATTTTTGTGGTGAAACTGTACACTAATATGTTCATGAAGCCTTGTGCCATGTCTTAGTTCAACTTACGTGTGTTTTGGTTAAGTTATATCGAGTAAATGGGACGACGGAAAATCCGTTAGCCATTTAGCTTAGCATAGGAACTGTTCTAATCGGTTGAAAAGGAGAATCTCACTCGTTGTACTTTTATATGTTCTGTAATCCAGTGTTTTTTACTAAAAAGTCTAAAGCATTTGATACAAAACAAGTTTCAGAGTTTCATAGAAGTGTATTTCCAGTGTTTTTAGTTTCTGCAACAGCAGTATTTTCTCTTTATCCTAAGCAATAGCTCAGCTGCCTAGCTTAGCTACTCTGGTACGGCCAGAGGTACAATGCGGTTCGTTGTACCGGGGTTTCTTTGTTAAATTGTGTTTCAAGTGTTTGTTTCTAAGTTAGATATAATGTCAGCCACAACATCTAAAATTAGCTTTGTGTTGGAAAGCTGGTCGTTTTTTATATATATGAAACATTGGAAAGATGATGTTCATATTACAGTGTGAATTTCCATAGAGTGATTTTGTACACTTAAAGGAATTAGGAGCATAATAGTCTAGATTTAAAATGTTAATGTGATGTAAAATGAATCTGCATAAGCTACCAACTATTTCATGTATTTAAAAGGTGCATTTGTTGGTTTTTTTTTCTTGTCATGTAGAGAGAGAGAGAGAGAGAGACCAATAGAGCCAATCACAGTCACCATACAGCCATTTGTGCATGACCCAGGTACCCCTAGGCCTGGAGGCCGGCAACATACAGGTTCTCAGTGAGGAACCGAAGGTTGGGTTCTAGCTTTACTGGCAGATACAGTGAGCGTCTGGTTCATAAGAACAAGGTCCAGCAGCAAACACACAGGACAACACAGCTACAGACTGGCAGAGGGCCAAACCCACTCTCTACTGACCGTGATGAGCGCCACCTCATTCCAATGTCCCTTACCCACCGTAAGATGACCTCAGGTGACCTACAGAGAGACTGGCGAGCGGTGGCTGGGGTGAGACGCACAGCGAGCATGGTTCTAAAAACAGGCTTCTGGAGGTCATTAGTGATTTTCTAAATACACAGATCTAATACAATATCTGATCTGGAGTTTGGGGGACATGGTTCCAGTAGTGTAGAGAATCAAACAGAACCAACACAAACCCAGAACCTGCACACCTAGAGACACTGATCAGTTACAGGTGGGCTCTTATGTTTTTCCAGAGTCGTATATACTTACTTAGCACACTTATATTAAGTACACTGAGGTACTACTGAGCTAAAATGTACTTAAATGTAATTTTTACACTTTTCTAGTACATTAAAATTCCTTTACACACAGGAGGCTTCATTCATTTACTGCCCTGGTGATTCCCATGTGATCTTTCCACCTCGGACTCAGGCCTCCATCTCTCCGGCTGGCTTCTCATTATCCCCAGTGAAGTACCTGCCCTTTGTTACTGTACACGCAGGCGTCTCAGGCCCGCATGCTATCAGGTATATCTTATCTACCGTGGAGGTGCAGCTTTGGGTGAGCCCTCTAAGTGCACGCACGTTGGTCACCAGCGGAAATATTCCAGGAATGAAATTCCACTCGCTTCATCTGGAATCAGACAACAGCTCTCAAGCACAGGTACACACGCAACTCTCACAGGACCACAGACACTGTGCACGCAACAGGGACTGCATGGGGAATGAGACAGTGAGCTCTCTCAGGGCAGTGCTGAGAACAGATGATGGGGATATAAATCCCTGTGGGGTGTGAGTGACGGGATCCATAGATTGGGAAGAGGTGCTACAGTGCAGGGAATGTCTCGGTCCATGTGTGGAAAATGGCTCCAGAGCAGATGTTAATGATTGGCTAAAAGGAGAGACTGTAAGTGGGCGTGGCCAAAGACCATAGTGTGAAGGAAGTAGCTGAATCTGCAGGTGTATGGAAGCTGAAATCCCAGTCTACATGGAATTCTTGGAATTGTGCCAAGGAAGGCATCCACCAAATGGTTGGTTGTAGAGAGTCAGATGTGATTTACAGTGATGGTGATGGGAACCAGGGGTCACCATGTCTACAACACCAATACAGACACCACCAGTGAACCTAGCCGAGCCTTTTATGTGGAATGTTGGTGATGGGAAAATCTGGAAAAGCTGTAATAGGCCATAAATACTCTTTATGTATCCCTCCACCATGAACAGAGTAATATGAACTGATGTATACATGTTTCAGCCCTGAAGTCTCTCATAGAGGTATCGCAGGGGCACCAGTGGGTAGCGCTGTGGCCTCACAGTAGGAAGGGACTGGGGTTGATTCACCGATCCAGGTGAGACGTACAGTCAGACAAGCTGGAGATAATAAATTGACCCCACTAGGTGAGCCTGTGGATGTCTCTGTGTGTGCGCTGTGATGGACTGGCGGCCTGCCCAAGGTGTTTCCTGTCTTCCACTGACAGAGCACTGGGATAGCACCCCTCCTGACCTCCTCCCTCCTGAATGAAATCAGGCAGCGTCTCAGACATCAGGCAGCGTATTCATAACCAGGTCACGCAATAACTTTCTGTGAGGGAGCTTTCAGAGCTGGACGTCTGGTTACCTTCACCACCACTGTGAACAGCAAACCCACAGAATGGTTTTCTATAGAAGCCTGAACACCCAGAGAGCCCTTGACGATTAAAGGTTAATCTGCATCATAGAAGAACTCTTTTCGATAAGGGTTCTGCCACAGTTACCATGTCAAGTTTGCAACAATAGTGGAACCCATTTTGGTGCTGTATAGAACCCTTTTCCAAAAGGTTCCATAGAGAACCATTTATAGCACATTCTCCCTGAATATGGAGGACACTTTCTTGAGTCAAAGAACCCTTTAATCATGCATAGAGTTTTTTGGGTGTTCATGGTTCCATATAGAGCATATCTGAACACCCCCATCCCCAAAGCGTCCTGTGATTGAGGCCTTGCAGCCTGATTAGCTCTTGGTTGTGCTACTGAGCTGTGTGGCCAGTAGAAGGCACCAGAGGAGCTTTGGTGACGTGGAGTCGGTGGCAGATGGGCATTCGCTGCTCTTCTTATAAGGTTAGAGGGTGGTGCTTTGAATTACTGAAGCCCATTGGGGCCATTTATACTTAACATCTCCAAAGCCAGCATTAACGAGCATCCTGCTACCTGCTCGTTTGGCCATGGACGAGTGGGAGGCCTTGGCATCACAGGTATCCATCATGGATAGTGACATGTAAACTGTTGGGACTGATAGCTTTAAGTGCTATACATGTGCTGCATGGGCCGGCCCACGACCTGTCTGGGGGGTTAATGGGGTAGTGGTGCTTATGTCCAATTTGGGGCCCCAAGGTCATGGGGAGTTGTGTAGCTACTGTTAAACTGCCTGCCATCCCAGCACGGTGGCCTCAAGCCCAGCCGTGCGACCAGGGTTCTTTCTACGTAGAGCTTGCATGTTCTCCTGCATGGGTTCCCTCTCATAGTCCAAAGACATACAATCAGGTGGGTGAAATACTAGACTGCCCCTAGGTGGCAGTGTGCCTTCTGTGTGATGGACCAGTGGCCTTTCCAGTCGCTTTGCTGCCCAATAGGTGCTGGGGTACCTGTGTGGATAACACCACTACCAGCCCAGGAGCTACTGTCCTGTATGGGAGATGGGTGTTCCCGGTCTGGGTGACTATGCTGGGTGACTCCTAACACCACATTGTTTTGAGGTATCGTCTGACAGCATTTGGATGCAGGAGGTCCACAAGCTGCAGTGCATGCTGGTCACTTTTGAACACGTTTTGCTTTTCCGTACTGCCGGGCGCAGATCCTGATCCGGACTAGGGAGTGTTATTAGCTATACGGGTACAGCACATGCGGAGCTTATCTTATCACTGTTTGGTTTCTCCTCAGGAGAGCTTGTGTAAAGGTGGTTTTGACCTCCAGTTCAGCAGATAGTGTAAATGCTGCATGGCTCATAACCCTGCAGCGCTATCTCCCTCATCATCCAACTACCTGCAGTGTGCGGATATAGGTGTCTTAATGGAATGTTCTGGATCAGCAGTTCTCAAGCCAGTCTGGCGTGTCATAACACTGAAATAGGTGCTGATCAATGATGATGTAGGCAAATATCAAATCAGAAGCAACAGTCCTTAATATGTACACACACACACAGATACATACACACACACACACACACACACACACACACAGATACACACACACACATACATACACATACACATACACACACTCACACTGGCACACACACACACACAGACGCATACACACACATACACGCATACACACACAGATACACACACACACACACACATACACACACACATACACATACATACACACACACACACACACACACATACACTCACATATACACACACACACACACACACACATATACACACACACACACACACACACACATACACACACACACACACTCATACACAGATACACACACGCATACACACACACACTCACACAGACACACACATATGCACACACACACACACATATACACACACACGCATACACACACTCACACACACACATACACAGATACACACACACACAAACATACGCACACATACACACACACATATACACACACACACACACTGATACACACACACTCACACACATACACAGATACACACACGCATACACACACACACATACACACACACACTCACACAGACACACACATATGCACACACACACACACACACGCACACACACACACACATACACAGATACACACACACACATACACACA
>JAMWET010006878.1:0-12500 GCA_024036415.1 Prochilodus magdalenae | reverse complement strand
GATGGCTTTTGGAATGTGTCAATCAGAACAGAGCTCATTAACATAAAGGCAAAGCAACACATACAGACTGTTCTAGGAGAGGTCTTCGGTGTGCTGAGACACGGTGGCCTGCTTTCTGTCTCTGAGTGTTATTCTAATCCAGTACCAGCCAGCTTGGATCCTCCCAGAGGTGAGGCAATAACACAACATGTTAAAACTCTGGCCATGAGGCACTTAGCAGAAATCATGTGACTCCACCGGAGCCTGCTGCAGGAAGTGGCGATTTTGCCAGAGTCAGGTTTGACTAGAGGCATGTGATGAGCATGAACATGCTGAGAGTTGCGGATGAGATCCATCAACTTCCTGCAAGAGCCTGTCAACACTTCCTCTTTCATCCAGTCCCAGTCAGAGGGTGAAATTTGACTGACATGCATGAACAGTAAGCGAACATTTAGGGACATGCTTGTTTACAGGACCGGGTAAATGCTTCAGGCCATCTGAGAAGATAGAGTCACGTCATGAAGGTCCACATTAAATCTACAGAACTGAGAAATACGGACCGGTAACAGCAGTGGGTTACTGATACTGCAGCTCACAGAGAGAAGAGGAAGTCTGATAAGGCGCTCTAATAGAGGTCTCAGGGTGAAAAGTGTGTAGGTGTCGTACTGTATGACTGGCGTTGGCCTCAATCCTTCTTAATACAGAAGGGCAGTTTGGTGAAGAGGAGTGTAAAGATGGGTCTAGTCTGGTCTTACCAGGCTTGTTCCATAGCCTGGACAAGTACTAAACCCCCAGTGGACAGAAGTCACAAACTACACACTATGACATTGTAGAAGTCTCCAACTACACACTATGACTTTGTAGAAGGCTCCAACTACACACTATGACATTGTAGAAGTCTCCAACTACACACTATAACATTGTAGAAGTCTCCAACTACACACTATGACATTGTAGAAGTCTCCAACTACACACTATGACATTGTAGAAGTCTCCAACTACATACTATAACATTGTAGAAGTCTCCAACTACACACTATGACATTGTAGAAGTCTCCAACTACACACTATAACATTGTAGAAGTCTCCAACTACATACTATAACATTGTAGAAGTCTCCAACTACACACTATGACATTGTAGACGTCTCCAACTACACACTATAACATTGTAGAAGGCTCCAACTACACACTATGACATTGTAGAAGTCTCCAACTACACACTATGACATTGTAGAAGTCTCCAACTACACACTATAACATTGTAGAAGTCTCCAACTACATACTATAACATTGTAGAAGTCTCCAACTACACACTATGACATTGTAGAAGTCTCCAACTACACACTATAGCATTGTAGACGTCTCCAACTACACACTATGACATTGTAGAAGTCTCCAACTACACACTATGACATTGTAGAAGGCTCCAACTACACACTATGACATTGTAGAAGTCTCCAACTACACACTATAGCATTGTAGACGTCTCCAACTACACACTATGACATTGTAGAAGTCTCCAACTACACACTATGACATTGTAGAAGTCTCCAACTACACACTATGACATTGTAAAAGTCTCAAACTACATACTATGACATTGTAGAAGTCTCAGACAACACACTATGACATTGTAGAAGTCTCAGACAACACACTATGACATTGTAGAAGTCTCCAACTACACACTATGACATTGTAGAAGTCTCCAACTACACACTATGACATTGTAGAAGGCTCCAACTACACACTATAACATTGTAGAAGTCTCCAACTACACACTATAACATTTTAGAAGTCTCCAACTACACACTATAACATTGTAGAAGTCTCCAACTACACACTATGACCATGTAAGTATGGATGGATGGTTGGACGGATGGACAGATAGATAGATGGATGGTTGGATGGATGGATGGATGGGTGGATGGATGGATGGACGGAAGGACAGATAGATGGATGGTTGGATGGATGGACAGATGGTTGGATGGATGGATGGATGTGTGGATGGATGTATGGATGGATGGATAGATGGAAGGTTGGATGGATGGATGAATGGATGGATGGATGGATGGATGGATGGATGGATGGACGGATGGATGGTTTGATGGATGGACGGATGGATGGATGGATGGAAGGATGGACGGATGAGTGTGTGGAGGTTCTACAGTAGTAAGAGGACATTAATACACTCAGTCCGTACACAAACAGGACCAACGTGATGAAGATCATATCCATATTCAGAGGAGCAGAATATGCTGAAACAGAGACGTGCAGATACACCAGCAGCGTCGTGTGTTTTCCTGACAGTAGAAAGCTGCTGCAGTCGGGCTCCACAAATCGGAATGATACGACCGCATTCACAACAGTCATCTATTACCAGGGAGGGCAGACAGAAGGCTGGCTTATGGATGTGCTGAAGCCCTGTTCACCTGCTGAGAGGGTGTTAGCTGCAGGCTCTGGATCCCCCACTAAGGGTAGTCCACCTCTGTGTGGTAGCTGGATTCACTGGTGTTGAAGCTGAGGGCAGACGTGACGGACAGCTAGTGAAGGTTAGTGACGTACAGAGTACAGTAGAGGACTGAGGAGCTGTATAACACCCAGCTGTGCTGGACACCCGTGCTCAGCTCGGCGGGACTTCTCCGCAGGGTTCAGGCCGGTACGGATCCAGACTCCTCCGTGTTACTGAGTCTGTCCCTCTGCTCGGGTCCGTGTTGACTCCCTGTGGTCATTAATTAAATGAATGTGAAGGTAAAGGTCACTTTGGCTCCTGATGGTAGTTTCTGATCACCTCCTCTTGGTGGTTAGGAGTCGCTGCGGGTCTGTGGGAGTGCAGCCTGTGTTAGAGGCCTCTTCTCAGTCAGGTGTGTCATGTGCTTGAGCTTTGGAGTGAGTCAATGGGGGGAAAGTGCTGCACAGAATTAACCATTTATACAGGACCACAGCGGACCTCGGCTTTCAGCGCCTACCCAACCCCCAAAACATCACCTCCCCCACCCCTGCCAGCCCGACCAACAGCCTGACACCGCAACCCCCTCCCCCATCTTTGCCACGCCCCGCCTTACCCATCCCCCCCCCCCCAACACCCCCCACCCACCCACATCACCCGCCCCCAGTGTGTTCTCTTTATTCTCCAGTGACCGGCTGCATTGATTGTCTTTACACTCCTCTGTTTTGGTTTGTTTGGTTTGATTATCATTACCTTAGGCACCACGAGAGCTGGCTTTCCCGTCCCAGAGGAGTCTCGGTCCAGTTCCAATTAAAATACCTCCACAAACTCCCACACGTAGCCCAGGCTAAACATCATAGACAGAGTGAGATCCGGCAGATTCATACTGGATTATAATCACTCCACAGTTATTACCATCAGACTGTAAACACTACACACGCTGCAGATTCATACTGGATTATAATCACTCCACAGTTATTACCGTCAGACTGTAAACGCTACACACGCTGCAGATTCATACCGGATTATAATCCCTCCACAGTTATTACCGTCAGACTGTAAACACTACACACGCTGCAGATTCATACCGGATTATAATCCCTCCACAGTTATTACCGTCAGACTGTAAACGCTACACACGCTGCAGATTCATACCGGATTATAATCCCTCCACAGTTATTACCGTCAGACTGTAAACGCTACACACGCTGCAGATTCATACCGGATTATAATCCCTCCACAGTTATTACTGTCAGACTGTAAACGCTACACACGCTGCAGATTCATACTGGATTATAATCACTCCACAGTTATTACCGTCAGACTGTAAACACTACACACGCTGCAGATTCATACTGGATTATCATCACTCCACAGTTATTACCGTCAGACCGTAAACACTACACACGCTGCAGATTCATACTGGATTATCATCACTCCACAGTTATTACCGTCAGACCGTAAATGCTACACACGCTGCAGATTCATACTGGATTATCATCACTCCACAGTTATTACCGTCAGACTGTAAACGCTACACACGCTGCAGATTCATACTGGATTATCATCACTCCACAGTTATTACTGTCAGACCGTAAACGCTACACACGCTGCAGATTCATACTGGATTATCATCACTCCACAGTTATTACTGTCAGACCGTAAACGCTACACACGCTGCAGATTCATACTGGATTATAATCCCTCCACAGTTATTACCGTCAGACTGTAAATGCTACACACGCTGCAGATTCATACCGGATTATAATCACTCCACAGTTATTACCGTCAGACCGTAAACGCTACACACGCTGCAGATTCATACTGGATTATAATCCCTCCACAGTTATTACTGTCAGACCGTAAACGCTACACACGCTGCAGATTCATACCGGATTCTAATCCCTCCACAGTTATTACTGTCAGACTGTGAATGCTACACACGCTGCAGATTCATACCGGATTCTAATCCCTCCACAGTTATTACCGTCAGACCGTAAACACTACACACGCTGCAGATTCATACCGGATTATAATCCCTCCACAGTTATTACCGTCAGACTGTAAACACTACACACGCTGCAGATTCATACAGGATTATAATCCCTCCACAGTTATTACCGTCAGACTGTAAACACTACACACGCTGCAGATTCATACTGGATTATAATCACTCCACAGTTATTACCGTCAGACTGTAAACACTACACACGCTGCAGATTCATACTGGATTATAATCACTCCACAGTTATTACCGTCAGACTGTAAACACTACACACGCTGCAGATTCATACTGGATTATAATCCCTCCACAGTTATTACCGTCAGACTGTAAACACTACAAAAGCTGCAGATACATACTGTATTATAATCCCTCCACAGTTATTACCGTCAGACTGTAAACGCTACACACGCTGCAGATTCATACTGGATTATAATCCCTCCACAGTTATTACCGTCAGACTGTAAACACTACACACGCTGCAGATTCATACTGGATTATAATCTCTCCACAGTTATTACTATTGATTCATGATAGAGGTGTATTCATTGTTGGAGGACGAGTGTGTGAAAGTTAATCATCTCCCAGAGAAATATCACTCCACACGTTTTCTGCTCCTGACTGAAATGAAACAGTCAGCGTTACGAAGGTCGTAGGTCAGTGTTTGTCGTGTGTTAGAGGCCCTCGGTGGTCTGTATTAAACCTCCAGCGTCTGTTTAACTGACTCTGACAAAGGAGGAAACTGTGAGCATGGTTTTGCGAGGACACGCAGAGTCGGGAATACTTCAAGCAGTCTCTCTTATTCCGGGATGAGTGACGTCACCCATTGTCCTGCTGCTGTATCCGAGACTCTGGTGTCTGGCTGAAGCGCTGAATGAAACTGAAACAGCACGACGGCACAGCGAGTTCAGGCCTGTGCATGTCTTCCCCCGGCACACGTACTGACTGTGATTACAAAGAGGTGACACAAATGAGCACAGTTTACAGCCCTTACCTCAAATCATCGGGCCCCCACGACCTGTTTGGAGTTATAGCCCTGGAGCTATGAGGCTAATGTAGCTAACAAGTAAAGCTAAAGCTAATTAGCATTAGCATGCCTTAAACATCACACCCCTGTTTCTGAGCTGGACTAGGTGCTGGACTAAGACTGGGCTAAGTGCTGGACTAAGACTGGGCTAAGTGCTGGACTAAGACTGGGCTAGGTGCTGGACTAAGACTGGGCTAAGTGCTGGACTAAGACTGGCCTAGGTGCTGGACTAAGACTGGGCTAGGTGCTGGACTAAGACTGGGCTAGGTGCTAGACTAAGACTGGGCTAAGTGCTGGACTAAGACTGGGCTAGGTGCTGGACTAAGACTGGGCTAGGTGCTAGACTAAGACTGGGGGCTACTGAGTGCTGGGACTAAGACTGGCCTAGGTGCTGCGACTAAGACTGGGCTAAGTGCTGGACTAAGTACTGGGCTAAGTGCTGGACTAAGACTGGGCTAAGTGCTGGGACTAAGACTGGGCTAGGTGTAGCTGGACTAAGACTGGGCTAGGTGCTCCGGACTAAGACTGGGCTAAGTGCTGGACTAAGACTGGGCCTAGGTGCTGGACTAAGACTTGTGGGCTAAGTGCTGGAACTAAGACTGGGCTAAGTGCTGGACTAAGACTGGGCTAGGTGCTGGACTAAGACTGGGCTAAGTGCTGGACTAAGACTGGGCTAAGTGCTGGACTAAGACTGGGCTAGGTGCTGGACTAAGACTGGGCTAGGTGCTGGACTAAGACTGGGCTAAGTGCTGGACTAAGACTGGGCTAGGGGCTTCCTGACCTGAGGTTATCTATTCACGATCAGAATCAACCAGAGGCTGTTTTATTGATCGTGAGGTTACCTGTAGACCACAGGTATTAAACTGGATCATATGGATTCTGATATTCTGTTTACGTTAGCTCACTGATTGATTCTAGGCCTTATGAACAGCCGGAGGTGTCGCTGAATGATCGTTTACTGCTCCAGGAAAACAGCTGCTTGTTTCAGCCCCAGCTGACGAATGAAGACCGTGTACCGTTCTATTAATACAGAGCACATCAGTCTCTGATATCAGCCTGCCAGAGACAGAGCCTGTCTGCGCCTGAGAACGAGGATCAGCTCATACAGACACGCTCACAGCAGAGGGTCTTCATGACTGACTGCTTTCTATTCTATTCTATTCTATTCTATTCTATTCCTGATTTCTATTCTATTCTATTCTATTCTATTCTATTCCTGATTTCTATTCTATTCTATTCTATTCCAGATTTCTATTCTATTCTATTCTATTGTTTAATGGGTTTTGATTCTCTTCAATTCTATTCGATTTTATTGTTAGATGGGTTTCTATTCTATTAAATTGCATAATAGGGTTCTATTCTATTCTATTCTATTCTATTCTATTCTATTCTATTCTATTGTTTAATGGGTTTTGATTCTCTTCAATTCTATTCGATTTTATTGTTAGATGGGTTTCTATTCTATTAAATTGCATAATAGGGTTCTGTTCTATTCTATTCTATTCTATTCTATTCTATTCTATTCTATTCTATTGTTTAATGGGTTTTGATTCTCTTCAATTCTATTCGATTTTATTGTTAGATGGGTTTCTATTCTATTAAATTGCATAATAGGGTTCTGTTCTATTCTATTCTATTCTAATGTTTGGTTATATTCTGTTTAACTCTATTCTGATGTTCTGATGTGCTTTATTCTGCTTTCTATTCTGTTCTATTCTACTCTATTCTGTTCTACTGTGTAGTGGATTTCGATCTCTTCAATTCTATTCTATTCTATTCTTTGATTGGTTTGTATTCTATTTTATTCTATTCTATTTTATTGCTTTATGGGTTTCAGGTCTATTCTATTTAATTCTATTATTTGATGGGTTTCTATTCAATTGCTTAATAGTTTTCTTTTCTGTTCTGTTCGGTTCTCTTTGATTCTGTTCTCTTCTATTGTATTCTATTCTAATAATTGTTTACATTCTGTTTAACTCTATTCTAATGTTCTGATGTGCTTTATTCTGCTTCCTGTTCTGTTCTATTCTATTTTTTCTCTATTTAAATGTTTAATACATATTTAATGTTTAAATAAACTGCAGTATTTCCTCCGTCTGTTAACCCAAGACTGATTAGACACCGCCTTATTAAAAAACTGTAGAACTGGAGGAATGACAGTCACTCCACATGACAGTCACTCCACATGACCTCTACTCTGGGTATAAAGCCAAAGGCCCTTTGTGTGATGTCACCTGATAATATTTCACTGAAGTCATTTAGGCTGTTGTATTTCTCTCCTGATTCTCATTTCCCTGACGTACTGGGACGTACTGGGACGTACTGGGACGTATTGGGAGTCGACGATTTGCTCCTCCACTCGGATTTCCTTCCCGCGGCCTGGCAGTGAAGCCGCACTGAAGCTGCTGTTGTGAAACTCCTGATATCAGGGACGTGTTCAGACTCGCCTTGACATTAAACAATAGACAGCGTGACAGCGAGAGGCCACAGTCTCACCTGGAAACACATTAACCCAACACTGAGAAATAACAGAGTACAGTAGGACACGCGGTTACCCAGAACAACACAGACAAAGTTCAGGCTTTAAACCCGCACGGAGATCAGACCACATTTCACAACTCCTGTCCTCCTAACTGCTGCAGTGAGCTTCCCATTCCTTACACCACCATGCGGGGAGACGTATCCGTGGTTACGTTAAAGAACACAGCTAAGGAGAAACTGGAATGACTGGGATTGGGTTCTGACTGTCCAGTACATTAGAACACCTTGAA
This sequence comes from Prochilodus magdalenae, assembly GCA_024036415.1. Taxonomy (NCBI): domain Eukaryota; kingdom Metazoa; phylum Chordata; class Actinopteri; order Characiformes; family Prochilodontidae; genus Prochilodus; species Prochilodus magdalenae. The sequence goes on along the minus strand of JAMWET010006878.1, from coordinate 4,273 downwards.
TTAGAGTGGAGAACAGGAGAACCGGAGACTTCCCAGAAGAACTGTGGACAGAAGGAATTCCTGAATGAGCGTCATATGAGATCAGTTAAACACAGGGTGGACAGTAGACCCCAGGACGGGGTTTAACAGTGACAGTAAGAGTGTTTAGGGAGCATAAGGACTGGACTCTGGAGTGATGGACACAGGTCATGTGGTCTAATGAGTGCAGACTGACCCTATTCCAGAGTGATGGGAATGTCAGGATAGGAAGGGAGTACGCATGTAGTGATGCTTCCATCACGCATAGAGCCCACTGTACAAGCCTCTGGAGGCAGTGTTACGATCGGGGGGCTTCAGTTGTTCAGGCCGAGGCTCAGCACCGTTACATGGTAATACAGTGAAGTCAGCTGACCTCCTGATGACCAGGTTATCCCATCAGTGGATATGTTCTTCCCTCAAGGGTAAAGACTGAGACTTATCTGGAAGAGTGACTCACGGAGCGTGAGGAATTCCATTGCCTATTTGGGATGTAGTGGAAAAGACTTTATGGAGTGGTTCAACCCTCCCATCGTCAATACAAGAGCTCAACCAGAAATTAGCCCCATACCTTACACTGTGTCCACTCACTGTCCACTCCTACCTTGCTGGTCCACCTTGTAGATGGACAGTCAGAGACGATAGCTCATCTGCTGCTGCACAGTGCAGTGTTGGTCATCCTCTAGTCCTTCATCAGTGGACACAGGACGCTGCCCACAGGACGCTGCCTACAGGACAATGACCACATGACGCTACCCACAGGACACCGTCCACAGGACACCTTGCCATAGAACACTGCTCACAGGACGCTGTTGTCTGGACAGTTCTGGTTGGTGGACGGTTCTCAGTCCAGCAGTGACACTGAGCTGTCCAGCAGCCCTGCTGTGTCTGATCCACTCACACCAGCACCACACACACTAACACACCACCACCACCCCATTCAACAACCTGTCACTGCAGTGCTGAGAATGATCCACCACCCACATCATACCTGCTCTGTGGTGGTCATGTGGGGGTCCCTGACCATTGAAGAACAGGGTAATACAGTACACAGAGAAACGAACAGATGACTCCAGTCTGCGACCTGTACACCTACAGAGTGTCTGTATGGTGGGTGGGAGCTGATGGAGGGGACGGTGAGTGTGGATATAGGAGGTTGTGGTTTTAATAACTCTGTATACACCTGATTCACTGCCCTACTGAAATACATTAATGCTCTATTACACAGTTTGGGTCCAGACGTCCTGCCAGCAGGGGGAATGTGTACTGTAGTGCAGGGATTACTACAGGGGAGTCCAGCGGCACCATCGACCCACGAGAGAACATGAGACACTATACAGTATCCCCATTACACCAACATCCACGGACAAGAGCCCAGCAGGAGGGGTCATGGGAGCACCGCTGCTCAGTTCGGACTCTCAGCACAACCCACACAGTGGAGCACAGACACGGGTGCACGAACACTCAGCCTTACTGGAGCTGCTTACACTCACCATCTACAGGACAGCTGCACCCAGAGAGAGGTGTGGGGGTGCAGGTGTGTTGGGAAGGAAGATTAAGGTGACCAGGATCAATAACTGAGCTACACATACAGAAGTCTGTCTCTCAGTATGGCCGCCGTGTCAGGATGGTGCATGGTTGCTAGGGTGTTACTAGATGATTGGATATAGGATGCCACATGGTTGCTAGGAGTGTTTGATAATGGTTGCTAAAGCATTTTGAGTGGTTGCTAATGTGTTGCTAAGTGATTGCTACAGTATCCTAGGCGGTTGCTAAGTGGATGTTGGTGGTTGCTATGATATCCTGCAGGGCTGTATTATGTATCGTCATGTTAACTGGATCCACAGTTTACCCCCCAATTCATTCCTGTGGGGGAGAAGATACCCTCAGGGTATACCATCAAATTACAATGTACAGTCACTAAACAGGTTTAAAGCCGTTTACCTGCTGAGTAAGTGTTTGTTTGGCCAGTAGGTGTTTGTTTGGTCAGAATTTTTTTGTGTTTGGTCAGTAGGTGTTTGGTCAGTGGGTGTTTATTTGGTCAGTGAGTGTTTGTTCATTCAGTAGGTGTTTGGTTAGTAGGTGTATGTTTGGTCAGTGAGTGTTTATTTGGTCAGTAGGTGTTTGGTCAGTAAATTTTTTGTGTGTTTGGTCAGTAGGTACTTGTTTGGTCAGTAAATGTTTTGTGTGTTTGGTCAGTAGGTACTTGTTTGGTCAGTAAATGTTTTGTGTGTTTGGTCAGTAGGTGTTTGTTTGGTCAGTAAATATTTTGTGTGTTTGGTCAGTAGGTACTTGTTTGGTCAGTGAGTGTTTGTTTGGTCAGTGGGTGTTTGTTTGGTCAGTAGGTGTTTGTTTGGTCAGTGAGTGTTTTTTTGGTCAGTAAATGTTTATTTGGTCAGTAGGTGTTTGGTCAGTGAGTGTTTGTTTGGTCAGTAGGTGATTGTCTGGTCAGACATTTTTGTGTGTTTGGTCAGTAAGTGTTTATTTGGTCAGTAGGTGTTTGGTCAGATGGTGTTTGGTCAGTGAGTGTTTGTTTGGTCAGTAGGTGATTGTCTGGTCAGTAATTTTTTTGTGTTTTGTCAGTAGGTACTTGTTTGGTCAGTGGGTGTTTGTTTGGTCAGTAGGTGTTTGGTCAGTGGGTGTTTGGTCAGTAGGTGATTGTCTGGTCAGTAATTTTTTGTGTTTGGTCAGTGAGTACTTGTTTGGTCAGTGGGTGTTTGTTTGGTCAGTAGGTGATTGTCTGGTCAGTATTTTTTTGTGTTTTGTCAGTAGGTACTTGTTTGGTTAGTGGGTGTTTGTTTGGTCAGATGGTGTTTGGTCAGTGGGTGTTTGTTTGGTCAGTAGGTGATTGTCTGGTCAGTAATTTTTTGTGTTTGGTCAGTGGGTGTTTGTTTGGTCAGTAGATGTTTGTGTCTTCCTCGTCCTCTTCCGTCCGCTAGTCCCCCAGTTATTGAGAAATGGACCTCCCTTCCAGCCTGCAGACTGATCGGGAATGGTGAACTTGAGCTTCTGGATCGGATGCATGGACCTGTCTGGATCTGTTTCCCTTTCAGACCGAATGGGATAACGGCCCCTCTGCTGTTCTCCTGCTCGTCTGAGACCGCCAGTGATGGTGTTGTTTGTAGTTATGATCCAGTATCTGGTCTGACTAATCAATACTCCATCATGTTACCTCAGCCTGTCCGGCTTCTCGTGGTTCGCTGTTGGTTCAGTTTCAGCCTCTTGGCAGGTTCTGAACTTCACAGTGGAGTCAGTGAGTAGACGTCCTGGACGCCGTGTTCCTCTCACTGTTTCACAGCCCAGACGAGCTCCTGCTGGTCAGTTTTGGTCTGAGTTAAACAGACAGTCTCATTCTGCACTTATACTCTATCTATCTATCTAGCTATCTAATATGTCTGTCTCTCTGTCTGTCTCTCTGTCTCCCTGTCTCTCTGTCTGTCTCTCTGTCTCCCTGTCTGTCTGATTAAGTTATAGAGTCACTGGATTTGAGTCTAAACCAGTTAATAGTCTGAAATGAGTTTCAGAGCGATACACATATACCGCACCTCAGTTCTGTAGATACACCGGAGCCCTAAACATGCTTCCAGAATTCCACACTCCTCTTTATCCATCCCTCCTACAATCAATCACTCAGTGAGAGACACCGGCAGAACAGCTGGATGGAGAAGCAGGTAGTGAGCGTGTAGGACTTCTCACACACTGCCGTGTTATACTGACCTAACCGGACCCAGCGTGCTCTTACAGCGCGACATACGTCCCTCACTATCCTGAGCCGGTCAACATGGACCTGCTCAAACAGCAGGACCAGCAGAGACACAATATCAGCCACAGTATCCACGAGGGACATAACCGAGACAGGACACCCAGTAACAGAAACGCCAGCCCGAGTACAAGGAACCACTAAACCGCTCTCTACGGTCAGGACCCTGGGCCCTGTGTCCTATATACTGCAATCATCATAGAGTGTATGCCACAGTGTTGATGTACCTGGTTTGGGTAGTTTTTAGGTATGATGTCCACAGTTTGTATGTGTAGGTTGTTGGTATGAATGTCACAGTTTGGTATAGTAGGGTAGTTTTTAGGTATGATGTCACAGTTTGTATGGTAGTTGTTGGTATGATGTCCCACAGTTTGTATGGTAGGTTTAAGGTATGATGTCACAGTTGTTAATGGTAGTTGTTGGTATGGATGTCAACAGTTTGTATGGTAGTTTTAGGGATGATGTCACAGTTTGTATGGTAGTTGTTGGGGGGCTATG
>JAMWET010006877.1:0-47414 GCA_024036415.1 Prochilodus magdalenae | reverse complement strand
GAGGGGAGGGTCAGGTGTGGAAAGAGAAGCTTCAGTGTAGAGGCAACGAATCTGACATTACTCTCTGTGAAATATCATCATCAGTCAGAAGAAACTGTCAGCATGACAAAGATGTGGGACTTATTTGTTCCGGTCAGTATAAATAATTGATCTCTTATTAAAGTTAGATATTAGAGAGTGTTTGAGAGTTATTACAGTGTCAGTGGATTCCAGATAAAATAAGTAGTGATGTATATTATCTCATTCTAGTACCTGTAATCACTCTGTTCAACTAAAACTGTAGGGGCTCGGCTGGTGAACAGCTTGGACTCCTGTTCTGGTCGAGTGGAGCTCCAGTACCTCAGTGAGTGGGGCACAGTGTGTGATGTAAGCTGGGATATGAGAGCTGCCAGTGTCCTCTGTGGTCAGCTGAAGTGTGGGAGTGCTGTGGCTGTGGTGGGGTCAGACTGGTTTGGGGAGGGGAGTGGCCGGATCTGGGCTGATGTGTTTGATTGTCAGGGGAACGAAACACACCTGTCACAATGTCCCATTTCATCATGGAGTCGAACTGCATGCTCTCATAAACAGGATGCTGGAGTCATCTGTAACGGTGAGCTCTGATAAACTGTGTTCTCTGTTTTAGAGTAATTTACAGTGTAAGTTTATTACAGCCTCATATAAAAAGTGTTTCAGCTGATGATTTTCCTCTTCAGGTTCCTCTCTGGCGTTTAATGAGGGGAGAGTGCGGTTGTCTAGAGAGTGTGAGGGGAAGGTGGAGGTGTACTTCATGCAGGACTGGAGGAGAGTTCTGTTGGACACCTGGAGTGGGTCTATGGCCTCTGTGGTCTGCAGACAGTTGGGCTGTGGATCTGTGTTCAGCTTCTCCAGCTCCTCTCCATCCAGTACTGAACACAGACACATGTGTGTGACGGGTTTTAACTGTTCTGGGAGTGAAGCTCATCTGAGGAACTGCAGCAGCGCACAAGCAGTCAACTGTAGCTCCAGAGAACAGCTCTCAGTCACCTGCTCTGGTATCAGTTACAACATTAACCAATGTTACCTGATCAACAGCTATCCACATGATTCTCACAGAGTAATAACTGCATACGTCATGTGTTAGAATCATGTATTCACCTGTTGGTTGTTTTACTATGTTTGTTTCTGTGTCTTGAATGTTAATCTAGCCATCAGGCTGGTTGGTTCTGGAGGAGACTGTGCAGGAAGGCTGGAGGTTTTCCACAGCGGCTCATGGGGGACAGTGTGTGATGATTTGTGGGACATTGAGGATGCACAGGTGGTCTGCAGACAGCTGCAGTGTGGGTTTGCCCTCAGTGCCCTTGTGCCAGCCCAGTTTGGACCTGGAACTGGACCCATATGGCTGAATGAGGTGGAGTGTGAGGGGAACGAGACGTCTCTGTGGAACTGCAGATTCCAGCAGTGTGGAGAGGATGAATGTGGACACAAGGAGGACGTAGGAGTCGTGTGCTCAGGTAATGTGTGCTGCTGTAACTGCTGCTAGTGTAGAATCATTTTCTAAAATGAATTTTAAACCACACTACCATGTAGGGTTGGCTCCTGTGGGCCATGACCACCATGAGCCAGACTCCTGTGGGGTGCCCGCAGCAGTGGCATGTTTTATTTTGTGCCAGTGTTTTAGTAAAGGGCTGATCAAGGAAGCAATTAGTCATACTTAAAGCTTGAAGTGCTTTATTACCAATGAACACTTTCTCTTACACAGAGCAGTAATTAAATCTTAAAGGAAACCTGTTTGTGTGGAGTGTGCAACAATGAACTTTTACCACATAAACTAAATCAATTGAGAACTTAATGTAAGTTTTTAAGTGAATAACTATAGGGGCTCTCTGGAGACATTTTTACTAAAAGAGGTAAAAACAGAACAGAACTTATGTGCTTATTGAGTCTCTCAACATTCCTGTGTTCATCAGAAACGTACTTCCTTTAACACTGGTGTGTCTGTTCTTTTGCAAGCGGAGCAGTGGAGTATCGGGTGTAGTGGAAATTTTTAAAAGGTGCGGCATTTGTGAGCAGTGCCGGTGTGTGGTGTCTGTCTCTAGGCAACTGTACACAAAGGGATAATATTGGTTTGCTGTGGTGCTCTATTCATCCAGTAAACTTTCAGAGAGCAGTAGAATGTCTTCCAGAGCACACTGAAACTGTTCTGGAGGCTTGTGGAGGCCCAACACCTTCCCTGTAATTTGGAAGAATGTCAGACCCACACTTACATTTTCCTTCTCCCACCAGAGTATAAGGAGTTCAGACTCTCTGAGGGCTGTGAGGGGAATCTGGAGGTGTTCTACAATGGAACCTGGGGTAACGTGTGTGAAAATGGAATGACTGAAGAGACAGTTAGTTTGATCTGTCAGGAGCTGAACTGTGGAAGATCTGGAAATGGGAGGAATGCCAAAGCAAGGCTGGGATCAGCTCCTAACTGGCTGGATAATCTGAAATGTGATAAATATCATTCTACTCTGTGGCACTGTCCATCTTCACCCTGGGGGCAGAACAGCTGTGATAAAAACAGTGAGGTGGCTCGCATTACCTGCTCAGGTAGGCAGTACTGTCCTACAGGTAATACTGGGTTTATACATATAGTGTTATTAATATGAACAGAAATGTTAAGGGTAAAACATGAAGCTGTGGTTTGATCACAGTGCCCAGAGAGATCAGACTGTAACTTCAATTATTCAGTTACTACACAACTGTATTTTCTTATTCCAGATAAGGGAAGCTCACCACCTGTTCATCCCACATGCTTTTTATCTCCCCACCAGCAGCAGTGCTCAAGTAAGACACTTCACTACCAGACATTTCAATGAACTGATCTTCAGTAAATCTTTTTTACACAAACAATCTAATTTCAGTGACTATCCTCTCAACTATCCTATGATCCATAACCAGAGACGGTTTTCTGAATTAGGTTAAATTGTTCTGACAGTGAAAGTCTGCACATGATTAGAATCAAAGGCTGAAACAAACCAGCTCACACAAACCTAAAATAAATAAAGAGTTCTGTATAGCTCCATTATAAGTTCCTGTATCTCCTCATGTGTGATGTGTGTGATGTAGATCACCTGCCTCTCAAGCTGAGTGGAAGAGATGGAAGCTGCTCTGGGAGACTGCAGGTGTATCATAATGCTAAGTGGGGGTCCGTCTGTGTTGATCTGTGGGACGTCAGGGATGCTGAGGTGGTCTGCAGGCAGCTGGGCTGTGGGCCAGTTAATGGGAGTATTGTGTTTGGTGCTGGTGAGGGGACTGTCTGGCTGAACAGAGTGAAGTGTAGAGGGAATGAGATTCACCTGTGGGACTGTCCTCATTCCCTGAAAGACCACACTGACTGCTCCCACAGGCAGCACGCTGGAGTCACCTGTGCAGGTGAGAGGAACTGCTGGAGTTTTGAGTTTCTGTGTCCAGTAAAATGCAAAATATAGTTGAATATGAATATTATGTTATTAATATCACACACACACACACACACACACACACATCATTTTAATTATCGTTGTTAATGGTTACTTATGTTGGTTTGGTCGATTCAGCTTTTAAATTTTATGTTTTTTGTGTATTCTTGATTGTTTTGTGTTTTGATTCTGTGTGTAGAGATACCTGTCCCCACTACTACTACTACTACTACTACTACAACTACACCCACACCACCAACCACCACCACCACTACTACAGGTATTGTTTTGTTACTTGGATCATTTATCTAATTATTTCTGAATATCTTATTCAGCGCTCCACAGAGTTTCTGTTCTGTATATTTTTACAGTGAAGAGCACAGCCGCTGTTCCACCCATCTATCCAGTGTCTCTCCTGGTTCTGGGAGTGGTGCTTCTCCTGACCTTAGTGCTTCTGGTTGTGCTGTTGTACCAGAACAGACGGCTCAGGAGAGGTAGAGAGATTCAGAGATCATCTACAATCCACTTTCTGTACATTCTCTAAACATCATTAGTCCTTCAATCTGTCATCAGTCTTCTCTTCTACTGAACTGGCTCCATGTTCCTCTCTGTCTCCCTCACAGTGCTCTCTAAGAGGAGGCGTAAGACTCTGACTGAGGCAGTCTATGAGGAGATCGACCGCAGATACGTCACTAACAGAAATGACTCGACTGGAAGGGGTGAGTGATGTATGGAGTGTTCTACATGAGGATTATTGGAGTAAACTGAATCATGTCTTCAGTACAGCTTTCTCAGTGTAGTACAGGTTTCTCAGCTGCTTGAACACTTTGTTTATTCAGAAGTCTTATTCTCAAAACACTTAACACATGATATTAACACATACGTCTCACTGGCCAGAACAGAGCACCTTCTTCACACAGTGATCTAAAATCCACAGAGCTTTAAACAAATGACCCAAAACCAAACTTTCCCATCAGACACTAAACACCAGGTGAGTGAATCCTCCTTCCACCTGTTCAGCCTGCATTAATGCTGAATGTCTGGGCTGTAAGATCTGCTGATGTTTAAACCTGATCAGAAAAAACAGAACATACATTAAAGTGAGTGTAATACTTTATTTCCCCACCAAAAAGCCAGCAGCTCCTTCACACTGAGTACATACTCTAGAAGTAAAGGTGAGTAGAGGATGAGGGCGAGGTGACTGCTTTTCAGATGTTCCAATCTCCAGGGATGAGTAAGTGTCAGTAGAGGGGAGGACTGTGTCAAGGGGCCTAAAGAGAAGGCCTCAGCACACATACCATACTGAGCTGAACATCCCAGTAAAATTCTGATAAAGCCTTAAACATCATGTCAGTAATTATGACTTATGAAGGGGAGACAGTCTAACCCAAACCCTGTTACCACAATCACCTTTACACAGGAGCTTACACACTACACGTCCCTCTACTGACAAATACTGTCTCTGGCCTCCGGTGTGTCTTCATTTGGGTCAATGTTGCTTTTCACTATTCTCACCTTTTCCACTGAGTATAGAAAAAACACAACATAAAATAAAATATCCAGTTACTACTTACTTCTCCTTCACCCATATTTACAGCCAGCAGCTGATCACAGCTGATTACTGAGTAACTACAGTAGACTGTGGTTCAGATGAGTGCTGAATGTAGATATGACTATATGACGTGTTTTTCTTTTGTTATTAAACTAACGTTTTTGTTTTTATGTGAGTTTTGTGTTAATATTAGTGAAACAATGAAAAAGTATTAACACATCTGCAGATGTAAACTTCTGTTCTCCTAAGAACATGCCAGTAAGGATTAAGTTGAGCTTATGAATGAAGATAAATGGTTATTATAAGAGTAAATGAGTTATATGATAGTTTAGTGTATATTAGATGAAATGTACAGTAGAGTAGATCTACATGTAGTGTAGTGAGCTACTTCTGCTGATAAGCATCTATCAGGCAGCTGAAGTTAAACTGTCTCATCCTGTAGACCTTCCATTTTAGGACTTACAGAGAAACCACACAGCTGCAGGTGCGAGAGAGGGAGAGAGAGAGCAGGGGGGGTTCAACTGTGTGTGTGTGTGTGTGTGTGTGTGTGTGTGTGTGTGTGTGTGTGTGTGTGTGTGTGTGTGTGAGAGAGAGAGAGAGAGAGCAGGGGGGGTTCAGACCGAGTGAGTGTGTCAAATGAGTGTGGTTGATAAGAGTGAGAGAGAGAGAAAGAGACCGGGATGAAGTGATTTAGAAGACTGGGAACCATCAATCAATAAGAGTGACTGATTGAACAAATGAAGTGTGTGAGTGAGTGATGTGTGAGTGACCAGTTGATAAGTCGTGAGTGACTGACCGAGACCGAGTGAGTGACCAAATGAAGTGACCAGTTGATAAGTGTGTGAGTGACTGACCGAGTGACCGAGTGTGACTGAGTGACCAGTTTGAGTGAGTGACCGAGTGAGTGACCAAATGAGTGACCAGTTAATAAGTTATCAGTGACTGACCGAGTGACCGTGTGAGTGACCAAATGAGTGACCGGTTGATAAGTCGTGAGTGACTGACCGAGTGACCGAATGATCGAGTGACCGAATGACCGAGTGAGAAATCAAATGAGTGACCAGTTAATAAGTCGTGAGTGACCGACCGAGTGACCGAATGACCGAGTGAGTGACCAAATGAGTGACCAGTTGATAAGTCGTGAGTGACTGACCAGTGACCGAATGACCAGTGACCGAATGACCGAGTGACCAAATGAGTGAACAGTTGATAAGTCGTGAGTGACTGACCGAGTGACCGAATGACCGAGTGAGTGATCAAATGAGTGACCAGTTGATAAGTCGTGAGTGACTGACCGAGTGACCGAGTGAGTGATCAAATGAGTGACCAGTTGATAAGTCGTGAGTGACTGACCGAGTGACCGAATGACCGAGTGAGTGATCAAATGAGTGACCAGTTGATAAGTCGTGAGTGACTGACCGAGTGAGTGATCAAATGAGTGACCAGTTGATAAGTCGTGAGTGACTGACCGAGTGACCGAATGACCGAGTGAGTGATCAAATGAGTGACCAGTTGATAAGTCGTGAGTGACTGACCGAGTGACCGAATGACCGAGTGAGTGATCAAATGAGTGACCAGTTGATAAGTCGTGAGTGACTGACCGAGTGACCGAGTGAGTGATCAAATGAGTGACCAAATGACTGACCGAGTTGATAAGTCGTGAGTGACTGACCGAGTGACCGAGTGACTGACCGAGTGAGTGATCAAATGAGTGACCAGTTGATAAGTCGTGAGTGACTGACAGAGTGACCTAATGACCGTGTGAGTGATCAAATGAGTGACCAGGTGATAAGTCGTGAGTGACTGACAGAGTGACCTAATGACCGTGTGAGTGATCAAATGAGTGACCAGTTGATAAGTCGTGAGTGACTGACCGAGTGAGTGATCAAATGAGTGACCAGTTGATAAGTCGTGAGTGACTGACCGAGTGACCGAGTGAGTGATCAAATGAGTGACCAGTTGATAAGTCGTGAGTGACTGACCGAGTGACCGAGTGACAGAGTGAGTGATCAAATGAGTGACCAGTTGATAAGTCGTGAGTGACTGACCAAGTGACTGAGTGTGTTGATCAAATGAGTGACTCAAAGTGAGTGACCGAGTGAGTGACCAGTTGATAAGTCGTGAGTGACTGACCGAGTGACCGAGTGAGTGATCAAATGAGTGACCAGTTGATAAGTCGTGAGTGACTGACCGAGTGACCGAGTGAGTGATCAAATGAGTGACCAGTTGATAAGTCGTGAGTGACTGACCGAGTGAGTGACTGACCGAGTGAGTGACCAAATGAGTGACCAGTTGATAAGTCGTGAGTGACTGACCGAGTGAGTGACTGACCGAGTGAGTGACCAAATGAGTGACCAGTTAATAAGTCGTGAGTGACTGACCGAGTGACCGTGTGAGTGACCAAATGAGTGACCAGTTGATAAGTCGTGAGTGACTGACCGAGTGACCGAGTGAGTGATCAAATGAGTGACCAGTTGATAAGTCGTGAGTGACTGACCGAGTGACCGAGTGAGTGACCAAATGAGTGACCAGAGTGACCAAATGAGTGACCAGTTGATAAGTTGTGAGTGACTGAGTGACTGACCGATTGACCGAGTGAGTGATCAAATGAGTGACCAGTTGATAAGTCGTGAGTGACTGACCGAGTGACCGAGTGAGTGAGGGTGAGTGACCAGTGAGTGAGTGACCGATGTGAGTAGACAAGTGACCAATGAGTGACCAGTGAATAAACAGACCGAGTGAGTGACCAAATGAGTGACCAGTGAGTGATAAGATGAGTGACTGACCGAGTGATACCGAGACCGAGTGACCAAATGAGTGAGCAAATGGAGCTTAAGATCAGAATGAGTGAGTGACCGAGTGACCATGTGAGTGATCAAGTGAGTGAGATGAATCTAAGTCGTGAGTGAATGACCGAGTGACCGAGACCAAGTGAGTGATCAATGATGACCAGTTGATAAGTCGTGATGAACCTGACCGAGTGACCGATAAGTGAACTGACTCAATGAGTCTGAGTGACAGAATGAGTGAATGACTGACCAAATATGACCAAGTGAGTGATTCAATGATGTGACCAGTATTCATCAGTGAGTGTGTCCAAGTAAGTCGAGTTTAATATCAATGAGTGACTGAGTGACAAGTGTGAGTGACCATATCACAGTGACAGAAGTGACCAAAATGAGTGACCAGTTTACTGATGATTGAGGATTACCTAAATCCAAAGTCAATGTTGACTGAGTGAAGTGAGTAGTGACAGATGTGAGTGACCAAGTGACAAGTGACCTTGTGACAACTGAGTGACCAAGTGACCAGAAGATGACTAAGTGACAAACTTACTACTGAGCAAGTGATTTACCAAATGAGTCAGGGTGAGGGAGTAAGTGACCGTGAGTGCTGTCAAATGACTGAGTGACCAAGTTAGCAGGTGACCAAGTCAAGTTGTAATTACTGAGAGACCAAGTGACAGAGTGAGTGACTAAATGACCACATGACCAGATAAGTGATTAAATGATAAGTGAGTGACTGAGTGATCAAGTAACTGTGTGATTGGCTAAGTTGGTCAGTGTTACCAAGTGATCAAATGATTGAGTGAGTAATGGAATGAATGACAGAGTGAGTAAGTGACCAGGAGAGTGAATTTTGAAAACTGAGTGACCCATTAGAGAGTGATTGACTAAGTGACCACTTGACCGAGTGAGTGACCAAGTAATAAGTGGGTCATGACTGAGTGGCTGAATAAGTGTGTGACCTGTGATGAGTTAGTGACCGAGTGACTAAATGAGTAGCCAAGAGACCACATGACCAAGTGCTGGACCAAGTGAGTGACCAAGTGATGAGTGAGTCAAGAGTGAGTGATTGAATGATCAGGTGACCAATAAGAGAGTCAATAACAATATGAATGACGGCTCTCACCCCTCCCTAAAGACATATCTGGAAATAAACTTCATATTATGTCCAAATTATTCAGCTGGTGGAGCTTAAAATCATTCTAATGTTTCAGGAATGATTTTACATATACTCTGAGATTAATCTCGGCTTTGGTTTTAGAGCACTCTCAGTTTACAGAGTGGTCCGAGTGGACAGACAGCTTTATATCATTTCTACACCTGATTTTAATTTACATCCATTAAACTTACTGACAGCTAAGCAATAAATCATCAGGCCATGTGTCCAGTATTATATGTCCAGTGTTATATGTCCAGTATTATATGTACAGTGTTATATGTCCAGTATTATATGTCCAGTATTATGTGTCCATGACTGTGTACGTTAAATACAGTTTAATAATAAATAAAATAATAACAGTTCCTTTTCTGTTTGTTCCATATCACAGTAATACACCAGTATCATGATCACTGAATGTGCCCTTTACCCCACAATGTCCAGCCCTGTTTACTGATGTCTTTCCCAAAGATCTAAATACAGATTTAGTCCCTTTAGTCTCTGTTCTTACTGGAACACTAGCCAGTGAGCAGACTTTAGGACTGAAGCTCCATGCCTCAACAATAAACCCTCTTTCAGAGACACTCAGATCTTTTACTTTGACCTTCTTAAGCCAAGATCAAGGTGAACTGGGGACGATCAGCATTTGTACACATATCACAGAGCATGGCCGGATGTTAAATGGTTAACTGTATCATGCAGCACACCTGTGTGGAAGCACCTGCACATTCTCCACTCATTTATTCAGTTCTCCTTCTTTAACTTGTTCCCTGCCTGTAGATCCTAATGACCCACACCACTCAGAGGATTGTGGGGGTTCTGCATTCTGTGTTTCATGACTGTTCTGTTCTCCTCTAACAGGAAGTATCTTCTCTGAAGAATATGAGGATGTGGATGAGGATCTTCTCTCAGGTAAAAGACCAGAACATGTGTGTCCACTGAGACACATTACAGTCACAATATAGAAATACAGGAATTCATCTCTACATACATGATTCATAAATAATAGTTTTACTGAATGTAGATTTTTTAAATTAATATTATATTTAGAGAGAGAGAGAGAGAGAGGGAGAGAGAGAGAGAGAGAGAGAGAGAGAGAATGAAGAGAGAGTGAGGGATAATAAAAGTGTGTGTGGTAGTGTAAGTGTGTAAGTGTATGGGTTGGTAGGGGACAGGTGGAAGGGGACTTGTCTGTGTCTGTGTTGTGTCTAAGAGCGCCCTCTACTGTCTGCACTGATATCACTTCCCATTACTAACCCAGTTCACACTGATCCACAGCACTCAGGGGATTGTGGGAGGTTCTGTGTTCTGAATGTGTTTATGTTCTGTTCTCCTCTAACAGGAAGTGTCCTCTCTGAAGCACAGCATTCAGGATATGAGGATGTGGATGAGGAGCTTCTCTCAGGTAAGAGGACCATGTGTGTTAAACTCCACTACACTGAGAAATATTACACTCACCATTTAGAAATGAGAGGCTTCATTATGAACATGTTTATTATATATTAAATATTATATATAAATATTAAATCTAATGTTTGAGAGTAATTGTAATATCTGAAACACAGCACTGAATCTGTGGAGTAACTGATTACATGTGTTCAGTCATATTTAATCAGTCATATGTACTGAATTACATGTGACCACCATTTGTCTGCAGCAGCACAACACAGTTCTAAAACTAAAAGATCAGATTTTAAATGAATCATAATCAAATGTGCTGCATGTATATGTGTGTTCAGTGGAGTTTTACTTCCACCCCAGTGTCCAGTATTTATGAGGAAAGTGATTTACTTTAATTCAGTTCCATTTTAGTTCTTCATGTTCTCTAGTATCACTTACAGCTCTTTATTGTTTCAGAGTGAAACTCTCTTTAACAGTGAGTCTAGTGTGTCTCTCTGATTAGAGATTTGATTGATCTCTAGTTCAGAAATGATTCCCTGCAGGATCTTAATGGAGTTACACACTGAAAGTGTCTCTGAATCAGGATTTTATTTCTCTATTTAATTAAAGTGATTCATTTTGCTCTGTTTGCAGAAAAGTCTCTGACTGGAGTAAAGACAGAATACTATGATGATGTCATCACCAGTGGTCTGATAAGTGGGGGTCCTTTATTAATGAATCACCTGATTTTATCTGTACATTAAACCACAGTGTAAAATATGACTGCACTGTTTGTAAAGTCAGTCTGCTTTTATTTGATTCAGGTGAATCAGCAAAAGAGGACCCAGCAGAGAGCTATGATGATGTCATCACTGCTGGACAGATCTCTGATGGTGTAGCAGGTGTGTTTGTGTTTGGGGGTTTTAGTTTTTAGATTAAGTAGAGATTAAAATCATCACTAATGTTATGAAAATAGAATAATCTGATAGTCTATATGTACAATGACTTTTTGAATCATTCTGTTACAGCGGTCATCTACACATACGTGCAGGAGGGGGTTTTAGTGCCCACAGCATATTCTCATCATAACTCCAAATCTTATTTTTATTAAATTACTGTAAACAAGTAAACAGTCTCACATTACTGACTGTGTCTGAAACACCTGATAAATATAACTGTATAAAATATGATTTAATATTCTTTATATTTCTCTGTGTTTTGGTGTAGAGGATGTAGCAGAGGGTTATGATGATGTCATCACTGCTGATCAGAGCTCAGCTGTTGTAACAGGTATGACTAGTGATGTAACACTACTGTAATCTCCAACATGAACACAGTCACTGATGATACTGATGCTGATTTAATGATATTGATCTACATTCTGACAGAAGACATGACAGATAACTATGATGATGCTGTTACTGGACCAAACTCCAACATTATGCTGAGTAAGTTTTACTGAATGTAGATAAATCATTTACACTGAAGCTTCAACTCAGTAAACACATCATACTGTTAAAACTGATCTTCCTATGTTGGTGTAGTGGACACACCAGAGAGCTATGATGATGTCATCACTGATGAACAGGATGTAGGAGGGGTTAAAGGTGAGTGGCTGATATTGCTGTGTATGATGCTACATTCAGATGTAGATGAATGAGGAAGGTGGAGGGAGAGATTTAAATCTGTGTACAGGAATTCTGCTGAAACATGTTTACATTATTTATGGCGTATGATAAATAAACAGTGTTACATTCTGATAGAAGATTACAGGTAAAGAAGAATTCAGCTTTATAAGTGATGTGATGTGATGAACTGAGCTGAATATGATCAGACACATGAACTAAGAAGGTATAAAGGTCCTTTTTGATTTCAGGTTGACTTTAATGAACAGCTTGATCTGAGTTTCAGTCTGCAGTACTGAACAGATCCTACATAGTGCTGTATGTACTGGGTTGGACATACAGTGTGCTATAAAATAAAGACGTGTTATTTGAGATTAATGTTCTTATTTTACAGACTATGATGACGTGGAGGAGGAGGAGCCTCAGACAGAGATGAATCATGTGACTGAGAGACCACAGCCAGTGTCTTTCCTCAGGAAATTACAGACGAACCTCTTCAAACGCAGGAAATGACTTTATTATAGATCCAGTTTCACTTTTTACTGCTGACACTGTAATAAAGGATTCAGGATCTTCTCTCTCCTACTGTTTTCATGATGTCCTGTTTATAATGATTGTGGGATTATTATACTGATAATCTGAGATTATATCCTCACAGGTAGAGCTTCTTATAATGTATCTTATGATGTACTAAGATCTGAGAGAGTCCTGAACTTCTCTCCTGCTGATCATCACACAGAGTATAATGGCACACGGTGTAAAGAGGAGATTTCTGAGGTTTTGGAGTTTTAATGTTTATTGCTTTATTTTTCTTACGTGATTTTTATACTTTTTATTTCATTTCTGTTTTAGTAATAAACTGTTCTTATAGTAAATCTGATAGAGACTGTTTGATGCTGTGGATTTTATTAATAAAATAATTAAAAAGTTTATGACCTTAAAGATGAAACTGTATGGTAAAGTTATTTCTTAAATTATTTTTAGATTTTATTTATTTTGTAAACTCATCTGAGATACAAATTACTATATAAGCTTCTATGAGCCATTTTATTATTAGGGGATGAGGGTACACATATAGGTGATGCCATGTTTAGGTCATGTGACAGCAAACTCCCTGTTGAAGAAACTATGTGTGAGCTGAGTAAAGCCTTTAAGGCTTTGCTGGTCACTTTTGCAATGTTCTTCATACAGTCTATATGTTCTACACCGCTCTAACAGAAAGGGGTATTGTTCTTTAAAGTCAGGTAAAGAGCAAACTGAGCTTGTGCCATGCCTCTCTCTTCTTCTAATATGAGGGAGAGAGTGCCCTTACAGATTTACATTTACAGCATTTAGCTGACGCTCTTATCCAGAGTGACTTACAAGGTTCATGATTACAGGTAGGCCAACGTAGTGTTAGGAGTCTTGCCCAAGGACTCTTATTGGTGTAGCTCAGCATAGTCACCCAGGCTGGGATTTGAACCCCAGTCTCCCACACATAGAGGTGGCCCCCTGAGTAGTGGTGTTACCCACTGAGCTACCCCAACCATGTGATGATGTAGTCTACAGGGTGACCTAGCTCATCCCCAGAGTCACAGACTTGGTATGAAGTCTCATCTGTGCAACTGGATTCTGAACTTCCTGGCAGGTAGAAGAGAGTAGCAAACAGCTTCTCTTACACTCTGACTCTGAGCACAGGGGCTCCTCCAAGTTGTGTCCTTAGCCCCCTCTAGTATTACCCGTTCGCACATGACTGTGTAGCCAGACACACATCCAACATCATCTTCAAGTTTGCCGATGACATCACCATCCTAGGCCACATCACAGACACTGCCAGTGATGAGGTCAGCGCCCTGTCAGAGTGGTGCTGCCACAACAACCTCAGTCTCAACATCAGCAAAACTAAGGAGATGATACAGGAAGCTGCAGAGGGGGGGTCACTCTTCGCTGTACATCAATGGAGCTGAAGTGAAGCGGGTCAGCAGTGTTAGGTTTCTTGGTGTACAACTCACCGACGACAGCATCTCTCACACTATATCGCACTGCAACTTCTACCACACTACTGAACACCATATACCAATACACCCGAGCGTCTGCTGCTACCACAACTCCACAATTATCCAGTCACTACGTGTAGCACATTTTTGCAAGTACAGATCATTGAAATAAAATGCAGTAATAGACCAACCACAGCTGATTCCAATCCCAGTCGAAGACAGCCAGGTGCTGTCAGGGACATGGACACATAAACACAGGGGCTTGTTTGGGCTTAGTTTGGTCAATGTGGACACAGGGAGCAGAGAGAGTGACAGAGGAAAGAAAAATCATGCCTGGACAAGGAAGAGGAATAGTTGGGCCAGGGAGAGGGAGAGGGAGAGGGAGAGGGCGCGGGAGCGGGAGTGGGAGTGGGAGCGGGAGAGGCAGAGGGAAAGGGAGAGAGAGATAGAGAGAGAGAGAGAGAGAGAGAGAGAGGGAGAGGGAGAGGGAGCTGGAGCGGGAGAGGGAGAGGAGTAAGAATGCGTGATGGTGATAACGACGAGTAAGAACTACTGTCACTGATGAAATTAGAGCCACCATCATAGACCATGTGATAAACCATGGTCTTTCACTGAGAGAGGCTGGTGAAAGAGTACAGCCTAACCTCAGACGGTCGACTGTGGCCTTCATTATCTGGACTTTAAACAAACTAACAGGTAAACAACACATTCTACACGTATATACTACTGATGCTGTATCTTATAGTACCTGCAGGCCACCGCTCCCACCGCTAATACACATGATGTATTTTCGTTCCTTTACTGTAAAGGATGCAGCGTCTGCCTCTCTCTGGGAGAGTGAAGACCAGGAGCATGCCATTGTAGACATGGTCATTGCTGACAGTGGAATAAAACTTAGAGAAATTGTGAATGATGGAATGATGGAAAATAAGCAGGTACAGTATTTCACAGTGTGGAAAACATTATCCTGACAACCACTGGCCCGGACTCTGACCAAATACAGAGTTCACATGAAGCAGTTGTACACAGGCCTTTTGAAAGGAACAGTGAGAGGGTTAAGGAACTCCAGCAGATATGTCCAGGTATGGTGTCTATCCTATATCCCTGTTATATCGTGTGATATAGAGAGTTTACACTACACCACCCTGCATGGAAACATGAGTTACAGTATGTACAGCAGGACAGACTGAAAGTGTGTTCAAATACTGTGTGTGATTTCTTTTAGAGAGTCATGGAGTTGGAAGCTGATCGGACCCCACACGAACCCATTAATGTGGACGAAGCAGGATTTAACCCTTTCTAACCCGCCAGCGGGGTAGAAATGTCAATGGGAAAAGAGCCACCATTAGTGTACCGGGTCAGAGAGGAGGAATAGCATAACGTGTGCTGCAATCTCAAGTGTTGGTTTGGTCCTTCACAGATGCCAGATTGGTCCCCATAACAGTGACCTCCTTTATTTGTTTTTGGATGAACTCTACCAACAACTGGTGCCAGAGGTAAAAGGGAAACATGTGGGAGGAAACATATGTAATTACATGGGACAATGTACCATTCCACCATTCCCATGTCATTACAAACTGGTTTACAGACCATCCAAGAATGCTGTCCTCTTTCCTCCTGCCCTACTCGCCTTTCCCTAACCCCACTGAGGAATTTTTTTTCAGCCTGGAGGTGGAAGGTGTACGATCATCAACCATATAACCAAATGTCCCTCCTGGATGCAATGGATGCTGGCTGCAGAGACATTTCAGCTGAAGACTGCCAGGGGTGGATAACGCATGCCAAGAGTTTCTATCCCAGGTGTGTGGCAAGGGACAATATCAGATGTGATGTGGATGAAAACATGTGGGCCAATGCTGAAGAGCGTTCAGATTAACAAGACCCCCCTGCATCTTCATCACAGTGAACACAACCCATAGCTTCTAGTTCTGGATGGAATTTGAATAATCTTTTCTCAAATCTTTATAAAAATTATAATGACTATTTTAAAGACTGAAAAGGACAGAATCCACCAGAATGTCTACATTAAAATGTTTTGCTCCCTCACATACATTAATCTCATATTTTACTTCAGTGTTCTGGTATCACACCTGTAGAGAACTGACACTGAGCAGATATGCAAATTCTTAATATTTAAATTAAAGGGATGAAATGAAATGTTATTATGAGGTATTTGATTTTATATGGTATTTTATATGTATCTATCTATTTTATGTATCTGTGTCACAGAAACCACAATAGACCACTGGCAGTGAAAACTCTTCCTCTCTGTGAGCGCAGAACTCACAGATAATCCTCTACTGCCATCTAGTGGAGAATATTGTGTACTGCACTGATCACAGCACTTTCTGTAGGAGCTGAACTTCAATGATGTGTGTAAAAGTGAAAAGTTTAATGATTGTTAATAAAAGGCATAAAATTATACTAAAAGTATATTGTGTTTATTAAATTCATCATAATTAACTAATTAATTGCATTTGGTAAATAATTAGCTTGTTCTGTATTAGTTGTGATCATCCTTACACAAGGTGATACGCTCCATATAGCAGAATAATTAAACCGCAGCATTTTCAGCTCAAATAAATAAAATAACTGAGAATAAGTTTTGTTTTATATTAACTCAGAGCTAAACTAGTTTTCTGAGTTTCTGTATTCTACCCTGCACTGTGTGTGTGTGTGTGTGTGAGATGGTTATCAGTGCAGGTGCAGCATTAGTGCTGTGTTACACTGGAGTGTTTCCTCTCTGAACTCAGTCTCCTGTATGTTGGTGTGTTTCTCCCCACACTGCTGTGAGCGTCTCTCCTCACACACTCCTCTAGAGACGGAGGTGGAGTTCTGTTCATCAGCGCTGACGCTCTTTTGATATATATGGAGGGAGAGAAAATGCCTCCTCTGATTTGTCACTGAAAATGTTTGATGGTTTCCTCTTCTCTTTCTAATAAGGTAATAGTGAGTGTGATAGGCAGCTGTGGGGAGCCTCTCTCTCTCCCCCCTCCTCTCTGTCTCTGTCTCTCTCTCTCTCTCTCTCCCTCTCTCTCTCAGTATCTTCAGTCTCTCTGGGGTAGAGGAGGTGAAGCTTGTTCTGCTGCTGAGTTGAACGGACTGTGTGCAGGTCAGAGGGAGATGGACAGCTGTGTGGTTCTCATTCTTCTCTCCTCCACAATCACTCTCTCCACAGCTGGTAAGTACACTCTCAGTATTATCACAATGATAAAAAATAAATCTACCCTGTATTCTCTCTCTCTCTCTCTCTCTCTCTCTCTCTCTCTCTCTCTCTCTCTCTCTCTCTCTCTCTCTAACACGTTTCTACACACACATAGTTTTTGTTCACATAACCAGTTGTGGATGTATCCATGTGACTGAGGAGGCTGAATGTATATTTTACTTATATGTAACAGATTCCTGTGTCTGTGTTAAACAGCAGGCTATTAAATTATTTAATGACTCTCTCTCTCTCTCTTTCTCTCTCTCTCTCTCTCTCTCTCTCGTACAGACAGTTTGAGGTTGGTGGATGGTGGTAGTCGCTGTGCTGGGAGAGTGGAGGTTCTTCATAGAGGACAGTGGGGAACAGTGTGTGATGATTACTGGGATATGAGAGATGCTGCAGTGGTGTGTAGAGAGCTGGGCTGTGGAGAGGCTGTAGATGCACTGAGTGATGCACACTTTGGACCAGGACCAGGACCAACCTGGATAAACAATGTGGACTGTAGTGGATCAGAGTCTACACTGAAGAACTGCAGATCAGCAGGATTGGGATATGAGAGATGCTGCCTCTGCTACGTAGAGAGCTGGCTGGAAAACATGCATGTAATCATACTAAAGATGCAGGAGTCATCTGCTCTGGTAGGTTTTTGCATAAATTAATTAAATTTCCCTATAAATTAAAAAAAATAAAAGTGTGGCTAAGAAAACAGGAAATATGTTGACATGTTAATGCGCTAGTATATAAAATATTAATATTTTTAATATGTTTATTACAGCATGATATATGATATAAGAAACTATGGTATTGTATGATCCCATTCTTCTATTAGACGTCAAGCTGGTTGGTGGTTCTCACTGCTCTGGGAGGGTGGGGGTTCTTCATGGAGAGACCT
Organism: Prochilodus magdalenae; assembly: GCA_024036415.1. NCBI lineage: Eukaryota > Metazoa > Chordata > Actinopteri > Characiformes > Prochilodontidae > Prochilodus > Prochilodus magdalenae. The sequence continues at coordinate 29,444 of JAMWET010006877.1, read as the reverse complement.
GGGGGACAGTGTGTGATGCTGACTTTGACCAGCAGGATGCAGAGGTTGTGTGTCGAGAGCTGGGCTGTGGGCTTCTTGTGGAGGTGCTGGGAGGAGCTGCTTTTGGCAGAGGGGAGGGTCAGGTGTGGTCAGAGGAGCTTCAGTGTAGAGGCAACGAATCTCAGATTCACTCCTGTCCATCATCACCTTCACTCAAACACAACTGCTCCCATGACAGTGATGTGGGACTGGTGTGTGCTGGTAAGGGGGACATCAACACAACTAGTCTCACATTCTCTGATTCATGTACTGCATGTCATGTTTAACATGTCTTCCCCCTTTCGTTACAGCCGGTGTGAAGTTAGTGGATGGTTGGGGTCGCTGTGCTGGGAGAGTGGAGGTCTATCATAGAGGACAGTGGGGAACAGTGTGTGGTGATAACTGGGATAAAAGTGATGCTGCAGTGGTGTGTAGAGAGCTGGGCTGTGGAGAGGCTGTAGATGCATTGAGTGATGCTCACTTTGGACCAGGATCAGGACCAATCTGGATGGATGAAGCGGACTGTAGTGGATCAGAGTCTACACTTAAGAACTGTACATCACGGGGATGGGGTAAACACAAGTGTGATCATGCTGTAGATGCTGGAGTCATCTGCTCAGGTAAGCTAATGTGCGTTATGTCTAATACTAAATGTTATTATTGTCATCAACTCATGCATTTATTTAAGATTGAAAAATGAATATTGTGCGTATGACATGATATATTGTAACTTGTCAGCTTAGAACTTAGCGCTGTGCCTTTATGAAATTCAGGTGCAGCAAATTATGAAATTATAAAGCTCTAACTCCAGTCTTCACTCTTTCATTCCGGTCCCTCCAATGGACACACCCCCATCTCTGCACACACTCCCTCCTAAATGCCCTCCTAAATGCCCTACATCTATTTATATTGTATTATTCTACTCCATTCTGTACTGTTTACACTTTTTGCACTGATAATTATTTATATTACTGCGTATTTGCACTGTCTGTATGGCTGAAAACAGCCATCTTCTTAATTTGCTTAGCAAACGGTATACCATTACCTCCATCTATACTTTATACTTTACACAGACACTAAGGACTCTATTTTTATACCTTCATACTTTATATAGTATTGTCTCTATTTGTACAAATCTATCTTTCTTCTGTTGTTACTTCTGTATAGTTTGTTTGTATACCTGCTACTGGATGCCTTGAATTTCCCTCTGGGATCAATAAAGTATCTATCTATCTATCTATCTATCTATCTATCTATCTATCTATCTATCTATGATGGATAAAGCTTGGCTAGCCAAAAAGTTAGCTTAAAAGACAAAGTTATGTATTTTTCTTAGGTGGTGGTCATGTCATGCTTGATCTTCACATGCTCCATATTGCTATTGTTCTTTTACTATTTTCACCCATGACACAATCCTCAAATCCAAACATCACTATTTTTGCCGCTTCCTGTCGGGTTTAATGTTTCAACAAACTATCCCTAAAAATGTATATATTTAATAAAATTTATTGAGTCATCTGTCTCAAGTCTAAGTCAAGTCTCAAGTCATGAATATCATCAAAGAGTCAGTATCAGTATTAGTCAGGCAAGTCTCAAGTCCTTAAACTTATGACCTTAGTTTGACTTGAATCAAGTCATGTGACTAAAGTAACCCAGTCACATGCTGCTAGTTTACTGCTGCTAGTGACATTCTATACACAGTAACATGGTGAGACTTATATACTGTATAGAGAGAGGGCTGCACATGGGCTGCAATAGGACATTTCAAAACAAATATTACTTTCACATTAAAATCCCTTTGGACAGAATTATCCTCAACCTGGTTGGCGAATATTAAAAAGTCACTATAAGCAGTTGTTAATGCTAGCCTCATATTATAAAGCATCTAACTCTAAGTCCGAGCCACCATGTTACTCCCTATTAAGACGGGACCTGCACTAAAGCGAGGAGAGGTCCTGTAGTTGCTGTTAATACTGTTCATTTAAAAGCTGACTCACCACCACAGTTTCTAATTGTGTTCTTGCATAGTTCACATAACAGTGTTACCACCTTCGTGTGGCAGATAAAACACTCACCCCATAGGCTCAACTCACTCCTCATGATAACTATACTTCACGCCACATGATAACTATATACATAAAACTAACTCTGATGCTTCTTGACATCTCTAGCAATACCTGGCCAGCACAGCATGTCTGTAGAGTTATTTGTGTTTTGTGAGGCCATGGTGGCCCTGGGGGGCCTTATATAGTCAGGTCACCTCTTACTGTATGCTCTCTGGGATTACATTTTGATTGCCCTGTCTGAGCACTGCATTTGCTTCACCTGCGCTCTGCATAGTGTGCTTTTACACCTATAGGAACACTTCTAACAAACACTCGCCACCTTTTTCAAACCTAACTGAGAATCATCTTTCATTGTTCTTTCTCTGATCTGTTCGATAATTTACTTTTTCACCTGCACAGCTTCTCCAGAGTCTACCTATGCTTTCACTTCTTCCTGTCTCTTCCATCAGCTACCTCCACAGATCATCTACAGCCACAAGTTTCTTTCCATTAAGATATTCTGCTACCGAGTTAAACCTCATCAACATGATGAGTAGGTACAGGCAGTGTACAGGAGCGGTGTTAAGTTCCGTTGAGCTGATAAAGGTCACTAATGGTTGTGGTATGTTACTTGTCCTTGTCAAGACCTCGGAGATATTGATAAAATCATTCTGAGGCCCACATGCCAGCGAGACATCTCCTGCTCTGCATGGGATGGATTATCACAGGGGTAAACATGGAGGCATGCCATATTAAGAGACACTTCTTATCAGTCTTAATCTTTCTTAATTTATTGTCCCTGGTAACCTTTATCTTCTTTTCCAGTACCATTGTAATCCGACACTTCCTTCTGGGTGCATTTATTCATTTAATGATGAGGGTATTAATGTAATGACAAAAGACAAAGAGGCCTTTGAAGCCTCATGCCTAGCAGTGTGATAAATGTGCCCACTGACTGCATCTAAACAGGAGAACACTGTGCTACCTGTTAGTTTGGGAAGCAAGTCCTCCATGGTGGAAACGATGGATTATTCATGCTCAACATTCTCATTTTCACATTCACACAGATCCTAAATTTTCCATCCCTTTTCTATATGGGGACCATGGGTGCACACCATTTAGTGGATCTGTTAGTTTTCAATCAAAACAATCATAATCATACCTTTGTGTAAGCTTTGATGTCAGACTGTACTTCATCTCTAAGGGTTATCTTTACTAGATCACCTTTTAATATGCGTACATCATAAGACCCAGCTCGGTCGCTACTGTTTGGCTGAAAATATTTTCCTAATTGGTTTTAAATACCAGCACTATGAAGCAGCAGCAGTGACTGCTATTATGGAAGTGTCCGCCCTGGAATCTTGCCGTAGTGGCTCATCTTCTGCAAGGATGTCCCAGTAAGTGATCCCAAACAGCAGCAAAGTTCCCTATTCTCCTCCACTTTGTACCAGTGCATACCTCTTGTTTGTTCTAAGTGCATCCACATGTACTGCATATTCCTTTGCTGGTCTTTCTCTGCATGCTCGCCGTGTTGCTATCTGTAGTACTTTCTCTGTTATGTCAACCACGTGCTCAGAGTCAGTAACTCACTCTGTTTTCTGAACTTTCTTCAGTTCAAAGTGCCTTGCCGTTTCTATTGCTGTGCATAGCGAGAGGTTTCTTTGCATCTCAGCTTCTGCGATAACTGTCACGAATACCAATCACTAGTAAATCTCACTTTTGATCCTCTTTCTGTGCTGCAGAGTAACAGTTTTCAACTAACTCATAAAGCTGCCTTACAAATGTTCACAGTCTTGCCTGGATTTTGGAGTCTACAGTAGAACTTCCCTCTTTTAAAAGTCATGTTGTCGGCCTTGTTCCCATAGAGTAGACTAGATCACTCACCTTAACTTCTCCTTCAGCCTTACCTCAGCCTTTACTTTGCCAACTGCTGTTTCAATTCTTTTAGGGTTAGGGTAACATTTGCATGTTGACATTGTGTTTAAGGACATTATATGTTATAAATTTTATAATACTGACAGCAAGCCGTTATAATAGGTACTGCAGATCAATTTGAAAATAAATAAATAACTAAATAATAATCATTATTTAAAAAAAAAAAAAATATATATATATATATATATATATATATATATTAAAAAGAAGTAGGATAATACGATGACAGATGTAAATTTGCTTTGTTTATTTGTTGTTATTCTTTTAGAAGTCAGGCTGGTTAGTGGATCTCGCTGCTCTGGGAGAGTTGAGGTGCTTCATGGAGAGACCTGGTACACGGTGTGTGATGCTGACTTTGACCAGCAGGATGCAGAGGTTGTGTGTCGAGAGCTGGGCTGTGGGCTTCTTGTGGAGGTGCTGGGAGGAGCTGCCTTTGGCAGAGGGGAGGGTCAGGTGTGGTCAGAGGAGCTTCAGTGTAGAGGCAATCAGTCTCAGATTCACTCCTGTCCAACATCACCTTCACTCAAACACAACTGCTCCCATGAGAGTGATGTGGGACTGGTGTGTGCTGGTAAGGACTGTGCTGGTTTTCCTGATATTTTTCTGAATTATGTAATGAACTGGAAAAAAATTTAGACAATTCTGTCAGTTCTGTTTTCTCTCTCCCTCTCTCTCTTTCTGTTGTACAGCCAGTGTGAGGTTGGTGGATGGTGGGAGTCGGTGTGGTGGGAGAGTGGAGGTTCTTCATAGAGGACAGTGGGGAACAGTGTGTGGTGATTACTGGGATATGAGAGATGCTGCAGTGGTGTGTAGAGAGCTGGGCTGTGGAGAGGCTGTAGATGCACTGAGTAAAGCTCACTTTGGACCAGGACCAGGACAAATCTGGATGGATAATGTGGACTGTAGTGGATCAGAGTCTACACTGAAGGTCTGTAGATCAGAAGGATGGGGTAAACACAACTGTGATCATGGTAAAGATGCTGGAGTCATCTGTTCAGGTAAGCAGTAGTCAGTTCATCATGTCCATGAATGAATTTTATTATTATCATTACTATAACATGTGCACTTTATTAAAAATAAATGTTGAAAAATATTGCAGGTATTGTAAAGATGTATTAAAGATAAATTGATAACTATATATAATGAGGGTACATGTATTAACAGTACTTAGGAGGGTAATTTTTTAGTGGCAAAGAAAGTCTCAATTAATGATTATCTAATGTGAGATATTAGGATTTAACATAACGCATAAAGATTAACATTATTTTAGATGTTAGTAAGAATCTGTGCTCAGCACAGCCTTAAGTGAGAAAGGCGTATTGGTCACAGAATTGGAGAGGGCTGTGCTGTGATGCATTATGGTAGATCTCAGGTCTGTTTAATGAGTTTGAGCTTAGAGCCACTGTAACAGGAAGAGTGGCAGAGTATCTCAGTGCCATCCACATATTTGGGTAAGCTTCTTCATATGCAAGCAGGTCAACAGTTCCATGCTTGTCATGTTTTTAAAGGCAAATGAGGAAAATGATCATGGCTTAGCATCACTTCTTTTGACATGTTGGGGAAGCTTCTCTATCGAGCAAAGAGAGGGCTGTATCCTCTACAACATAATGAAACATGGTTTCCACATCAGTATAGAGCTGGAGCCTCATAACTGAAGTGCATAACTGAGTGTTGCTCAACCAGTTTTATATAAGTTCAGCCGCCACATTCATCTTCTTTGGCTTCAGTTTAGATACTCTTACCCCCAAAATAGTCTTTCTGACTTGCTAACCCTGGTACTGTACTGCCTGAATGCTTTGATCCTGCTTTCCCACCTTGCTTCCTCCCAGTTAAGGATATGATATGATAAACAATGGTAAAGAATGTAAAAGAGATTCAAGCAGTTACTCAAAAAAGGAGATGCAGGACATCCAGAAATCAGCAAGAGCAGCAGTTACACAGAACACTATCAGCAATGAACTGTTCTGAAACATCTCTACACTCTCTACACTCCAGTACTCCTCTCAAAAAGAAGCGCAGAGACGCACATCTAAAGATTTCACACAACCATTTAGACCATTCAGAATTCCTTTAGAATAATATCCTCTGGTCAGGCCAAACAAACCCAATAGCGTTTGACAATAACTCAGATTGTGTTTGGAGAAAGAAGGTCTGTCTATAAGAACACGCTTTTCCACAAGTTCCACGATTTCTCCACAAATGGTCCTAAGGCTTTACAAGTCATCAAACATAAACAAACTTCTATACTGGTACAAATTAGAGGAGAATGTTTCATAAACCATAAATAAGAGAAAATGGATCTTTCAACAAGACAGCAGCCTCCTGCACACCGCCAGTATAACTTCAATCTTATTTTATTTTTATTTAAAAACAAAACATGCTATTGGACCAGAGAATCAAGACTTTTGGATGTGGCTGCTGAAGGCTGTTAAAAGGCTAACTTGCTCAGGATTTAATGTGTGAGGAGAGCAGATTTCCTAAACTGGTATGATGTAGTTTTATAAAGTATCCACAATCTTCTTCTAATTAAACACACACAGGTCACAGAAAGTCCAAACTTACTGATGGTGTTCACCGGTGCTCTGGGAGAGTGGAGGTTCTTCATGGAGAGACCTGGTACACGGTGTGTGATACTGACTTTGACCAGCAGGATGCAGAGGTTGTGTGTCGAGAGCTGGGCTGTGGGCTTCCTGTGGAGGTGCTGGGAGGAGCTGCTTTTGGCAGAGGGGAGGGTCAGGTGTGGTCAGAGGAGCTTCAGTGTAGAGGCAACGAATCTCAGATTTTCTCCTGTCCCACATCATCTTCACTCAAACACAACTGCTCCCATGACAGTGATGTGGGTCTGGCATGTGCTGGTAAAGTTTAATATTTGAAAGAGATTAAAATATTTATTCATATCTTACTGCTCCTCAGAATATAAGAATATAACTAAGTTCCTTTCATCCGTCTTCATTCCTGTAATGTGAAATTGTTTCAGGTCACACAGGGGCTCGACTGGTGAACGGCTCTGACTCCTGTTCTGGTCGAGTGGAGCTCCAGTACCTCAGTGAGTGGGGAACAGTGTGTGATGTAAGCTGGGATATGAGAGCTGCCAGTGTCCTCTGTGGTCAGCTGAAGTGTGGGAGTGCTGTGGCTGTGGTGGGGTCAGACTGGTTTGGGGAGGGGAGTGGCCAGATCTGGGCTGATGTGTTTGATTGTCAGGGGAACGAAACACACCTGTCACAATGTCCCATTTCATCATGGAGTCGAGCTGCATGCTCTTATAAACAGGATGCTGGAGTCATCTGCAGTGGTGAGCCAAAAACTGAGAACTGCGTCTTAGAGTAATTCACATCATGTTAGGAAATGACTGTGAATGAGGTTTCCTTTTTTAGGTTCCTCTCTGGCGTTTATTGAGGGGCGAGTGCGGTTGTCCGGAGGGATGGCATGTGAGGGGGAGGTGGAGGTGTACTTCATGCAGGACTGGAGGAGAGTTCTGCTGGACTCCTGGAGTGAGTCTGAGGCCTCTGTGGTCTGCAGACAGCTGGGCTGTGGCTCTGTGTTCAGCTTCCACCGCACCTCATCATCCAGTCCTGAAAACAGCCACATGTGTGCGATGGCTTTCAACTGTTCTGGGAGTGAAGCTCATCTGGGGAACTGCAGCAGTGCACAAGCAGTCAACTGCAGCTCTGGAGAACAGCTCTCAATCACCTGCTCTGGTAACCATTTAATTCAAAAACAAAACCTAAACATTCATAAACAAACCTAAAGTAATCTGTTTGTGTGTGTGTGTGTGTGTGTGTGTGTGTGTGTGTGTGTGTGTGTGTGTGTGTGTGTGTGTGTGTGTGTGTGTGTGTGTGTGCGTGTGTGTAGGTAAGTTTAATTCAGCTCACAGCTCCATCAGGCTGGTTGGTTCTGGAGGAGACTGTGCAGGAAGGCTGGAGGTTTTCCACAGTGGCTCATGGGGGACAGTGTGTGATGACTTGTGGGATATTAAGGATGCGCAGGTGGTCTGCAGACAGCTGCAGTGTGGAGTGGCCCTCAGTGCCCTGGTACCAGTCAAGTTTGGACCTGGAACTGGACCCATATGGCTGAATGAGGTGGAGTGTGAGGGGAATGAGACGTCTCTGTGGAAGTGCAGATTTCAGCTGTGTGGAGAGGATGAATGTGGACACAAGGATGATGTAGGAGTCGTGTGCTCAGGTAAAATGTTATAATTGATACTTTATTTTGTCATTTTTGCTCCTGTTTGTAACAATAACATGGGTCTATAAAATGGTAACTTGACAGGAGAGGACAGAAACATGCTTAACTGGCCCGCTACATTCAGTAATAAAGATCAGCAATAATACTTCTGTGTCATATTTGATCCAGTGCCTGTTTGACCACCAGAAAGAAGTTAACAAGTATATTTTTCTCCATAAGCATTATCTTTAGTTCATTTAATATTGGTTTAGTTAATATCACGTTTTCATTAAAATAATTAGATTTTATGAAAACTAGACATTAAACACCTTTGTTGTATTTTTATTTTATTTTATTTAGGCTTTTTCAACATCTGACTTTTTTCTGTGATGGTGTGTCTGTGTGTGTGGGTGAAGGAGCATTTTGTTGACTGATTTTGTAAAAATTTCTGAAAAATCCCACCAACATTAGTGTAACTAATGATTTATGGAAAAGGGGATCTAAGACTTTAGGACAGAATCCATGCTGGATGTAAACCACACCACTTCCTCCTGGATGCATTCTTTAAACAGTGACCATAACAAATTGAATAATGAGAGAACAGAGTTAATTATATTGAACTATTTCAGGGTGGGGGGGTAAAATAATAATTAATGGGGACCAGTGCCATCTTAAACTAGGCTAGTGATGACCCTTAGAATGAACATTTCCTAATATATAATACAAAACAAAATCATTACAAACATTAAGACTAAAGTTATATTTCTCCCACCAGAGTATAAAGAGATCAGACTCACTGAGGGCTGTGAGGGGAATCTGGAGGTGTTCTACAATGGGACCTGGGGTAACGTGTGTGTAAATGGGATGGACAAAGAAACAATTAGTTTGATCTGTCAGGAGCTGAACTGTGGAAGATCTGGCAGTGAGAGGAATACCAAAGCCAGAGTGGAATCAGCTCCTAACTGGCTGGATAATGTCAAATGTAGGACTCATGACTCCACTCTGTGGCACTGCCCATCTTCCCCCTGGAACCTGAACAGCTGTGATAATCGCAATGAGGTGGCTTACATTACCTGCTCAGGTAGGCAGCTTCGAGTGGATTCCTGTGCTGACATGAATGTAATGTGTGATAGTGTGTGTTTTTCTGGAGAATCTAAATATATAAACAGAACAGATTTATGTATAACAGTTTAAAATATGAATTATTTCTTTTTTGACATATTTAAAGAAGAGGGAAGTGTTCTGCAGCGAAGTCATCTGAAATGCTCATCATCTCTCCACCAGAGACAGTGCAGTAAATATTTTCTATATTTATTACAGCAAAAAAACACAAATAATTTCCACATGTTCATTAATGACCTTTGCATCATCATCTTCAATCAAAAATGAGATTTTTGTAGTAAATGAGTAGTTTTGTAGCTCCTAATTGCCCTTAAAATTTCTCTGAGACTGTCCTGCATAGTCAGTGTTTCTGTTTCTCCTCATGTGTGCTGTGTGTGATGTAGATCACCTGCCTCTCAGGCTGAGTGGAGGAAATGGAAGCTGCTCTGGGAGGCTGGAGGTGTATCATAATGCTGAGTGGGGGTCTGTCTGTGATGATCTGTGGGACATCAGGGATGCTCAGGTGGTCTGCAGGCAGTTGGGCTGTGGGCCGGCACTAAGTGCTGACGAGGGGACTTTCTTTGGTGCTGGTAATAGGACTATCTGGTGGCTGAGCAGAGTGAAGTGTAGAGGGAATGAGATCCACCTGTGGGACTGTCCTCATTCCCTGAAGAATCATACTGACTGCTCCCACAGCCAGCATGCTGGAGTCACCTGCACAGGTGATATATCCAATTAATATATAAAATTAATTACTAATAATAATTGTGTAATTATTATTTAATTGTTGTAAATGGGGTTACAAGTGGTAAATGCTTAGTTGTGCCATTTAATTTTAAATAAGTTTCTTTCCTGACCAGTGCAGCTGAAAGGACCGTTAACCTGACTTCACTTTAGTTAGTGTTTGTTTTTACAGAGGTATCTGTGCCTTCACCCATAATTACAACCACCACCTCCGTCACCACGGGTACACTTTTTATCTTCATTTAATTTAATTATTAATTTATTAATTATTTCTGAATAGATTGTTCGATGCTTTGTTTGAACAACAAAACAAAGTTTTTTCTTTATTTAAAATTTTCAGTTGGTCAGACAGTGACGAGAACAACTGCTCCTCCACAAGCTTATCCAACTGCTGTTCCATCCATCTATCCAGTGTCTCTCCTGGTTCTGGGAGTGCTGCTCTTCCTGACCTTAGTGCTTCTGGTTGTGCTGTTGTACCAGAACAGACGGCTCAGGAGAGGTAGAGAGATTCAGAGATCATCTACAATCCACTTTCTGTACATTCTCTAAACATCATTAGTCCTTCAATCTGTCATCAGTCTTCTCTTCTACTGAACTGGCTCCATGTTCCTCTCTGTCTCCCTCACAGTGCTCTCTAAGAGGAGGCGTAAGGCTCTGACTGAGGCAGTCTATGAGGAGATCAACCACAGATACACCACTCAAAAAGGTGAGTGAAATAATTCATGTTCTATGTGGGGTTCCTTATATTCATTATATATCAAGTTGAATTATACTAGCATGCATTAGACCCAACAGAGCACACTGCAGTGCATACTCGTTTACACAGCGGTCACAGCAGTGCTTAATATTCTCAGGTGAACTTTTTGTTAGTGTTTCTCAGTGTTTTAATAATGAGAGTTTATGAGTTATATGATAGTTTAGTGTATATTAGATGAAATGTACAGTAGAGTAGAGCTACTTCTGCTGATAAGCATCAGTTAAACTGCACCATCCTGTAGAACTTCCATATTTGGACATACAAAGTAACCACACTGCTGCAGGTGTGCGTGGAGAGAGGGAGGTGGTAGGGCGAGAGGCAGAGAGTAGTAACTGTGTGTGAGTGTGCATGTGTGTGTGTGTGAGACTATGTATGTGTGAATGTGTGTTTGTGTTTGTCTGGGTGTGTATGTACGTGTGTGTGAATGTGTGTGTGTGTTTGTGTGTGTTTGTGTGTGTATGTGAGAGAGAGAGTATGTGTGTGTGTATGTATATGTGTGTGAATGTGTATTTTTGTATGTACGTGTGTGTGTGTGTGTGTGTGTGTGTGTGTGTGTGTGTGTGTGTGTGTGAATGTGTGTTTGTGTATGTACGTGTGTGTGTGTGTGTGTTTGTGTGTGTGTGTGTGTGTGTGTGTGAATGTGTGTTTGTGTATGTACGTGTGTGTGTGTGTGTGTGTTTGTGTGTGTGTGTGTGTGAATGTGTGTTTGTGTATGTACGTGTGTGTGTGTGTGTGAATGTGTGTTTGTGTGTGAATGTGTGTTTGTGTATGTACGTGTGTGTATGTACGTGTGTGTGAATGTATGTGTGTGAATGTGTGTTTGTGTGTGTATGTGAGAGAGAGAGAGAGTATGTGTGTGTGTGAATGTGTGTGTTTGTGTGTGTGTGTGAATGCGTGTTTGTGTGTTTGTGTGTGTGTGTCTGTGTGTATGCTTGTGGTTTTGTGTATCTGTCTGTCATAAGTGAGCAAATCCATCCATCCATTGTTAAATGAGTCATTGAGTAAATGAACAAATGACAAGTGACTACAGGTGAATGGGTAAGTGATCCAATAACGGGAGCAAGTAAGTGAGTAAGGGAATGACAGAGATGCCTGCTTAAGTGATTAAATGAACTAATAATTTCTCTGAGCTAGTAAGTTATGGATTGAGGGAACCAGTGTGTAAAACACTCTGTTTATTTAATTTAATTTTTAACTGCTTTTTTAAAAAGCAGATCCATTACATCAATGTATTAGTCCATATGTCCAGTATGAAATTGCTGTGACTGGGTAAGCTACATAAATCTGAAATAACAGTTTTCTGTTTTTCCTTACAATGCACAAACATTATAGTCACATCATGCACATCTCTATCTACAGTGTCCAGCTCTAATAGCTAATGTCTTTCTCTAAATGATTTAAATACAGATGCACCTCTAGTCACTATTCCTATAGTACATCAGTGGACTGTGAATGGTTCTGCATCCTGAACATGCTTCATGACTTTCTGTTCTCCTCCTATAGGAGGTACACTCTCTGAAGCACAGAATTCAGGATATGAGAATGTGGATGAGGATCTTCTCTCAGGTAAGAGGGCCAGAACGTGCGTGTTAAACTCACTTTGAGAACTGAAAGTAAAAAATAGTATTTATTTAATTTAACTTCTATTTAACTGCAGACAGTGTGAAGCCAAGGTCATTCATGTTTTGTCTGGACTGTGATTTCGTGTGTTAATACATACATTCCTGCATTTCAGGCGTGCAAATAAAAGAGTTGGGACAAAGCACTGCCACTTCATAATGTTTCCATTCATTCCTGAAGATCACAGTTCTCCAGCTTAGGCCTGCACCCTTCCTCTTGAGTCTTTGAATTGATTAAGGATTATATGTGCTGTAGAGGGAAATATACAGATCCCCTCCTGTCTTTCTTTGAGGAACACTTTAAACATTTTAATCATTTTCCCACACATCTCTGCCGGTCTTTACTCATTACAGACTTGGCTTGTCATCGTTGTTGTCACAGTTGTGCGCGCTCTCTCTCTCTCTCTCTCTCTCTCTCTCTCTCTCTCTCTCTCTCATTTATTTTTTTTTACTTTTTTATTTTTTATTATTATTATTTATTTTTTTTTCTTATACCATACCATCTACCCCTCTACAAAGGTGTAGCAGAGATGGTTGCTTGGTGGGGACTTACATGGCCAGTACCTCAGGTGCAGCTTGTTGGATTGATCAGCCCGGGGCATTCTGGGGGTTGGAGTTCCGGGCTGTAGTCCCCCCAGAATGGCACCACCGCTGGCGCCCTCTGCTGGCTGCAGGCAGCACCACCCGGACCCTTACATAGCTCCATTCATAGAAACTGCTTTTGTTCCAAACCATGAGTTCAGACACATGTAGACATCAGCAGCTGAAAATCACACCATTATTCAGTCTTTTCATCTCATTATTAGCTCTACATGCCCCGTCCCAACTTTTTGAATGTGCTATAGGCCTGTAATTCAGGAATAGATGTCTGTTAACAATTGAAATTGAAAATATAACATATCTTGGGTTACATATCTTTTTTTTGCATTTTTTATACTATCCTATTTTATTCTGATTTTGCGCGTGTAAATCCATGTTTGCTTTTATCCCACTGAAGGGGACAGTAACTGCTCACATGCTCTCAGATGTACTCATTTTAATGGAGTCACACACTGAAATTATTACATTGAAGTGTCTCTGAATAAAAATTCAGATGTAATAAAAAAAGGAATTATAGCAGTATAATTCTGTTTGCAGGAAAGTCTCTGACTGGAGTAAAGACAGAATACTATGATGATGTCATCACCAGTGGTCTGATAAGTGGGGTCCTTTATTAATGAATCTCCTGATTTTATCTGTACATTAAACCACAGTGTAAAATATGACTGCACTGTTTGTAAAGTCAGTCTGCTTTTATTTGATTCAGGTGAATCAGCAAAAGAGGACCCAGCAGAGAGCTATGATGATGTCATCACTGCTGGACAGATCTCTGATGGTGTAGCAGGTGGGTTTGTGTTTGGGGGTTTTAGTTTTTACATAAAGTGTAGACTAAAATCATCACTAATGTTATGAAAACACAGTTCAATTCAATTAATCTTTATTGCCATTAAACCAGTACAGTATATTGAAACACAGTCAGGCTCCTTCTCCAGTGCAGTGTATATATGTACACTGTACACACACACACACACACACACACACACACACATATATATATATATATATATTTATATTTATATAGTGTACAGTGCAAAGACAAATAGACGATATGTGCGTAAACAGTAACAGTAGTACATGTGCAAAGTGTGTAAGAGTGGTATCCGTGTGTTGAATGTGAATAATAGAACTGATGTGCAGTTAGCATATGCAGGAGGCAAATACAGCTCGTGTAACTGTACATGTAGGGGAGTAGAGTATGCTGAGGTAGAAAAGTGTGCAGGTGGTTGTAAACTTGATATATCTTCAAATATCTCTGTGTTTGGGTGTAGAGGACGTAGCAGAGGGTTATGATGAGGTCATCACTGCTGATCAGAGCTCAGCTGTTGTAACAGGTATGACTAGTGATGTAACACTACTGTAATCTCCAACATGAACACAGTCACTGATAATACTGATGCTGATTTAATGATATTGATCTACATCCTGACAGAAGACATGACACATATCTATGATGATGCTGTTACTGGACCAAACTCCAACATTATGCTGAGTAAGTTTTACTGAATGAGATTTTACTCATTTACACTGAAGCTTCAACTCAGTAAAACCATTTCAGGTTTCAGTCTTATTCTTATAAATGATGTTCCTATGTTGCTGTAGTGGACACATCTGGGAACTATGAAAATGTCATCAAAGAGGAAGAGGGTGTAGAAGGGTTTCAAGGTGAGTGGCTGATTTACATGAATCAAGTGTACTGTATTTTAAGGGTAACACTGATATTTTTGCCGATTTGAAGTCATCAATCCTCTATACATTTTTGGACGCAGCCATAGCCTAAAAGATGGGGTACTCAGATATATCACTTCCCCATTCGTCTCTGAAATAAATGGTAGTCCCGAGACTTCTCACTCACCCTGTATTATGATCTGAGCTGAATATGATCAGACACATGAACTAAGAAGGTATAAAGGTCCTTTTTGATTTCAGGTTGACTTTAATGAACAGCTTGATCTGAGTTTCAGTCTGCAGTACTGAACAGATCCTACATAGTGCTGTATGTACTGGGTTGGACATACAGTGTGCTATAAAATAAAGACGTGTTATTTGAGATTAATGTTCTTATTTTACAGACTATGATGACATGGAGGAGGAGGAGCCTCAGACAGAGATGAATCATGTGACTGAGAGACCACAGCCAGTGTCTTTCCTCAGGAAATTACAGACGAACCTCTTCAAACGCAGGAAATGACTTTATTATAGATCACAAATCTAAATGTTTTATGCAGAAATGGGATATAGTGGTTTAAACACACACCAAGATTATACAAACTAATTAGAGTTTCATTTTATAATGTAGACATTCCTGATTTCAAACCTTAAAATCATTTATTATAAGCTTTTACTCAGGTTCACTTTCTACTGCTGACACTGTAATAAAGGATTCAGGATCTTCTCTCTTCTACTGTTTCCATTTTATAATGATTGTGGGATTATTATACTGATAATCTGAGATTATATCCACACAGGCAGATCTTCTTACAGTGTATTTTATGACGTAGTGAGATCTGAGAGAGAGTTCTGTACTACTCTGTTCTCTGTGTGCGGATCATCACACACAGACTGTAATGACACACGGTATAAAGAAGAGATTTTCTGAGGTTTTGGAGTTTTAATGTATACTGCTTTCTTTTTCTTATGTAAGTTTTTTTTTTATATATACGTTTCCCTTTATTCCTGTTTTAATTATAAACTGTTCTTAGAGTATATCTGATAGAGACTGTTTAACACTGTGGATTTTATTAATAACACATTTTCTACATCAGCTTTTAAAGGAGCAGTAAGTGATGTTTATTACCACAGAAATTAAACTATGTATAAAAGTTATTGCCATTCTCTTCAAGTTTCTTTCATAACATAAACTCATCTGAGACAAATATTTAAATGATAACATCTTATTACATATTATATAATAAAAAAGGGCAGGTAAGTTAATGAATTAAACATACAGTGTTGCTCCTTTTTACATATATGAAGGGTCTAATGCTTTATTTTTTGTATTAACTAAAAACCTACACTTACGCTTATTATGTTAAGCATAAACATTCATTGATTAGCAGTATTAGTATTAGCTTTAATTCACAAACTCAGAAAACACACTAATAGCTTTCCTGCTATACAGTAAGATAACTTTTGTCAGTCTGCATCCATCATGCTGTCAGTCAGACATTTTCCTGGTAACATCAGCTGTGATGAAACAGACTGAACTAGTTTGATGTAGAAAGAATTATTAGTGTGGAGAATTATTTTTAAACTGAACACCATGATGATGAAGTTAAAACCTGCAGATTCTTATTGAAGAAAATTAACTTGGTGCCCAGGCTGGAGAAGGCTACTCATAGCTGTGTGCTGCCCCCAGTGGTTTAAAACAGCAGTACAACTCACTGCAGTCTCTGTAGAGGTGGTGGCAATAGCTTCAGCGCTGTAAACCACAGAATAATGTCCCAGTCTATCAACCCCACCCTCCATCAGGGTACTGAACTGTAGGAGCTCAGTGCTGCTGTAGCTGATGTTTCTTCTGCTCTGACAGGAACTGGCTCTGCTGCTGTCCTCAGCGGATCATGCTCCACTCCACTACTATTAGTGCTACACCCCTCTCAGCTGTTTCCTAAAGAACCATGTGTCCTGATTAGGATTATATTAATAAATTCCAGCACAAAACTGTATTACTCAGCAGCACTAGTTTTTACAGGTAAAATACACGGAAGACTATTTGACACCGCTCTTCGCCTGCTCCTGCTTCCTATGACGTAGTTCCGTTTTTACAGTTTTAGTTTTTGTTTATCTCTTGGAATAAACTATAACTACAGGCTTTCGGAGGCTACGTTTAGTTATCACTTCTCTGAGACTAGTATCAAGTATCAGTATGGCAGACCGTGACCTGCTGCTTTGCTCTGAGTGCAGCATGTTCAGCTTTGTTTCTCTCTCCGTCTCTAGTGACAGCAGCGGTTCTAACTTCATCTGTGAGAAGTGTAAGTTAGTCTCTTCTCTGACGGAGAGGATTATAGAGTTAGAGGTGTACATCCGGAACTTAGAAAAGAGCAGGAATAGTGAGCGGAGCTAAGACTCTCAGTTAGAGGCTCCAGATGCCTCAGAGAGAGTTAGCGTATCCTCGACTCGGGCAGCAGAGCCCTCACAGCGGGGCGAATGAATGGCGTCCTAGCAGCATAGAGGCTAAGTTAACGGTATGGCTGGCCCACTTGAGCACCGCCCCACCTCCGAGAAGCCTGTTGAAAGAGCTCTGGTTATAGGAGACTCTATTCCACGACACGTGAAAATAGCTTCTCCTTTAGGGGCGCCAGTAGCAGTTAGCTGTATACCGGGAGCCAGGGCACCAGACATTAAGGGGTAACCAGAAGATGCTAGCTAGTCGTAGATATTCTCGGATAGTTATCCACATAGGGACTAATGACGTTCGTCTGCGGCAGTCAGAGATAACTGTGGCTAATATTAAGAAGGTGTGCCAATTAGCCCAGACGATGTCATGCTCTGGCCCTCTGCCAGAAATATACAGCAGGTTGTTATCGCTGAACTGCTGGTTATCCACATGGTGCTGAGAAAACAGTGTGGGCTTTGTAGAAAATTGGTCTACGTTTGAGAGTAAGCCTGATCTTATGAGTCGGGACGGTATCGACCCCTCGTGGGAAGGTGCTGCTCTCATTTCCTGTAATGCAGCACGAAGTCATAATCAGAGTAGGAGAGTTAATCGCTGACAGATCAAGGAACAGTCAAACAGGCTAAACCGACCGCCTGCTAGCTGCCTAGAGACGCAATATAGGATCCACAGAATCGAGACTGTGTCTGTTCCCTGAGTCAAACAAAATTTTAGAAAACTGCAAACAGTCTTACTAACCTAATTAATATCAGACCAGTTCAACCAGTTCACAATGATAGCACTTTTACTCTGATACCAGGTCTGCTCAATATCAGATCCCTCACATCTCTGATGCTCTGTGTCTCACAGAAACTTGGATTAGACACGAAGAGTATTTAGCTATAAATGAAGCCCCGACAGGCTACAGTTGTGTATATCGTCCTGGTTTTAAACAGCCGTGTTTGAGGTGTAGCAACCTACACTAGATCTTTAGGAATAAACCAGAAAGCAGGCAGCACATTCTCTTCTTTTGAAACTCTGTTTCTTAATATATGTGATCAAAGAACAAAACAACACTCGTTTTCACTAATTACAATCTACAGGCCACCAGGGCCCTATTCTGAGGTCTTACAGGAATTTGCTGACTTTTTTATTAAATTTAATAACAATTTTTAAATAAAGTAATGATTGTTGGGGACTTTAATATTCACCTTGACAAACCACAGGATCCACAAAGTAAGGCATTTTATCCATGTCAGACTCGTTTAGTATCACTCAGAAAATAATGGGACCAACTCATTTCTGCAGCCATACTCCTTTAATTTTAATCTTCGGAGTGAACATAGATAATCTAACTATACTATCTCAGACCACAGCAGTCTGAGATCATCATCTAATCTCAACACAATCAGCTTTAGTCATACTACAGGTTTATCCACACAGTACTGTGTTAAGCGCATTATGACATCCTCTACACCCCGTAGCTTTATTGAAAACCTCCTAGATCTGGCAAATTCTATTATCTGTCTGTCTAAACCCACTGATCTAGATATTCTGACCAAATGCTTGGAGGACACTTTTCACTCTACTTTAAACCAGGTGGCTCCATTAACACGTAAAGGAATTAGGCAGATAAAATGGAAGGATAGCCTTGCAGACTATAGAAGAGCTCTACCTATAGCACCTATACCTATAGCTTATCTGTCTTCACTGATTGATAATAACAAAAATAATCCAAGATTATTATTTAGCACAAGTGTCAGTCTGCTACTGAACCCCAGATACCGTTAGCATACAGTAGCAATTTCCTTTTATGAATTTCTTCAATAATAAAATTGAAATGATTTGGATAAAAAAAAATACAAAATGCACAGTAACCAGCTACACGTGTACTACCCCGTACAGCTAATGCCAATCTAGAGCACAGTATAACTTTTGTGTTTGGAGAGGTTGGAATCTTTTACTCTACTCCAGCAAACAGAGCTATTTCATATTATTGCATCTTCAAAATTATCTACATGCATACTAGATCCAGTTCCAACTAGTTTACTCAGGAAAGTTCTGCCAGAAATAGTCAAGCCTCTTCTGTCTACAATAATCTCTAAACCTTGGTTACATCCCAAAATCTCTTAAACTAGCAGTAATTAAACATTTAATTAAGAAACCTAATCTTGAGAAACTTATCAGCCCATTCTTATGTAACTTACACTTTTCTTGACATATAAGGCACAATGGCCTTACACCTCTGTATGTTCTCTTTGCCTGAATGGAGATTTCAACCCCCAGCCTGGCTACTGACTGCCAGTGGCTGTGTGTGC
Organism: Prochilodus magdalenae; assembly: GCA_024036415.1. Classification (NCBI taxonomy): domain Eukaryota; kingdom Metazoa; phylum Chordata; class Actinopteri; order Characiformes; family Prochilodontidae; genus Prochilodus; species Prochilodus magdalenae. The sequence goes on along the minus strand of JAMWET010006877.1, from coordinate 10,053 downwards.
ACCTTCATTAAGTGCAATGCTTTTAAAAGCTTTTTGTAGGGCCCAGGAGCACGCTTGTAACTCCTTACTTAAGCCGGTTAAGGTCGGAAAAAGATGGAAAGATGGCATTACATAATGAACTTATTATTAAAACTCCAGACGGAACTGAACATGGAACAACAGGTTCCGTACAGCCTATATAATCAGTATGGCTGTCTGTGTGTGTGTGTGTGTGTGAGAGAGATGGTTATCAGTGTGTCTCTGCAGGTGCAGCATTAGTGCTGTATTACACTGGAGTGTTTCCTCTCTGAAGTCAGTCTCCTGTATGTTGGTGTGTTTCTCACCACACTGCTGTGAGCGTCTCTCCTCACACACACTCCTCTAGAGATGGAGGTGGAGTTCTGTTCATCAGCGCTGACGCTCTTTTGATATATATGGAGGGAGAGAAAATGCCTCCTCTGATTTGTCACTGAAAATGTTTGATGATTTTCTCATCTCTTTCTAATAAGGTAATAGTGAGTGTGATTGGCGGCTGTGGGGAGCTCCTCTCCCTCCCTCTCTCTCTCTCTCTCTCGCTTTCTCTCAGTATCTTCAGTCTCTCTGGGGTAGAGGAGGTGAAGCTTGTTTTGCTGCTGAGTTGAACGGACTGTGTGCAGGTCAGAGGGAGATGGACAGCTGTGTGGTTCTCATTCTTCTCTCCTCCTCAATCACTCTCTCTACAGCTGGTAAGGACTCTCTCAGTAAAAAATCTGATATATAATTTCAAACCTCTATCATTCTCTATCTCTCTCTCTCTCTCTCTGTCATTAGTTCAGTGTCGGTTTAATCCACGTATTATATATTATATGTATATATTGATGTGTGTCTGTGCTTGTGTTCTGTGTTGTGGATCACTGACTCTGTATGTTGAACTTGTTTAGGTTTATAATGAGAGACTTTAAATCAGGAGCACTTTAGGATAACTGGGACTTCTTTCTGTGACTGATCTGTCATATGATGTTTTAAACTTAACAGAGGAGGGAAAGTCTAAACTATTGTAGGGTGAATAGTCAGTGTGAATACGTTGGTTGGTGTGACATCACAAAAGCTGCACATTCAGAATGCTTGTTTCCGCATGTCTATTTCAATACACAGACTGTACAGACTGGCGAGTGAACAGTAAGTTTTAAAACTACATCCCTCTTTCATTTCAAACTGTAAACACCAGGTTTTCCATCATATGAAGTCTTATGTGAGTTAAAGCACATTGTCTGGACACTGGACCATTTTTCTGACCAAGCTACATAGGCTGGGGTTTGTGGTATTAAGGCATCGACACAGACTTCTTCTGACAGCAGTGCAGTCATTATCCTGCATGTTTAACCTCTCAGAGGTTAGTGTTAGTGCAGGAGAGTGAGTTATAGGACAGACTAATAGAAATAACCCAGTTGTGTTTTGCCACACTTATTACACATCTGAACACTAAAATACTGTATTATTATGTATTACAAACAAATAAAATATTACCTTTAATAAGGTATCAGATTATTCTGTGGCTATTGGCAGTTTATTAATATTAAACTTGGCAAAATACTGATCACCACTTACCACTGAAGCCTGGTGGAGAAAATCAGGGCTGTGAAAGATTTTCCAGATCAGAGTGTTTGACTGAGGCCTGCTTTCATCCCTCTAGAGGGTCAAATATTTGATGACATATGCAGTGATCTCTGAGTATCTGGTCTGTTAACTGAAATACTCTATTAATGTGCAGGACAATGAAAACATACCTGTATATAGAAATATGCTGAACTGTCTGTCTGTCTGTTTTTATTAATCAGATGCGGCACAAATCCAGCTAAATTATACATATAACTTTCAGCTTCATAGTGTAAAAGCTTATCAGTAAACGACTGAGAGAAAATACTACTATAAAAGACATCACGGTGTATTGCTGTCCTCCTTCTGCACTGCTATGGAGTAAAACTATGCTGACTATATGCAGTGGGGTCGTTTAAGTTTAGTCTCTCTTAACACAATGTTTTAGCACTGAGGAGCTTAAACTGGTCAGATTCTAAAACCCGGAGTCATGCTTTACTACAGCGTACGGCGGCAAAGACTCATGTGCACTGTCCCCGAATCGATTGGTCCTCTACTCAATGCATTTTGCCTGTGACTCCAATAATGTATTTGACAGTCGCTTTTCAATCCGTATTCATAACTAAGAAGTCGTGTCCATAATAGTTCAAGCCGTATGTGTTTATAATGTTTATATTTGTAAATTTTACAAGTTGTATTCTCCCAAAAAACAAATCAAAGCAGAATGTATCAAAATAGACTCCTTCTAGCCTTAATCTTACTCTTAATCATACCTTTTCAGCATTTAAAATTATATAGATTAAAACAGGAGATGAGGTCACATTACTTTACATGTTGAGTGGAAACAGAGCTGTAAAACGTAACCAAAGAAATTAAAGGAACAAATCAGAATCATCTTAATATAATTAAATTACTGCAAAGAATTTTAAATATTCACAATCCATTCTCAGTAGGTGCTCACTATCTTGTATTATAATTGTAGGCCGGTTGTAAAGTTTATTATTATTGTTTTAATTCTTGCATTTATACGTTGTTTTTGTGATGATGTTTCCTCTGTGGACGGTAGGGGGAGATCTCTTATTTTACCATACTGGAACCCGATTATACTGTTAATAGGTTAACCAGTATGTCAATCAATCACTCTTCAATTTCTGTTGGTTGAGGGGTGGGGAGTCGAGAGGAAACGGGGGTCAGAGTGAGTCAGTAGGTGGGGAAGACGAGAGAGAGAGAAGGGGAAAAACCTGGCTAGCCAGAGAGAAGGGCCAAAGTAATGTTTTACCAGAGATGGCCACAAGTCACAAAATACAAGTCCAAGTCAAGTCACGAGTCTTTAGCCTAAAGTCCAAGTCAAGTCTTAAGTCAATTTACACAAAGCATATAGTAACTGTAGCATAAAGTGTAGATAAAAAAAAAAGCACAACCGTATTTTTTTACAGTCCTGCTACATATTTCCTTACAATATTTACTCACAAAAAATGACATGCTCTACAACTCTCAAACAGAACAAACTAGAAGCAATATCACTTTTTTATTAGGATCATACTCTGTCTCAAACACTTCCTGTCTCAAGCCAGTTTAAGGCGTCAATACCGTATGTTATATAGCTGGAATGATGGCTAAACGGCTAAGTGGCTAGCACAAACCTATCCGGGTGTTTTCAGATGCTTATGAAGTTGGATGTGGTCGATCCAGTGTCTTTAATTTGTTTCCCACACTCTCTGCACGTTGCCACTCTTCTGTTATATGCTAGGATTTCGAATTCAGATTAAACCAAAGGCTACCACGTACGGCGCTCCCGCCGAAGCCATGCTACAGTGTCGTGTTTACACTTGGCGCCGCTCACTGATATCACGCACGCGCTTAAGTCGGATGTTGTGATTCGTCCGTGGGCTGTGTCCCAAATCAATGAAATAAAGTATACATACACAAAGGAACTATTTTTCTGTAACGTCCGCACACCGTGCCTGGATGGTAATGGAAAGAAACTTGACGTTCATGTGTTATTTTGCACCGAGTTCGAGTCGGGAGTCATTATAGACGAGTTACAAGTCAAGTGTGAAGTCTATTTATATGCAACTCAAGTGCGACTCGAAGTCGAGTCGCTAATTCGAGTGCCCATCTCCGTGTTTTACCGTTTCTTTTCCTAGCGAAAGGTGAAGAGAGTTCAGGTATTTACTGTTAATACCCTAGAGGTTCCGTTTGTGGTAGCTGCTAACTTGGTTGTAGCAGTTTAGCGGGTTGTAGCTAGCCGGCTAATGTGAGTCGGTGGCCGTTTTAACCGCGCGCTTGAAAATGGCGGCACTCGTGACGTGGACTGTCTAGTAGTACCCCTCAGGATCCCGACAGTTCGGAGGACAAGGTCAGACAGACCCCACAGCAGCCAAGGAGCTTTGTGGGTCCGCTGATAAAGTTTCTACTGCCTTCTTTGCTGTGCTGTTGGGAGGATATCCCAGGACTCTGGGCACTTCATTCCGTTCTTTTTGGCTCATCTGTGTAGAAGGGGCTAACGGTTTAGCCGCACCGCACCCGAACATCGTACAGGCCTGCTACGGTTGGTTGTTGAGTATATGGGCCCACGTTCATTATTTTTGAAAGAGTGTAAATGGTTTAGAAGTTAATGTCCTATTGTAATGTAACTGCTGTTGACTAGCTGCAGGGTTTTGAATATTTGTATTATTGTTTTAATTTCATGTCTGGTCTCATTCTTCAGAGATAAATATCAATCGGTCATTTGCTATATATTTGGTCGTTTTCCTCTGTAGTGCTGTAGTACCTGCATCATCCTCTAATACTTTGAACCCATAGCCCCCTCCCCTATGTCTTAACTAACGCTGGTGCTAGGGAAAGGGGTGCTACATAATTTAATGCACAGATTTACCTGAAGCACAGAGGCACTGTGCTGAACCTACCCAGACTGTCCACAGGTATATCCAACAGAAGGGAGAAAGAAAACAGTATGTTGCTGAACTGGTTAGGAAAGTGGACATGGACTAGTTTTCTTTGAGTGTCTCTCGGTATGTTTGGAGTGTTGTATACATTCTGTTTGTGGACTACTGACGTGAAGACCGCTTTATAAAGATGGCAGTCAGGCACAGATCATCCAGTTATAGGACACTGGACCATTTTTCTGACCAAGCTACATAGGCTGGGGTTTGTGGCATTAAGGCATCGACACAGCCTTCTGCTGACAGCAGTGCAGTCATCATCCTGCATGTTTATTTTTTCAGAGGTTAGTGTTGTTGGGAGCAGGAGAGTTATAGAACAGATTAATATAAATGACCCCGTTGTGTTTTGCCACACGTTATTACACGTCTGAACACTAAAAAAACTGTACTATTATATATCACAAACAAATAAAATACTACCTTTCCGTCAAGCCCAGCCCCTTGACAGTCCACCAGTCACTGCCCTGGAACCGCTGCAGCCCTTAGGTCGCAGGTATTTGAATTCTAAACTCGGAAGCGGTTAAAGGGGGAACTGGGTGCGGATCAGTGAGACTCTGCTCTGTAGAGTCTGCTGTTTTATAACCAAACACACACAAAAACACTGTCCCCGAGGAACGGCTAACAGTGACTCAGTACTGTCAGGCTAGGACCTAAACAGATAATGCTCATGTCTGCCATTGTGTTTAGGTTCTGGTTTGTATTTTAGCGGAGGTTCCTGACTATGTCCATGTCAGCGGTCAGAAACAAACCCACATGTACTAACATGACACCAACTTTACCGAAGTCTACAAACGAGGGTGAGTCAAACTGCCGTTACGGTTATGAATGTGTCCCGGCCAGGAAAACCACAACAGGGCTCAAAGACACCGGCGGGAGGGAGCCAGATAATTTATTTTTTATAATAGACGAGAAAACAAAGCAAAACGAAACTCCAGTACGGCAACTCAGCCTTTAGTCACGTGTCCTTCCTGTAGACTCATACAGGCTCTCTCCAGCGTTCAGCATGTAGGCCTGAGTCCTTCCTTTATAGAGAGCCTATTCTTAAAGAGTCTGCGCTCCCTCTGATTCTCCACACCTGTGCGTGATCAGCGGGGAAGGAGGGAGATTGATGGCGACTCTCACCCACCACAATGAAAACCTCAAAGAAGAAGCCAAATTCAGCTTCGTGAAGGTGGACGTCGTCAGAACTGATATATCCATCTACTGAGTGAGAGCGGCGGTGTGTGCACCTTAATTAAGCACAAAGATTTTACGTATCGTGTGTGTTACTAGACTAATAGGCTCAGGACCACCTGTAGCCCCTGAGCCCAGGAGCAGGTTAAAGCGCCCTGTCAGTGCCCACTTGTTTTGGGAGATATCAGCTGATTCTGTTGTAACGCTTCGGCAGGGAGAGTGAGGGAGAGCCTTCGGGGTAATGAGTTAGCATGAGCACTCGAGCCACACCGACATTGGTGCAGGTACTCCAATATGCTCCTTACTGTGGTTGAAGTCTTCCGTTTGTCTTTCTTTTCTCATCCACTTTTCCTCCGAAAGAATCCCAGTCTTTTTTGGGCATACCTAAATCCTATGGTGTCTTTTCACCGAGAGTCACGAAATTCCATGTAGTCACTCAGGGCAGACCCCCAAACAGTAACCCACAGCCATATTGACCCCCACTCCTCTGTTATTCATCCCTCGTTCCTCTCATAACAAGCTGCGCAACCGCTCCGTGCTTCCTTCAGGACATTCACTTTTCTAGTTCATATTTACCAGCTGAACCCATTCTCACAGCTGCTACCCTCCACATGTACATCAGTTAGACTGTAGTTAAGCTCTAGCGGTACAGAGAGCAGACGGATAGAAAATAAAAATGGTAGGATAACAACAGAAGGTTCTGCAGAGATCACACAGGAACATATAATACAGGGCCTGTTTCTTAAAAGCCCAGCACAAACCTGACTGTTACACTGTCTCCACCTTCTTTACACCTTGGCTTTATATCACACACTTTATAAAGTCACAGGATGTATGATTTATCTAGCTCATTTATTCCAAACTACACCCGCCCTGTTAGAATGTACTAGAAAAATCTAGTAAATAGTTTTATTAAATGGGTGTGATTTTGAAATTGAATACCATGTAACATGCCTTTTACCTCTCTCTCTCTCTCTCTCTCTCTCTCTCTCTCTCTCTCTCTCTCTCTCTCTCGTACAGACAGTGTGAGGTTGGTGAATGGTAACAGTCGCTGTGCTGGGAGAGTGGAGGTTCTTCATGATGGTCAGTGGGGAACAGTGTGTGATTATAACTGGGATATGAGAGATGCTGCAGTGGTGTGTAGAGAGCTGGCCTGTGGAGAGGCTGTAGATGCACTAAGTGCAGCTTACTTTGGGCCAGGATCAGGACCAATCTGGATGGATGATGTGAACTGTACTGGGTCAGAGACTACACTGAAGAACTGCACGTTTACAGGATGGGATGAAAGTTACTGTGGTCATGAAGAGGATGCTGGAGTCATTTGTTCAGGTAGTCTTCACTACAGTGCTTTTATAAATAACTCTTAATACAGCGTTACTTGACTTTAGCTCAGGGTGAGAATGAGGTAGTAGTTTGATTGTACTTATTACAGGTTTTGGAAGTGTAACCATCTTCAAACGTTTTAAAACCTCATAATTATGTTTTTGTTTTGGGTTGAAATATGTGTCATATTTTAGAAAGAAAATAAAGTGGAAGAGGGTCAGCTGATGTTATATTCCCAAATCTAGGACAAACATCTGTTCAGACAGACCAAATCTAGGGCGTCCTGAATTTCTACAGTGTAAATATCCTGTTTTACAGAAACCAGTTTCCTGTAGTAGAATTGCAGGATTGTCTTTTAAACAGCTGCAAAACCAGCAAATATTAGTCTATGTTAATTAAGTGGAATGTTTAATTATCAGTTAGAAGGCACAGATATAAATATAAATAAAAAATTAATAATAAAATCTTACAGGTGCTTGTTAACAAATGATCTAAAATATAAGGATTGTAAACTTTAAAACACTTATTATAATGTTCTGGAAAATGTCAATGTAGATTAAGAGCTGAACACATTTCTGAGGTTTATCATAGACTACAAACACATTTATAAACTTAGACATAGTTCCTAGATGTAGTTCTGTTTTGTTCATTTGGAAAGACGTAACCATAAACAATTTACATTTTGGCTGCTTTTTTTTTTTTCAAAAAGAAACATTCATAAACACTTTGCTGTCAATTATAAACATACACATTCTGTGATCTCTGTTATCTCATGCTAATAATGTAGGAGGAGTCAGGCTGATTGGTGGAGCTCGCTGTTCTGGAAGAGTCGAGGTGCTTCATGATGAGACCTGGTACACGGTGTGTGATGCTGACCAGCAGGATGCAGAGGTTGTGTGTCGAGAGCTGGGCTGTGGGCTTCCTGTGGAGGTGCTGGGAGGAGCTGCTTTTGGCAGAGGGGAGGGTCAGGTGTGGTCAGAGGAGCTTCAGTGTAGAGGCAACGAATCTCAGATTCACTCCTGTCCATCATCTTCACTCAAACACAACTGCTCCCATGACAGTGATGTGGGACTGGTGTGTGCTGGTAAGAGGGGCATCTTCACAAACTGGTTTTAAATCATTTTACTGATTGTCTGCACATGATGAGTAGCATATACTTTTTCTTTCATCCTGTGTATCACGTTACCAGAATCATTTTTGTTTAAAGCCAACTGCCATATATTTTAATTACACTGTCAGTTTATAATCTTTATATTTCTATTTTATACTTTATACTTTATACTACACTTTATTACTCTATATCCCTGCATTCTTCTACTGCTGTTCCATAAATAAGTCTTTCTCTCTCTCTCTCTCTCTCTCTCTCTCTCTCTCTCTCTCTCTCTCTCTCTCTCTCTCTCTCTCTCTCTCTCTCTCTCTCTCTCTCTCTCTCTCTCTCTATCTGTGTTGTATAGCTAGTGTGAGGTTAGTGGATGGTGACAGTCACTGTGCTGGGAGAGTGGAGGTCCTTCATAGAGGACAGTGGGGAACAGTGTGTGGTGATAACTGGGATATGAGCGATGCTGCAGTGGTGTGTAGAGAGCTGGGCTGTGGAGAGGCTGTGGATGCACTGACTGATGCTCACTTTGGACCAGGATCAGGACCAGTGTGGATGAACAACGTGAGCTGTAGTGGATCAGAGTCTAACCTAAAGAACTGTAAATCAGCAGGATGGCTTGAATATAACTGCAGTCATTCTAAAGAAGCTGGAGTCATGTGTTCAGGTACGCTTTACTTTATGTATGTACTGTATGTGACTATTTATTTAAATTTAAAAACTTTAGGCAATTACTTGGTTTTTAATCATTAGCAATTCAGAAATTGTCATTGAATTTGCCATCTTGCATCCTCACTGCCTCTTTCTGCATCTTTTAGGTTTTTACAAATATACGTGTTTTGGGGGAAAAGTTTTTGTAAATTTTACTAAAAAAAGTTATGTTAGCAGAATTAAATAATTGAAAATCCTGAGTAATCTCCTACATTTCAGGAGTCAGACTGGTGGGAGGTTCCCGCTGCTCTGGGAGAGTGGAGGTGCTTCATGGAGAGACCTGGTACACGGTGTGTGATGCTGACTTTGATCAGCAGGATGCAGAGGTTGTGTGTCGAGAGCTGGGCTGTGGGCTTCCTGTGGAGGTGCTGGGAGGAGCTGCTTTTGGCAGAGGGGAGGGTCAGGTGTGGTCAGAGGAGCTTCAGTGTAGAGGGAATGAGTCTCAGATTCACTCCTGTCCAACATCACCTTCACTCAAACACAACTGCTCACATGGCAGTGATGTGGGTCTGGTGTGTGCTGGTAAGAGTGACATTTTTACAAACTGTAATTAAGCTCATTATTATATAACCTTATTGATTTGCTGTATGTGATGGTTACCTCATACTTTCTCTCTAATTCTGTGTAGAAATGTGTCTCTCTTTCTCTCTGTTGTACAGTCAGTGTGCGGTTAGTAGAACGTGTCAGTCGCTGTGCTGGGAGAGTGGAGGTTCTTCATAGAGGACAGTGGGGGACAGTGTGTGGGTGAATAACTGGGATATGAGAGATGCTGGCGGTGGTGTGTAGAGAGGTGGGCTGTGGAGAGGCTGTTAATTCACTGATTCAGTTTAAACCAGGATCTGGACCAATTTGGATAGTGTGATGTGGAACTGTAAAGGATCAGAATCCTCATGAAGAGCTGTAAATCACCAGGTTGGGGTAAACATGACTGTGACCATGCTAAAGGATGCTGGAATCATCTGTTCAGGTATGTTTTGACTAAATCTCAGTATTCTAATGAATGAGATCATATATTTTTACTATATAAATGCGGGGTTTTAGTAGCTGTTGTAAATTTGCTGTTATAATGATTCTTAGTCTTCCTGTTTTGTCTTTTCAAACTGGATTTTTTATACTTTCCCCTTTAAAAAACATGCACACTGTCATGGTCAGGGTTATAAAATTGACGTTTGTTGCTATCTGGAACAAATCTGTAGTATCAATAACAATTATATTTTCAACAACATTGTATCAGACAGAGTCAGGCTGTAT